>JAJOZX010003790.1:240000-302500 GCA_023014485.1 Bathynomus jamesi
TAGATCAAAACTATTAAAAATCATCTGCGCATCCCATTTTCCATATTATGTTTGTATCTAGTTTTTCCCGTAACGCTTTGCAGTTTATCTACCCTTTCTTAATTAAATTTCAGTATTTACTCTTCACAAATTCATTTTCGCCCCCATTTATTTTCCCGAGCTGCTTCTCTTCGTTATGTTTCTTTGATAGTTTCATTGAAAAATATTAAAAAAATATGGCAATCATTATATTTAATTTTTTTATATATGAAAACACGGGAGCGCACAAAAACGCGTTATTTCAGCGGCAGACGATGATAAAAATAAAATGTTACATTCATATTGATTTATTACAATTACAAATACAGAAACTTTGGCTATTTTACGCAGTGGGAGAGTTGCCAGCTTCATTATTTTGATTTGACGATAATTTCAAATAATTAATTTAAGCCCGTTATATAGCCTCATAAAAAAGGCGAAATAATTTTTTTTCCGAAAGGAAGAAACAATATCCTCAAAACAAAAAATCTGTGCTCCTTTTACATTATGCCTACAATTAACTATTGTACTGAATCAACCAATATAGGGAAAGTTAGCTTTGCCGACGGAGCTACTATTGTTGAGCTAGCACCCGAGTGACGGCTTCCTTTATTTAGAAAAACCACTGACCTTTCAGTAAGTTTGGCACATGCAATAGTCTTTCCCATTAGGACTCAGGGGTGCTCAAACTTTTCCGCAGGCGAGCACATTTTCCAAATGCTGGAGCACAGGCGGGCACATATAAAAATTATTATGATAAAAAAATACATAAAACACACAAAAAATATTATCATCTGGTTTTAATTGCAGTATTCTTTCTATTAACCAGTCTTTAAAACCTTATCTGGAGGCTATTCGTGGGTACACCGAAATGGCTTCGCGGGCACAAATGTGCCCGCGTACACAGGTTTGAACACCCCTGCATTAAGTAATATATATATATATATATATATATATGTGTGTGTGTGTGTGCCCGTGAGCATAAGTGTATGTGCATGTGGAAGTGTGCTATTGCACGTTACATAGGGAACAGTAGTGAATAATTCCTAACTTATTCGTGCCTCTCTAACAAACGAACAAGCAAACAAAAATATAAATGAATATTAAATACTACATGCATATTATGTGAATTATATTTTTTTTGTTGTATATGCTGTAGGCTACATCACTGAATCCCCAAAGTAGCTTTCCTTAAATTTAGTAGAGAGCCGTCCCTTCCCCATTCAAAAATAATTCCATCTCTCTTGTTTACCGTAAACACAACGGTCGCAGTTTGTCTTCATGCTTTTTATATGAAAAGAAAGAGGTGCAAACGTTATGATGAATATCCTTGTTACTTTTTAAATTTCACTTCTGTACTGTATTATGCATCCCTTTGTTACATTGTGAATTTAGTAAAAGCAATTAGGCACTATTGTAGTTCGGTACCCCAACCCCACAAATTCAATCACATTAAAACAAAAAATTTAAAGGACAAATAAAACAAACAATACATTCTATGGGATTTAATGCTTGGTTAGGTTAATTGAATGCCTGGTTAGGTCAAATGTACGCGCTTGACGATTGGTTAGGTTAAGTTGTGATATTTTCGTTAGTTTTAACAAAAATATCACAGCTTAACCTAACCAAGTGTCAAGGGCGTACAGTCAAACTGAATGAAAATGTAGTTTAAACTTTAACTGTTATTCTTTGTGTACTGTTCACCGACGGGACAACAAAGAAGAAATTAAATTCAAGTCGAGTACTGTCAAAGAGGATATAGAATTTTTTCTTATCTGCTACGGTTTTAAAATGCAGTAGTTTAAATAACTTTCTGTTCATGCTATAATTGTATTATTTTATTATAATTATATAATAATTATATAATTATTATAGTTATCATATGGACTATAGTCTGCCAATAAACCTTTTCATTTTCATTTTATTATTATTATATTATATAATTATCATATTATAATTATAATTCTATTATAATTTTATTATTTGAGTTTGCACATAAATTTCGTCATTTTTTTATATCTTTGCAGCAGCGGTAACGAAAAAAACACAAACCTTTAGTTTCCAAAGTGTTGTTGCCAGGTTTTATTAAAACTCTTTTGTTACGTTTGATTTCTTATTCTGAAAAATATGAAACTGGGTGATAGATGACATGATCAATATTAAAATATTCTTAGAATTCTAAACATAAATAGCTTAAATAATAAATTTATTGATTTGTCTGAGAGTTTTCGCTTCTGGAAACTTTATTTCGCTGGTAAAATACCTAAAAATTTTCAGGTATAAATTTTAACTGATATGCCTTTCATGTGTCATTTGTAGTGTCAACTCTAGATGAGACAGTTCGAACGTTGTTTCCTGTTATCATTTTTAGGGGTGTAATTTTTTTTCTTGAGAAAAGAGGCTTATTTCAGAAAAACAGTGTATCTGGTAACTTGTCATAAAAAGCAGTTATGGCATAGGGCCAGTTCTCTGCCAATTGCATCTTTTTATTATTTTCTTTTTCAAAGAAATATTTTTTCCGCTGCTGTATCTTTGAACGTTTCAAGATGTTACGTGCATTGATCCCTCACTGCACCGAGGTCAGGCTCATGACCTTGACTCTAAAGCTAATTTTATATGCAATATAATATAGAGTATATGTATATATGTTTGAAGATTACAAGTATATCCTCATAAAATATTTAGGAATGATTGTGATTCTCATCTTCCGTTAATTTCCTATAACATAAAATGTAATTAAATATGTATTTTCAAAACTGGAAAGTAATGAATGTTCCCTGAACAACATAAATGTAATATTATCATAAGGAAATATATATGCTATTTCTTCATGTGCCTCCTGTGAAATAAGTTATATTATGTGAGTAGAATCTATAAACCTGAGAAAGTACATGCATATATAGTAATGTAATATATATATATATATATATAATATATATATATATTATATATATATATATATATATATAATATATTACATATATATATATATATATATATTAGTGGGGAAAAAGAAGGGACATTCAACAAAATCATAATTATCGATAAATGTGGTTATCGTCGTATATTTACTTGCTGCATTTATTTTTCTTATTAAAAGACTTCTTTTTTGTGCATTCTCTTGAAGGAGTTATAACAATGGTTAGTGTTGTTTCGGTGTGTTTTCTGATATTTATGGGTTTTCTTGTTTTCTAGTAGGACCTAAGTACAGCTCCAAGTTTTATAAAGTAATTGCTTTTTATGATCATACATGAAAATACATTCGAGTTATGTCTAATAACTTAAATATATACCTAAAACCGCAGTTGCTACAGTTATTACCAGTGCATATGGAAGGGAACAGTTAAAATTCATCTGAATGGAAAAGATGGTGAAAAATGAAGATACTCGCAAGCGATGTAAAGAGTTCCTAAGAGGATCTCATTTGACATTCATTGAGAATTTGAAAACAATGCTTTTATATTTCCGCCAAAACTGTCAGAAGAAGAATTTATGGGGAAGGCATAGAATCCAAAAGAGCCACTTCTCACTGTTAACATTCGTACCAAACGCCTTCAATTGGCAGAAAACATCGAGACTACAACAGTGAATGGTAAAATGTTAAAGCACTATATGAACACTTCCTTAATATAATAGGTCTTTATAATGATCTGAAATGTTCCAAAGTTTTTAGCAACATCTTTCAATAAATTGCCAACAGACAAGGAGTACAGGTTTCTTCTCCACCTAAATTATACCCAAAATGGGGTAGGTAATACCCATACTAGCCTAATAAAGACAATTCCAATGAACCATGTCTCTGGTTTGTGCTTGATTTTTTTATGGTCAAATTCAGTAATGAATCTCATTTCAAGGTTGCTGTTGTTTCTTCAGCTTATGTACGAAAAATAAGGGGCTGGCAAGAACACACGAGTCCATCAGGTGTCCAACCACAGAAGGTTATGGTGTGGTCTTGTTTTTCATATTAAAGACTCGGGGATTTATACGTGGTTTGAAAAATATAGCTTTCAAAGAAAGTTGGTCTTTGTCACACATCCATAATTGTAAGAAAGTTTTTCATGACAGTGACACTGAAGTGATGGACTGACCACGAAATTTTCTTGATATAAATCCTACAAAGACGCTATGGGTTATTCATAAGTATCGGATGAAGACACTTCAACAGAAGATAAACTTGTGCGACGCTTTCTAGAGATCCCAAATTCACAAATATCTGCATGTCTCTCAGGGAATCCACGCTGCGACGTGTTGTTTCAGTTTGAAAGAAAAAGGAGGTTATACAAAGTATTAAAACATTATCTACTACGTATTCCTGCTTTTCAGGTTTCAAAGGCACAAGAACAACATAACAACATAAGCACTGTCCCATTCTTTTTTACCACTATGGTATTATATATATATTATATATATATATACACACACACACACGGTGTATATATATATATATATATATATATATATATATATATATATATATATATATATATATATATATATATATATATATATATATATATATATATATATATATAAAATTCTTTGTAAATAACAGATTACTTTAAGAAAGTGGACAAATTTAATTATTTTAAAATAGACCTCAATACAAAGAGGATAGTTTTGAGCTTTACAAACTCAATAACGCTCATATTGGAATCCATATAATTTCTATGAATACAAAAATGAGATGTAAATTTATTATTGTAAATGTATATTAAAATTTATTGATATAAAATCAAAAGAATTTTTGTTCTGGAAAGATTCTTTTTTGTTGAAGTCATTAAAATCGAAGTACGAAACCTCACTGACAAAAACAAATTTTAGGGTAATTTTTAAAAGAATTGAACAGTTTTAAAAGAGGCATTTTCTTTGAGTGAAATCAGCGTTTCGGGGGAATACTTACGATTTTCGGGCTACGTCTTGGCCATGTTGTTACACCGCTTCCCGTAGAATCAGCGAAACTGAGCGATTTTGGTCTAGGTAGTAATTGGAACGGTGATAATCCCCTGATGATGGTCGGATGATGTTGCAACCCGTGATTCGGATTCTATGTTCAACCTAAGAGCCGTAACCCTCTGTCATATAACCCAAGTGTCAGGCCATTAGTACGGAGGCAAAATCGTACAGCTTTGCTGAGCTTTGCTGAGTTTTCAGGAAGTTTTCCTTACTTATGATAGGATCATTATTGCAATAAGACTATCACTCGCACGAAACAAATGCAGTATATGAATCGTAACATAGTTCCTACCTGAGGAGGAATTCAAATAAATTCAGATATACTTGGAGGAACTTCTTTCATTATTTCCTGTGAAATATTTCAATGTTAACAAGTTCACGTTTGCATAGTACATCTTTTTCTATTATAGTATGTGTTATACATGCACTAATATCTCGTTTTGTATATTTTAAAAACATTATGAACACGTTGGGTCTCTTTACTGAGTAAGTTATGGGTTAAGCAGAAAGAACTTAATGACTAGACTCTGCAATATATAGCATACTTCATAATAGAGGCCCACAAATCCATCGACATACAAGACTGCTCAGCTCCATACTTCTCTGCAAATAATTTTTAACTTGCATCTGCCGCAACTCTCTGGATAGAAATACAATTTGAATTTGTGTAATAGCTTTAAACTGAAAGGTCTTAGAGCATTAATTTAAGTTAGGCAATTCTGACAGCCTAAAGCTCAATAATACCCTATAATGAAAAAATGTTTGTAGGCTAACATTTGTTCACCATTATTTTATGAAATCTTGAAGACGCGATATCGAGATTTTGAAAATTAAAAAAATAGATAGCTGAAACTCACCTTTGTCCGCCCCTATAAAATTAAATTGAACATGAAGCTTTTAAACTTTGACATTACAGATTCGGAAATCTTCAGAAACTTATCAAACCTGACAGTGGCACCCAGATCTTGTAAAACTCTAAAAATTCTACAGAAATTCTTTCCACTCATTATCACTGACGAAAATAATTATTAAATCTTATATAGAAACCTAGTCCTAAAGTTATATACTTATTCTCACTCACAAAGACTAACTAAATCAAATATAGAGCTTGTTATAGGCCCTACGCTATGCATAGCTAATTTATTTGCATTAAGACAGCCTTGTCAATTAGGGTATATGTCTACTAACGTGCCATTAAAATTACTTGCTTAACGTATGATAAAGTAAGCTATGAACATATCTTAATTAGAACATTATCACATAGAAGTTGTGACAATTGTTTAAGAAAAAATCATAGTCATTTCATTATCACTTTGCGTTCAGTCACAACCTTTTTGATAATGCAATCGCATATCTAAGATGCAGTAAATTTGACAGTGAGACGCAGGATAATTAAATATTAAATAACAGTAGGAGCGTTTCTAACCCATTCTCTGTGACTTCTTCAGATAGGAATAATTTACTGAGGGAATTTACAAACTATAAATGAACAAACACAGGGTTGGAATCGAAATTATCAACAAAATGCTCAATTCTGATCGTGAGAAATGGAAATGTTGGCGAAACGGTAAAAAGTTATAAAAACCAGAGAGATAACTTAAACTGAAGTGGAATCAGAACAAACGGTTGTTGCTTGAAGAAACACAGAATTCACGTGAGGAATGTCACTGGTTCAAGTATTTCATTATCCTGCGTGAAGTACAGTTAGGACTAACAATTTTCTTTTTCTTATGTATGGTGTTATACGTTTGACCAGGAGGTGATTCCGGATGAGTAGCGGACCAGCATCATAGTGCCTATATTCAAAGAGAAGGGAGATGTACAAGATTGCACGAATTATAGAGGGATCAAGCTAATATCACATACAATGAAGATATGGGAGCGAATAGTGGAGAGTAGGTTGAAAGACGAAGCGGAAGTGTCAGTGGAACAGTTTGGATTTATGCCGGGAATGAGAACGACAGATGCAGTTTTTGCATTGAAACAGTTGGCAGAGAGGTACAGAGAGGGGCAGAAGGCGTTGCACATGGCTTTTATTGACTTGGAGAAGGCATATGATAAGATATCACGGCAGGAAGTTTGGAGATGCTTAAGGGAAAAGATGGTACCGGAGAAGTATGTTAAACTGATCAAGGGGATGTACATGGGAGTAACAACTAAGGTGAGGAGTAGCGTGGGTGTGTCAGAGAGCTTTGGGGTGGAAGTTGGTCTGCACCAAGGATCAGCTTTGAGCCCCTTCCTTTTCAATGTGGTATTCGATGTGTTGACGGACAGGATTAGAGGGGAGGCGCCGTGGTGCATGATGTATGCAGACGATGTTGTGTTGAGTGGGGAGACGAAAGAGGAGGTGGAGCAACAGTTGGAAAATTGGAGAGAGGCGTTGGAAAGTAGGGGGATGAGAATTAGCCGAAAGAAGACCGAATATATGAGATGTGATGTGCAGCAGGACCAAGGAGGGAAAGTGACATTGAGTGGAGAGCGTGTTAAGACGGTGGAGACTTGGGGTCAACAGTGGATGCAGAGGGGGGAGCAGAGAGAGAGATAAACTGTAGAATACAGTCGGGGTGGAAGAACTGGAGAGACGTATCAGGGGTGCTCTGTGATAAGAGGGTCCCACTGAAACTGAAGGGAAAGGTATTCAAAACAGTGGTGAGGCCGGCAATGTTGTATGGAATGGAGACTGTGCCAATGAAGAAGTGCAATGAAAGAAAAATCGATGTGGCTGAAATGAAGATGTTGAGATGGATGTGTGGAGTAACGAGGAGGGATAGGGTCAGAAATGAGCATATAAGAGGAACAGTGAAGGTGGCGGAAGCATCTAAGAAGGTGCAGGAGGCCAGGCTGAGGTGGTATGGACACGTCAGGAGAAGAGAGAAGGAGTATGTGGGGCGTAGAGTGCTGGAGATGGAGTTGCCGGGACGGAGAAGAAGAGGAAGACCGAAAACGAGATGGAGGGACTGTGTGGTGGCGGACATCAGGGAGAAGGACTTGGAGGAGGACGCGGTATACGACAGAGGAGAGTGGAGAAGACGAACCAAAAACAGCGATGTTGCGAAAGAGGTTAAACAACACCATCATTTAATTTCATAGCCTTGGCTCTGTCGCAACACCTCAAACTTAAGTGACGTCAGATCTCGGTAGTAGTTGGAAGGTTGACAGTGTTTTGCGTCCAGATGATGTAGCGATCCGTGGTTCGGGTCCCAGGTAAAGTTGTGTGTGTGTGTATATATATATATATATATTATGTATGTGTGTATATATATATACAAATACACGATGGGGCGAAGTTGGCATTTGTATATCCCAAATACTTACATCGGACAATAAATTCTTGCTATGTGGGTATATGTGATACCACAGAAGAAGACGTACAGCATTTTACAAGGAAAAGAAAATTCCTAATCATAACTTTACTTTATGTCCACAAAAATAAACAAATACATTTTTTTACTCCCAAATCGGCAGTTGAATAGTTGTTGCGAGTTTAATATTTATTTTACTAAAAACTTAATAATTTCTATAAATGGGAAGAGCAATAAGAATGGTTTTGGGCCAACTGAAGTTGCAATTGTAATACTGAATATTACTAAAGAAGAATCCTGCAAAATTACATTACAATGTTGCAAGCCGTGTTCCCCTTTAATCCTGTCTTCCTTCCCCACTGCGCTTCCTTTTTCCACTCCTCTTCATGCCCTGATGGTTGTCATAGTAACCAAGACAAAGAAGGAGAAGTAATATAATATAAATATGTAATATTTCAAACACGGAATAAATAATTTTTCTTCGTTTCTTAAGTAAATTTTATGTATTTATTTATATTTACTTTATATTTCAACATGTCATACGACTACATGAAGTTCGTGTTTGGTCGAGACTCTTTGGGACATTGCATCATATGATTCATCCATCCATCACTCTTCTCTCCAGTGATGGTATCGCGTTTTATTTACACACGGTTTTATTTAAACATTCTCCAGATAATGCATACCACAAGGAAAAATGAAAAGCGATTCTAAGGCCTTTCGTGTATTTAACAATCATCTCATCAGGGAATCGCTTTTCATTTTTCGCTGTGGATAGGCATCATATCTTAATATCACATGTTCAATTGGAAATTCATCTCATTTTGTAGATATGAATGAATTTTCTCCCTCAGCGTCAATCTGAAGAAACTTTTCCCGTTCCTATTTATTTAGTTAATGTTAATCTGTCCATTAAATTTTGATGAATTTATTTTACATCTCTCATTACTTTATTCTGTATCGTTTTTATTTTGTTTAAAATTTTATTAAATTTCAGTTTAATTCATATTAAAGTAACTTTCTTCTTTTATGTACAGTTTCAGATGAAGATTTAAGAATTTAAGAATTTAAGATTTAAGAATTCATTTCAAGTAAGTTCTAACACACACACACACACACACAAGTAAACACTCGCGCACATCTATTTCACCACTTTCCGATTCAGCTGGAAGACTCGTCACAAAGCTGAGCAAATAAAGCGTACACCTATTTCGTCATTTTTAAGCTTTTGTATTAATAAAGGTCACTTTCAATAACTTACGCTTTATATATTCTGTTCTCTCGCTCTTAATATTTGATTTAATATATATATATATATATATTTTTTTTTTTTTTTAGTTCAGGAAGAACCGATTCGCCTCTATTTAAAGGGCATATCTCAGCGGAAAAACAAAGAAAAAGTGAGAGGAAAGACAGAGGAAAAAGAAAGGGTGGAGGGGACAGTCGAAGTGGAAAAAGACAAAGGATGACAAGGACTGCAGGGTCGAGCCCCATCATCCTTGGGTGCTAGGGCCGGGAGGGCGCACGTGAAACCTCCAGGAACAAGCACGTACAAACGAGCACAAAGAGCACTCAAGAGCACGAGCTTAGAACCCCCTTGCGGGGATATATATATATATATATATATATATATATATATATGTCTGTCTGTCGCTACATTTTTTTGTACATGTGTAAAGGAATTTCTTGTGTAACGTTTAAAAATGCTAATTGCAATTACAACTTATGTCGGCCAAAACGCTCAATTTGCCTTAATGAAAATAAATTACCATTACATAGGTCCAAATTAACGCCTACAACTGCTTTAGATAATGGGGTATCCGTATGTAGGCTGTAAGTAGTCTGTAAACGAACTTAGCAATTATAGCCATTTATGATAAATACAGAAGAAAGGGCAATGCTTTAGGTTTAAAGCCTAGATATTTTTGTTGGTATGTATCCTTGCGAGGTGCTGAATATTAAAACATGTTTTTAGGCTCCTTGAGTTGTCATATACTTATACTGCTACCTTTGGGGTAAGATTCGGATAAATATTAAGTGTTCATGAAGTAAAAGGCCAAAAGGTAGCTAACAACAATAATAATAATAATAATAATAATGAGGAATGACCTGTATAAGTTTTGCTGCGGAACACGGAAAATTATTTGTGAAAATGATTCGGGTATACTGTAGATCTATTTTTCTCAATTAAACGATTTTGAAGGATTTTAGTTAAGATCGGATATCAGACTAAAAGATCCGTATGTGGATTGTTTATGCACCTAATCACCGAGAATCGAGAAAGTCTTTACATTCCCATGTATTTTGTATTTAAAATATGAAATACATCAATGACATGTAGGCTACCACTGTATATCAATATGTACATATACGAAAAAAATCAAGAAACAAAATACTGTAAAAGCTTCCTTTTCATTGTGTTATTTTCGCACAAAATTATAAACAAAATTACTGATCACCAATTTTTGAAGATTTCAAAAATGTTTTTTTTTTTTTTTGCAGTTTTTACGTATTTGTGCAATATATTTGTTAAAAAAAGAAAAAGAACCTACCTATGCATTTGTATGAAAAGTACCTGTACACAATATTATATAGGGTGATTCAAAAAAATGTTAACACTTATATGGGGTTTTATTTTTATTTTTAATTTATTTATAAACATTTTTTGTTTTGTACGACTGTGGGAGACTGATACACCTCCATCCAGGCCGCAACCTTCCTCTTTTCCTCCAAACTCAGCCTTGTTGCCATTTCAAATGCTTATTTAGTACTCTTTTAATTTTCAAACCCCTATAACAGAAAAACCCATATAAGTGTTAACATTTTTTGAATCACCCTGTATAAGTCATAGCATTCATTGTAGTCGTAGCTCTAATGGGGAAATATTACATTTTCGAAGGCAGATTAGATTATGGAAGAGAAAATGTTTCGAAGTGGTGTCATCAAAGTTCCTATTTTATCTTTATTATGCCGGAAATTTATAATACTTGCTTTTGTAAGTAAAATTTAATTATATTTAGGATATGTTAGGTTAAATTATACTCCGTTAAGTTACACTAGGTTAGGTTACAGTAGATAAATTTAGTTAGGTTAAGTTACAGCAGTTTAGTATCGTCGTCTTTGTTTGGAGAGGTGCAGCAGCTACTGTGATCGAAATATTTAGCATTCAAGAAAAATTTCTCGACATCACAATTTTATTTTGTTTTTAATCAAAATCTTTGTCTTTCAAAACTTGCTACCGTTCTCTAATTATTACAAGCTATGAAGTTATTAAAGTATATGGGTTGTATGAGAACGAGCGTCATGGCCCCCGCTCGCGTACGTCTGTTTTGAATCTTTAGCTCTTCCACAAAATCCTTTAGTCTATTTGAAAATGTCACAGAGAGAAGTTCCTCACTATGCTGTTCGATACTTTTAAAGATTGATACCCTTTTAATGAATGATACCCTTGCCAACGTAAAAATGTTGGCAAAGGTATCATTCATCCGCGTCTTATAGTAACTAACATGATAAAAAAGAGTTGAATGTTTCTCCATAAAATTCTCACTCTGTTCCCAAGACAATCAAAATTAGATTGAATGGAATAAAGTCGGAGTCAAAAAGTTGCGATGGAATAAGGTCCAACTAGAATTAGGTCAAATACGGTCACACTGAAATTAGATTGATTTATCTGTTTCATGCCGGTTAGAAGCAATTAGTTAAGGTTACATTAAGGGAATTAGACTAGGATAAGTTTTATTAAGTCAACTTATATCAGGTTATATTAACATGAATAAGACAATATATCCGGAGGTTAGGTAAGGTTATGTGATAAACAAGGTCGAACTGGAATTAGATCAATTAGGTTAGACTGGAATTAAATTTAGTGGAAATTAGATTGATTTATCTGTTTCATGCCGGTTAGAAGCAATTAGTTAAGGTTACATTAAGGGAATTAGACTAGGATAAGTTTTATTAAGTCAACTTATATCAGGTTATATTAACATGAATAAGACAATATATCCGGAGGTTAGGTAAGGTTATGTGATAAACAAGGTCGAACTGGAATTAGATCAATTAGGTTAGACTGGAATTAAATTTAGTGGAATTTAATAAAACATCTATATATATATATATAATATACATATATATATATATATGTGAATAGAAACGACATAAGTATTAAGGAACGTTTCTGCACACGAGGAGGAGAGATAACGAAATAATGAAAAATGAGGCGAACCGCCTGGGAATCGAACCCAGGGCCTTCCAATTGCCGGTCGGACGCTCTACCATTATGCTACGGACCTCACTCAATCACAAATCGAAATTCTCCCAAATAGGGCAGAAACCAATGCCCTCAGAGAGCACCCTCGCAAATCGTGAATATGCGCAAATAACTGCAATGACCGCGCAGTATATTGCAGTTATTTGTTGCATATATATATATATATATATACACACACACACACATATATATATGAAGGAGGGGGCTTAGGGCGAGCGGCCGCAAAAGTGACCCCTCCACAGAAGACGGAGAGAGCCAAAAAGAAGGTCTTTAAGAATTAATGATGCCATTTTTTTTTTTTTAATATAAATTTGGAAATGTTGTGTAGTGTGTAAGATGCATGTATGTGTAGTGAGAAATAGAGGGAGAAGCATGTGTTTCAGAGCATGCTGGACTGCTCACAAGGTAGATGAGACACAGAAAAAGATCAGCTAAGGAGGACAGTGACAGGAGAAACGGGATTTGCAGCACTCCCTGTCTCCTGCCTAACATCCACCCTGGAGTATTTCCCTGGTCGATTGGTGTCTACAATCTACTCCAGTTGTATATATATATATATATAGGGTGGCGAAAAAGTCGCGCATCATAAGAATTTTCAGTGTTGATTATAATATTTTTTTTTTCTTTTTGGTAGGGGATGGCTGCAACATTAACAATAGACGAGAGAGTGAGCTTGGTTTTAATGCATGGAATACCAGGTACAAAAAAATCGATGAATCGGTACATTTTATATATATATATATATATATATATATATATATATATATATATATATATATTATATATATATATAAAATGGGCCATATAAAAATCTATCGAATAATCCTCTTTGAGAGATACAAAAATAGAACAGAAAGTTAAAAACTGAAAAACCCACCCTTAATTGCGTGTTCGCATGAAATCGGAGAATGAGGCAATCCCTTGTATTGAAGTGCTGGTCATGAATGGAAACAAATTTTACTCTCACTTAACATTTTACCCACAAAGTTCATCAAATATAAGCTTTTTATGTAGAAGCGAAACGTCCTGTTCACAATCTAATATTCTTTTGCATTCATATTTAATATATATATATATATATATATATTGTATTTATTGTTTGGTGTAAGTAAATTTCATTTTTTTTATGGTGTGTGTTTTATTACATCTAAAGCATCTGTCAGGAATCATTCGTTGGGACATGACTGACGGATCCATCTCGCACCCGACGCCAATTGCACCCTTTTAACCTTTGACGAATACTTTCGTAAAACTATAATAGTGTTTAAATCCTGAGTTGACTGTTGAGGGGGTAAAGACGACGGGGTTCAATTTAAATATATAAGTTTATAAAGAAAAATTGTTAACTTATTTATGTTGCATTCTTCAAATTATTATTTAATAGCACACTACTCATAACTCTCCATCCCAGAGTACCAGAGTTGATGCCTGAAACAGCATTCAGTTAAGAAGATACAAATCACAGACTAATATTAGCAGCTGAACACTGCTTCCAATCAAGCGGAACTTAAAAGTGCTAATTTGTCTCGAAGAGACAAAGAGCAAATGAAAAGGAGATAAAAGTGATTCACACTCAGAAATTAGGAACTAGAATTCAGTTATACCGACTCCTAATGACCTTCAGCTTCTTTGTTTCCTCCTTTTATAGACACGAATCCTTAAGGGGATGGCACTTGAAAGGGGGGCGGAGGGAATATTTAATGCGTAAACAGATTCTTAAGAAAGAAAATGCATATTAGTTCATAATTTGTTGTTTTACTTACTGGATCGTCATTATTATTATTATTATTAGTAGTAGTATTAGCATTATTATGACGATTAACCAATTCTTCGGACCGACTGTTGAATTCAATTATAGCAAATTAATTTTTATTATCAATTCATAGATGAACCCTTCAACCAAGTCATGTTTGCATCTGGGAAACGGTGGTTGATGTCACATAGTTTTCAGTAAAACCTCGACGTGTTTAGCCGCAAGTAAGTACTACCCATAATAAACTAAAAAAAGAGCAAGAAATAATAAAGAATTCTCTTAAGTTATTGTATTTAAAATTTATTACCTTTCTTACCTGGATATTTGAGGTGTAAAAAATAGCAGTTATTTTAAAATAATTTTAAAATAATTGAATTTTTTTATATTCATATTTTAATAATTCACTTTTATTATTTCACTGACATAACATTCTTTTTTTCCTTGGGATGACATGTAACAAATATATAATGATAATGTGTATCCATCTATTAATATTTGTGAAAAAAATTTAAAAATTTATTATATATATATATATATATATATATATAATATAGAGAGAGAGAGAGAGAGAGAGAGAGAGAGAGAGAGAGAGAGAGAGAGAGAGAGAGAGAGAGAGAGAGAGAGCGAATTGTAGTATATTTGTGGCTTGTTTAATGTATGTATCCCTTTAATTACTGAGGAATGCAACTTTGTAACCATGAATTTTTTTCGTTGAAGACAATTTTTGCATTTGTTTAGAAAGCTTAAAAAGAAGGATTAAGTATGTCTTCTTTTACATGAATTATATAAATGATGATCTTATTAAAATCTATGTACTGTAAGTCTTGAGTGTCCGCTGTACAATTATTGTTCCTCGTTAAAGACTATCATGATGTAATAGAGGTGACTGTAAATTCTTCGGTGTTGACCCGAGACAGTTGACTGAATGTGTAGTAAAAAAAAATTTCCAACCCGAAGTGTCTCTCTCCATTTCATTATTTGTTGTTGAATGGGTCAGAAAAATTATCTGCCAACAAAATTTTCATTTGGTTCTCTTTTGTGAGTCCCAAAATAATCAACTTTTTACCTCAGATATATTTTCACATTTGTGATTTTAGTTTCTGTACAAAATATGTTGGGATTTAAAGCGGAAAAGATGATAAGGTGGTTTCTTTTATCCTTTTATGTAGTGGCAATTTGCCAAAGGAACTTTATTGATGGAAGGAGCTGCGAGAGAGCTGCGGAACTCACAACGTAGTTTTACAACTCCATTCGTTGAAAAATGAGAAATAGTACAGGGTGTTTCAAAAGTCCCTCATTATTTTTAAAATTTTATTAAAATAGCAATTACAAGAGGAACCAAATGACAATTTGGTTGCTGAGTCTACGATTCATGAGAATTTTGGTGGCATCAAACTTGGCTTCATAAGTCTACTGGAAAGTCACTGGTACACCTCAACGTGGGCACCGTCTTTTTCGAAACAAGCGAGCCACCGTTTTACGCATTCTTGGCCGACATTGGACAACATTTCGGGAGTAACAGAAGCACACGCATTCCTGATCCGTTCTTCTAGTGTGGGGAGGACTCGCGGCTTGGTGACGTACACTTTGCTCTTAATGTAGCCCCACAAAAAGAAGTCGCATGGGGTAAGATCAGGCGAGCGAGCAGCCCATTCGATGGGACCACGGCGACCAATCCACCGATCCGGGAACTGCTTATTCAGAAATGAGCGAACCTCACGCGAGTAATGAGCAGGGGCACCGTCTTGCTGGAAAATGACTTCTTGCATGTCAGCTACAGCTGACAGTTGGGGGATGCAGAACTCCTGAAGCATACGAAGGTAATTGTCTCCGTTGACGTTCACGGAATTTCCATCTTGATCCCGGAAGAAGAACGGACCAATCAGCCCAGCTGAGGAGATGGCACACCAGACGACCAATTTCGGCGTGTCCTTTCATGTTCACGGATCTCCGCTGGATTGGGAGTTCCCCAGATGCGGGTGTTGTGCCGATTGACGCGACCAGAAAGGTGGAAGAGAGCTTCGTCGCTGAACCACATGTGCTCCAGGATCGATGGGTCTCTTTCGTAGTGATGCAGCAGTGTCTCACACATCTCCACCCGGCAATCGTAGTCTTGAGGTTCCAGCTTCTGAACCACCTGGATCTTGTACGGATACAGCTTGAGACCACGCCGCAAAATCCGTTGGATAGATGTCGCGCTGATGTTCAGTTCCGCAGCAGCTCGCCGAATGGACTTTCCTTGACTCTGAGTAAACGCCTCACGGACAGTTTCGACATTCTCCTCACTCCGCCCACTTCGAGGTCTTCCTGATCGTGGTTTGTCCTTTACGGATCCGGTCTCCATAAACTTCCGGTGAGTGGCGACGATGGTGTTCCTATCCGGTGCATAATGCTGTCCGTAGACTGCCCGGAATCGTCGCTGCACTTCGACCACAGATTGAAAAACTTCCTGCCATGCAGCGATTTTACACCTCTGCTCTAGAGTCAGCATGGTAGCAGAAGAAAACGGAGCAAAACTTCAAATGTAGACTCAAAAAAATTCTCAACTACTGAGTAAGAGTTTACCACAAGATGAACGTCGTTGGTCGATTAGCTGCAAAGAAAATTGAAAATCAAATTAGTGAGGGACTTTTGAAACACCCGTATTTAACAACGCTTTAAACGGGATCTTCATCCAAAAAAGAGCAATAACGTTATTATCTGATGCTGATTTCTTTCATCACTCTATTGCATTATTTAAAGAGCTTAAACCTACTAAAGCTCAGTGATGTAATCAAACTGGCACATTTTATTTTTATTTACGAGTGTAAGAACAAATCCTTAACTTACAATGGGTAAATAGATATTTTGCAACTCATAGAGAAATCCACTCATATCAGACCATAAATAGATCAAAGCATGTAATACCACAATTTAGATTGTCTTCATCCCAAAAACTACCCATTTTCATTGAATTGAAACAGTAGTATGGGCGAAAAAAGGAGTGTGCAGGAATGTTGCAACACAATTGCAAAACTGATCAATGTTGCAAGATGTTGCAATGGGGTTACGCAACAAAGGGGTGAGGGTTATGCAATGAAGGGGTGGGGTTGTGCAATGAAGGGGGAGGTTATGCAACATCAATGTTGCAAATGGGGTAGGGTAATGCAACAACTCAATGCTGCCAAGGGGGAGAAGGGAGGGAACCTAAGAGAGGAAGAGAAAGGAGACGGAGGAGGTCTTTGGGGGAGAAGGTGGGATGTCCTCCCCCCCCAAGGGAAACCTAACCTAAGCCTTAAACTAAGAAGGAAGGAGAGAGTTCTTTATTCCACTGGAGTCCGACGCATTATGAGCGTCCAGGGGCCAAGCAGGTGTTATATAGAGGATCGTGAGTTGCCAGATATCACTTATTTATATATGGAGGGTTACCAGATATCACCATTTATTTTAATTGTTCAGGTATACCTTATTAGGGTGAGTTGCTAGATACCACCATTTAATTTCATTTACATGAGTTGCCAAATAGTGTTTTTAATTATTCAGGTATACCTTATTAGGTTGAGTTGGTAGATACCAACACTTATTTATTTATTTATTAAAGGCAAGACCGACTTTCTCTTTAATTTTGTTCAGCAAAAGAACTAATTATTTAAACGTCGTTCAACTTAATATTAATAATAAAAGAAATACACTAGACAATTGGCTTAGCAAAAGAAATCGTTTCAATAACATATTCTCTAAGAATAATATTCAATTTACCTATAATTCGCTTTCATTTATTCTAACACCTTAGAATGTATACTGTCTATTTACTTTTGACAATCCTTTCTATATATTGTCCGAAGTGAATGAAAAAACAAATTGCAGCAGAAAAAAGTAACAATACACACCTTAATATATATATATATATATATATATATATATATATATATATATAAGAAAAACAATAATTATTTGAACTAACTTCACCTAAAGTGTTTATTTACTTTAATTCCTTTCTTTGAAAGCATCTCTGGAAAAGATGTATAAATTCGAAACAGTTGAACCCTCGAGCTGACAGCAAAGGCTGACCGCAAAGGTCCATTTGGACTAATTTCATCCCATAACCTAAGAAAAACCTCTCTTGACTCCTATTATTGTTAGCATCACTGTTATTACCATAATGAAGTTAAAACAACATAAATATGTACATAAGCATCACGTGATTGTTTTCCAATAGACTAAATAACTTTCCTTATCATATTCCCAATGCAATATAATATATATATATATATATATATATATATATAAATATACAGTATATACACACACACACAGAATCGAAAAACTGAAGACGGCAGACACACACACACACACACAAACACACACACAGAAAGAAAGTTTTGTTTATTCTATATGGATATAATATTCACAGCTTTAATTTTCAGAAGTATATTGGAACTCATTTACCGAGATTATAACGGCCCTAAGTAGTCACAGCAAAATTTTTTAAAAATATAAATAAAGGAATGAAAAGAAAAACAAAAATATTTATAATTTCTTTATTATAAAATCCTCTCGTTAAGATCGTAAAGGGGAAAGTTCATTTTGACGAGGGTCAAACTTTTCACTCCGCTTTAGACCTACAGTTTAACGTTGAATCCGAACTAAGCTGCAGCATGAGCAGGCTGAAATTACAATGTCGTCGCCCGGACTCGATCTCTCAACCAGCACCCCAGCGTCTTAACCACTAGGATACCTAGGGCGCCCATTTATCTAACAACCCAAACAGACATTCATTTTCAGGTGCTACTGTAGTATGCGGTCTACCTACGATTGGTTAGGTTTAATCATGATATTTTCGTTAAAACTAACGAAAATATCATGACTAAACCTAACCAATCGTCAAGGGCGATTGACAATGGGATGTAAACAAACAATTAGTAAACAAGATAAGAAGCTATAATTAAAAGGTAAACCGCCGAATCGTAGGTAGACCGCATACTACAGTAGCACCCATTTTCATGAGCTAAACACAATTTAATCACACTCCTACGCCAGAATTGACAAGTAGAAAGTCAAGCCGAATATATTCATCAAAGTTGAGGATCAAATAGTATGACCGCAAACATATATTCTGCAAATATTTGAAACCACCGTGGCAATTACACACACACACACACACACACACACACACACACACACACACACACACACAACACACACACACACAAACAAACAACACACACACACACATACCTACATATATATACACACCCAAATCCACAAGTCAGGAATCTTGGGCAAGCTGAGAACAGTATGATCGCAACAAATAATAATTCACGAAAACATTCTGCTTGTAGAAATCTAGATTTCTTATTTTCTAATGATCTTTGTGTCATCGGATGTTACTGTGCTGTCTCTGGTAATGATCTAGTCAGGATTATGAAGAGTAGCGGCGCTAATTCTGTTTCCTGTGGAACTGAGCTGAGCGTCTCTGATGAAGATATTCCTATAACGACTTGCCGCCGCTCAAGTTGTTCATCTCCCTATCCAAAATGGGAAAAATTGAGGATCAAATAGTATGACCGCAAATAATAATAATAATGCAAAATATTGTCGTGATACAGATTTGAAGTGCCAATCCACGATGTCAGCATTAAATCTACGGAGAGAAGATAAAGACACCGTTGGTCGACCAATCAGGACGTCCAAAGCGTGGGCATGTTATATCGGTGTTACGAATGACCAGAACTGCACAGCATACTCCAGAGAACCAGGGAATTGTACAGAGAGAGCACAATCTCCTTGTTTCCGCCTCCATATAACCCGATCGCTTTCTCTGTTTGTGGTATTTACTTTACCTATAAGTTCTGTGGCGCATGCAACAGGCTACCTTCAGAAGAGGAGAACAGTTCCTCTGCGGTTCAGTTCAAGACAATGGATAGGCCGAACCTTGCACACTATTTGCGGTGTAGGAATTTTTTCCCTTGGAACTGTAACCACTGATACATCCTCGGTATGGGATGCATTACTTATTGAGGTACTTCTTGTCCTCGTAACTCCTTATCTTTTATGTACACTTTCCACATTGTGTCCGGCAACTAATACAGAAACTCTTTCCAAAATTGTTGTGAAAGAAGCTTTATACAAAAGTGTAATGAAAAAAGAACAGCTTCAGAGTTCATTCACACCATGCGTACACTTATCTCGTATACACCGCTAGTGGAAAATAAAACGCACCAATGAAAATCTAGACTCATTTAAAATAACCTAAAGTATGCATATATCATCCCTCAATTTCGCACAATTTTTTTCTACAACGCATTCTTTCATCTCTCCTTGGACTATCTTGTGATGGGAGGCCGTTCTCTGCGCCCAGATGATGTAGTGACCCGTGGTACGGGTGCTACGTAAAACTGTAGATGCCCTTCGTCAAATGACCTTAGATATTGCGAAGGGAGTTAAACAGCCCGCATCAATCAATCGACAGAATGCACTGACGACGCAACGTCGTATACATCCGGTTACAACAACCAAATATGAATTATATGACAACCAAACCTAATGGTTACTTTGATTACGACACAATTAGATTGAAGTTTGTATCCCAACCACTGTTAGTGAATTAACTTTTGGATTAACCTTTTGGACTAGTTGTGCAAATTATTTTTTTATATACCTACGTATGTATGTATGTATTAAAGTAGGTTGATTCTCCGCATTTTTTTAGATATCGACTTTGGACTAGTCGAAATAGTCAGGGCTTAATATGATAAAACTGACAAAAAATTTCAGATCCCTAGCTTTAACCGTTTTTTGAGGAAACCGTTTCAAAAATCGGCAAAAAATCGTACCGAAAAATACCGCATTTTAGCAATTTTTGGCCGAAAAAAACATGCTATTTTCATAAAAAAATCCTGAAAAAAGTTACAATTTTATTAAAAAAAGTAAAAAAAACATGTAGAGAGTCAAATAGACATTTAGATCCCAAGATCATCATAATTTTCACTGTAAGAGCCCTTAGAAGCAAAGGAAGGCCTCATCTGGCGGCTTAGGGCTTTGGCCAGAATGTGTTTGTGCCTTGATTCGAGTCCATAAACAGTATGGGAAGCTTCAGATGTCAGCTTCATGGCCCTTTCAACACTCTGAGAATGTAAAGGCAGATCAGGCAGCTCCAGCTTGGTGCCATTCAGCAATGCTTCTTGAAGCTCCTGGTCAGAAAAGTCTTCTGTGAGAGCAGGTTCACAGATACCACTTTGAGAAAGGTTGATTAGTTCTGACCAGTGGGTAGCTTCAATGTTGATTGCTGTGATCTTCTTCAGCCTCTTCCCACTTCTGAAAGAATAATAATTAATTTATTTTTTATTCCAGTTTAAGATTTAATCCCTATTAGTCTCAGAATTGCTGATTTAATTTAACTTAAATTAAAAAAAAAAAAATCCGAGTTCTATAAATCCCCATAATCGAATTTTTTTCAGAAAGAAGGTAAGATTATTTCTATTATCAGAGGGGAGGGGGGAATTGGGATAAGAAAATGTGAAAAAAAAATTCGATTATGGGGATTTACAGAACTCGGGCCTTTTTTTTATTAAATAAATCCCCATAATCAAATTTTTTTTTTCACATTTTTTTAAATTAATAAATGTTTACCTGATGGACAGAATTTTCTTGAGAGCAGCTTCTCTCACTTCCAAGTCATCAGACTTCATCATGGAGTACAGCACATTCTCGGGCAGCAAGGCAAAAGCATTGTACTTCAGGTTCTTGAAAGCAACACCCTGGATTTCTTCAGACTGCTGCTTGATCCTCTGGATTATGTTGAAGATGTACAGCTGCTGATTGTGGAACTTGCTGTCCCATTTGATCTCAAACCAACTGACTGCATACACTTCCACAATGAACTTGATGGCCTGGTAAAGCTTATCCTGTAGTTCTGGAGGGTAAGCACCTCTGGTCCACAGACACATCAATCTAATTGCCAAAGTCAACCATCTTGCATGGTTTAATGGTCCAATTTTCCAGGCAGCAAATCTTGGGTTGACTTTGCCCCTGGAAATTCCAAGCACATACTCCAAAAGAAGCCTCTGGTCGCTACTGAGATCATTCAGTGTCTCCTCAGCAAATTCCATGTCATCCAGGGGGCCACAGAGTTTGGTGAATTCCACTTGTGGCAGATCTTGTTAGTCAATTTCACAGTTTTCCCAGCGGACCAGTGAAAGCAGTGGGACTTTTGGTACTGCCATCAAGATGCTTGGAAACAGCTCTGAAAGGAAGCTCATTCTGATGGAGTGAACAGCCAATGGTGTGCAATTTCCGCTCAATTTTATTTTCCAGAGCTGTTACAAGGCCTCCCTCCCAGCCAGTGTTTGTATTTGTGTTGTCAAGGAGGACAGCTTTCAGAGCATGAACACTGTTAAACTCCTCCAAGACACTAGCAACTTCTTCACCAAGAAGAACTCCAGTCGCACCTTTAATTGGGATGACTCTGTGAGTAAGATATGTTCCACTTTCAGTTCCCGGCTCCTTTGTGAAAGTCAAATGGTGCTCTTGTCCCTTTCCTTTCTTCAGCTTAGTCTCCCCATTTTCATCCTTTCTCTGTACAGCAAAGTGTCCTTGTCAACTTTCCCATCAACCCCAATACAGACTAACTTTTCCAGACCCTCATTGTGCTTTTCATCACTTTTCACTTTCATTCTAGCTTTTCCCCTGTCCATTTTCGATTTATCAACTATTTTCTGTTTCACATCAAGGCCAGGCTTAAGCAGGTCCATAGCTTGTAAGTCCAGGAGGAAGGCATTAGCAAGACTTGCCCCAAGATTGGAAGAAACATCACCCCTGATCAGTTCCATGGCATATCTGGGGGTTTTCAAAAAGCTGTAACCTCCACTTGGGTGCCTCCTTGGCTTGAACTCTTCAGCTTCACCACCCGATGGCTGAAATGAAAATAAAAAATAAATTACTAAAGCGAAAATGGGGGAAAATACGGGAAAAAGTAGGGAAAAATATGGGTAAAAATCGACGAAAATGGGCGGAGATAAGAATAAATTACTTAAACGAAAATGGGGGGAAAAAGTGGGAAAATAGGGGGGGGAGGGGAAATGGGTACAAATTCAGGTAAAAAGTCGGCGAAAATGGGCGAAAAAAAGAATAAATTACTAAAGCGAAAATGGGGGGGAAATAGGGACAAAAAGTAGGGATAAATTTGGGTAAAAGCGGGATAAGATATAAGAAAAAAATATATTACCTCTCCTGATTCTCCTGAGCTGGATTCAAAAGAAATATCTTGTGAAGGTGTGGAGGCAAAAGTGGCCAAATCCACTTCCTGCTGCTGTTGAATCTGGCTCTGTAATCTTTCTGCTTCAGCTGCAACCCTCTGGTCTCTCTTCATAGCAGCTTTATCCACAGATCCTAGCTGGAAAGAGCCCTTGGGTCCTATTTTGGCCCTCTGATCTCTCAAGTATTCCCTCTCCTCTACTGGAACCTGAAATATTAAAGTATATTAAATAGCGGATCTAAAATAAGAGATAAAATCCTGAAAAAAAATTGATTATTAATTTCTATTACCAGGGGGGGGGGTGAAAGGAAGATTACAGAGGAAAATGCGGATATTTTTCAATTACAAGCATTGAATTTCCTTCCATTTAAAAGGCACCTAATCGCACTAAGTTAGGCCAGTTAAAAGTTAAAAAAATAATAGCATTACCTTCTTACTGGGAGGACAAGTGCAGATTATGTGCTGTGTTTGACAATTTTCTTTCTTGCACTTCACAGCATTGTCATCACAGGGACGAACAGGTAGCTTACAGGTGCAAGCAGAAATGTCAAAAAGTTTATCCAGCTTTTCCTCCAGATTCTGCTCCTGGACTGTAGAAAGAGATTTCCTGTTTATCTCTTTTGCTTTCTTGAAGCACACTTTATCCACCAATTTCACTACATAATATTCCTCATACAGGGGCAGCCGCGGGTTCACTGCCTGCCAGATCTCAATCAATATCATAGTCTTTCAAGTCCGGGTGGCTGTTTTGGAGGAAATAACTGTACTGAATAACTTGGCGGAGGGTAGGAGGCTCTGTTTTATCCAAAGGGGAAGGCTGGCCACTGAATTTTTTGGCACTATCACTTCGAGTTAACACTGCAGACTTCCGTTTTTTACCCATTTTTATGAAATATCTGAAAATAAACACAATTAAATGAACGCATCATAAAATAACTTAATTTAATATACATTTTATAGGTAAATATCATTAAAAAATACAAAATAATACACTAATAAACATCTATAATGCATTTACAATAAGTTTCAAGCATCGTTTTGTTAAAAAAGCCGAATTTTAATTCATTATTTTGATGAAATAAGGTCCGATATTTTGTTTGTTTACATTGCGCGAATGCCGCGCGCGAGATTTTACGCGTAAAATTCGGCAATTTCACAACTTAAAAATAATTAACAATCCTCAAAAAATACAATCATTTTCACAAATATGAGTTGGTGCAAAGTTTTTTATACATTAATACCTTTCTATCTAGACTAGTCCAAGATCACAGTTCCAAAATCAACCTACCTTAGTATGTATGTACGTATATATATATGTGCAGCAGTTATACTAGTACATTTCATGCATAAGAGACAGATTTGTGACTGAAGATATGCTAATAATTTTTAACTAAACATAACTATCGTACGCAATACGATATTTCTGTGACCCTTCTAAACTATTTTCTGTTCTAATATTTAACCCTTTAACGCCGAACGTTTTTGTAGGGTTAAGTTTAAATGCGTGTATTTGAAACGCTAAGTATTCTACACAGTCGGCGTTATAGGGATAAATGATTTTGTCATAAATAAATTTATACAAATAAATTATATTAACATAGTGATGGTATGCATTATACAAATTATACCATTGTTGCGAGTTATCATTTAAACTAAACATGCTTCTAAAATCGACATCGTTGAACCCGTGTAAGAACTTGAAAACCTCGATGAGTTGACCGCGCAGCCTCAGAGTCTCCAGCGAAAACAATAAGATGCTCATTTATCTACCAACCAACCAGACATTTTCGTGCATTTTCACGAACTAAACAAATTTTATTCACACTCCGGCACACTATTTGAGAGAAACATGTGCCCATATTTTTCTTTTTTGCCTAGCAAACGATATTCATCTCTAAATTCTATTAAATACTCACGCAAACCTTTAGCCACAATCTCACTACAAACCTCGTCATGATATATATTAATGTAATGGTAAAAATACTTAAGATTCTCCATGATGACAAGATTTACATTCTCAGTCGCAGGGTACGAGTACTCGGTATGATGCAACATGACATAACTCGCTTGTCACACCATTCATCAACAAGACTCACTAACCATATCCGTTGCTTCTCTTCTGCACGTGTTGTTTCTTCTACTTCACGGTATATGTAACTTTTATAAAGTTTAGTCCTACAACATAGTTCAATACATCACTTGTACCACGAAATCCTGCAATGCTCTCTCCAGAATAGCCGTAGAGTATTTGTGCCTCTTGTTCCTTCGCACGGTTCAATGTAGCCTTAAACACATCAAAGGATGGTAGAATAGGGTCTTTCATTGTTCACCACATCTTCACACTTTACCGAATATCACTTCATAAAACTCGAGTACGCAATATTAAGGGTAGCCATCACTATTTTTCGTCTACGTGAGATTTCTTCAAATACACGTCTGAGATCCACGGCTTGCAGCGCTCAACTGAGCACGCAGGGGTAGAGATATGTCCAGGTAGTAGCAGGAGTCATGTGACCGATCATACAGGGAGCGGAGCTTAGGACAGATAAATCAAATGAATGAATTTATTAATATCTTACCACCTGTTAATTTCTAGGAGAAAGAATAAGCGCGAGATATCCCATTATAAAAGTTACGCTAGGAATTCCGGCGGTACTGGGGCACAATAGTACCCCGGGTAGAGTTTAAGGGTTAAACTTACAAAAAACTCGCAATAATTTTGATACTACGATTTCAAGGTTTTACAGACTTCTCTGTTCATAGTTAAACATAGGCGTAAGTTTTCTTCAAAACTGATATTAAGTCAGTTTAAAACTTAAGCTTACATAATGTTTAGTTAACGTTAAACTTGCTTTTTGTTATGTATTAAAACCAATTACTTATTTGAGGTTGGATAGTTCTTCCTCTTTCGAGCTCTGTTATCTGAAAGCTCTTCACTCTTTGGTCCTTAAGGTTTTCAGTCCTATTTATTAATGTTGTCTTTAAAGTATAGGACGTAGAAATGAATTCTTACTGTGATAACTTTATTCTCAAATGAAAGGAGTTAAGTTTCTTTAGAGGAGTATTGAGCTGGTGAAGGAGAGAGTAGGTCTTCTCTTACAAATCCCACTTTTATAGTATTGAATTCTTGAGTGAAATCCTATCACTGCTAAATTTTACATACAATTTGTATGTCAGTTAGGCATTTGAACGAAACGTTTTTGTAACACTGAATTCGATGTGTAACATTAGCGTAACTGCTCCAGATTGGTATATATATATATATATATATATATATATATATATATATATATATACAGGGCGTCCCAAAAAAATGTATACACACTTTAACTGCTGATAGCTCAATTGATGTTTCTTTCTTTCCAAGTTAAACCCATTAGAATTAATAACGGCAGTCAGACTAAGCTTGAACAAAGGAAATTCATTCTAAAATGCTACTGGAAGTGTGAAAACGCAGTTGAAGTGCAAAGACAGTTTAGGAGGATTTTCAAACAGATCCACCAACGCGACTTACCATCACTCGAATTAGAGATAAGTTTGAAGCCGATGGAACTGTTCAGAATGTCCACAAGAAGCGTTCCGGAAGACCACGGACATCGACAAGCCCCACAAAGCAAGAAAGAGTACTGGAAACGTATCACCAAAGTCCAAGAAAATCTGTGCGGCAAGCGAGTCGTGAGGTAGGAATTTCAGAATCGTCCGTCCAACGCATTTTGAAGCGCTGTCAATGGAAAAGTTACATTCCAAGATTAGTCCATGCTATTAATGAAGATGATCCGGACCGAAGAGTGGAGTATTGCGAGTGGTACTTGGCACGATGTGGATGTGGATTGGACGAAGGAGTTTCGTAGAATACCCTCCGCGTTCACCAGACCTCACACCACTAGACTTTTTTTATGGGGATACTTAAAAGACAAAGTCTACGCTATAAAACCTGCAACAGTCGCTGAATTGAGAGCAGCCATTGAACGAGAATGCACACAAATACCAAACGAAATGTTTCGTGATGTTTGCGATTCCATTGCTTCGCGTTATCAGCAGTGCCTGGACCAGAACGGACGTCAGTTTGAAAACAGGCGTTGACAAAACAATTAAATAATGTCTGTAGATTCTATTACATTTTGAAAATGAAATGTATTTTAATAAACACTGCCTTTATAATTATTTAAAGTGTGTATACATTTTTTTGGGACGCCCTGTATATATATAATGCTAATAGCTCTGGCTGATGAATTTATGTTAACACAAGAAATAACAGAAAACACAAGAAAAAATAACTGCATAGATTTGGTGATCACAAACAACAGCAACCTAATAGATACACAAATTAATAGTTAATGTAGAAATATCCCCAACTATAATATCGGATCGAAACATTATTGAAATAACAACCAATATAAAAGCAACAAAAAAGGAAAGAACACGAACAACAGAAAGAAGCAACTTCGAAATTTTTAATTTTCACACCAAAGTTATAAATTGGGGAGATGCTGCATCCAGCATGGAAGTAATAGATTGGAAATCCATCTTCATGGCCAGGTCAACGGAAGAGATGATAATGACCTTAGAGGAAAAGACGCTGGAAATTGTGGAAAGACGTCCCAAAAATACAACAAATGGGAAAGAGAAGCAGGTTCGAGAGACAAAAAAGGTCATTGTTGAGGACCCCAACATACAGTGGAGCGATACAGGTGAGATATTGTGGAAGGAACAAAGGTACAGGGATCAAATATCGTAGACATACCAATATTATTTTAAGGAAATGCCTAATTCTTAACGTAACTTAACTGAACCTAACCTAACTTACACTTCTTTAGGGTGAATTTCACACTTAAACGCATGAAATGAATGAATGATGCAAACCACAAAGAAAAAGAAGAAATGTTTCTAAATCCTTTCGTGTAATCAGCAGTACACCTCGTCGGGGAATGGAGAAGGCGAGTGACGAAAATATATACATATGTACAACGGTACAGAGAAATAAAGAGATTAGTATATGGTTAACAAGCATTGATTAAAAGCGAAAGACATTTTAACAAGATATTGTTAATATTTTACATTCCATATTCTATTCCTACTACTACTAATGGAACAAAACCTTAGTTTAACTTTACTTGTTCTAATGCTAGCAGCAACAGAGAGGATTTTTTCAGAAATTGCCGTCGCCATCCATCTCCTGTCTCACATTTGTGCCCGGAATCGTGCAAAATCTGTTCTTCGAGTCGCCAAAATTTCCTTCATAAACCATGTGTGGTGGTGCTTCCAGGCTTTGTCAAAAATAAAGGAGATAGTCTTGAACTTACCTTTAAAAACCTCCTCCATTCCAGCCTACCTTTTTCATACAGGAAGGAAGGGCCAGGGGTGAATTTCCGAAGAAAAGCTCCTCCCATTGAGGAAGAAGTTCATACCCAAAATCAAGGTCCAGGGTTTTCGAGATGCCTATATACTCTGCGTTTGAAAGATTGGAGGTTATAGACAGGTGGAAGGATGGATTGAGGAAGAATGTTCCAGAGTTGAGCGGTTGATTAGATGAAAGATTCAAAATATCAATATTCCGTAAGTTAGAGAGCTGGACAGAAAAAGAATGAGAATGTGTAGAAAGATTGGTACTGCGTGCGCTTTATAAAGTAGGAGACATGCAGTTGGAGTGTTCAGAAGAGCAATGTCTGATATAATAGTGATAGTAAAGAGAGAGTGATGCAACATTGCGGCGAAGTGAGAGGTACTGAAGGCAGTCAGTAAGAGGAGGGGAATTGATGAGACGAAAAACCTTTGATTCTACTCGGTCAAGTACAGCTGCGTGGGTTGAACTACCCTAGACATGAGAAGCGTACTCCATACAAGGGTAGACAAGAACCTTGTACAGAGACAGCAACTGAGTGGGGTGAAGAAACTGCAGAACCGGTACAACACACCTAACCTCTTAAAAACTGATTTAGAAAGCGAGTATATGTGTTCTTTCCAGGAAAGACTACAAGAGAAGGAAAAAATAAGAATGTTAGAAATGGAGAAACTGAGTTTTTGAAGCATTGAAAGTCATATGGTTTTCTCTGCCTCAGTTTGAAATAGCAGAAAGATCAGAGGTCAGGTGTACCATAGCTTTCCTACGCGAAGCACGGAGTGACTGTTGGGTGGGACGCTTTATGAAACGGGTGGAGAAGTGAAGAGTGGAATCATCGTCGACATAGGAGTGGATAGAGCAGAGAGTGCGATTTAATAATCGTTGATCAATAAAAGTTAAAGAGTGGGTGGCAGGACAGAATCTGAGGAACATCACTGTAAATAGCTTTAGGAGGAGAACAGTGGCCATCTGCATCCGCATCTATAGATCGTCCAGAAAGGAAATTAGAGAGGAAGGCACAGATAGAAGGATTGAAACCAAAGGATAGCAGTTTCGAAATTAAAGATTTGTGCCAGACTCTATCAAAAGCTTTTGATATGTATATCGCAATAACAAATGTTTCACCGAAATCCCATGAAGGGGATGACCAAGAGTTAGAGAGATATGCAAGAAGATCCCCAGTAGAGTTTCCCTTGTAGAACCCATACTGACGATCTGAAAGAAAACTGTGAGAAGAGAGGTGATTAAGAATTTTCCTATTAAAGATGGAATCAAAAACATTACAAAGGCAAGAAACAAAGCAAATGGAAGATAGTTGGAAGGTTGAGAGCGGTCACCCTTCTTTGGGACAGGCTGAATGAAAGCGAACTTTCAGTAGGAAGGAATAGCATCAGATGAAAAACAAAGACGAAAGAGTTTTTCACGGATAAGGTGTCTTTAGGCATGAATTTGTTTTTGAACACTGTAAGGCACAATGAGGCGATTGTGGTTGTTTCAGACATAATTATGTCGGAGGAATAGCACTGGAATCGTTCAGGGTTGAGTTGGAAGCGAAAGTTCGAGCGAATAGTTCAGCTTTGTGAAGAGAAGAGATGGCAACTGAGCCAGATTAGAAAAGGGGAGGAGAGGAAGAACATGTAAAGTTGATTGCGAGGTTCTTAACTAGATGCCAGAAAGAGCGAGAAGACTTAGAATTGGATAGATTTTCACAATTTTTTGCATAAAGGAAATTTTGGCGACTCGAAGAACAGATTTTGCACGATTCCGGGCACAAATGTGAGACAGGAGATGGATGGCGACGGCAATTTCTGAAAAACTCCACTCTGTTGCTGCTAGCATTAGAACAAGTAAGGTTAAATCAAGGTTTTGTTCCAATTAGTAGTAGTAGGAATAAAATATGGAATGTATAAAATTAACAATATTTTGTTAAAATATCTTTCGCTTTTAATCAATGCTTGTTAACCATATGCTAATCTCTTTATTTCTCTGTTCCGTTGTACATATCTAAATATTTTCGTCACTCGCCTTCTCCATTCCCCGACGAGGTGTACTGCTGATTACACGAAAGGACTTGGAAACATTTCTTCTTTTTCTTTGTGGTTTGCATCATTCATTCATTTCATGTGTTTAAGTGTGAAATTCACCCTAAAGAAGCGTAAGTTAGGTTAGGTTCAGTTAAGTTACCGTACGTTAAGAATTAAGCATTTCCTTAAGATAATATTGGTATGTCTACGATATTTGATCCCTGTACCTTTGTTCCTTCCACAATGATCTCACCTGTATCGCTCCACTGTATGTTGGGGTCCTCAACAATGACCTTTTTTGTCTCTCGAACCTGCTTCTCTTTCCCATTTGTTGTATTTTTGGGACGTCTTTCCACAATTTCCAGCGTCTTTTCCTCTAAGGTCATTATCATCTCTTCCGTTGACCTGGCCATGAAGATGGATTTCCAATCTATTACTGCCATGCTGGATGCAACGTCTCCCCAATTTATAACTTTGGTGTGAAAATTAAAAATTTCGAAATTGCTTCTTTCTGTTGTTCGTGTTATTTCCTTTCTTGTTGCTTTTATATTAGTTATTATTTCAATAATGTTTTGATCCGATATTATAGATGGGGATATTTCTACATTATCTATTAATCTGTATATCTATTAGGTTGCTGTTGTTTGTGATCACCAAATCTATGCAGTTATTTTTTCTTGTGTTTTCTGTTATTTCTTATGTTAACATAAATTCATCAACCAGAGCTATATATATATATATATATATATTATATATATATATATACTGTATATATATACCAATCTGGAGAATTTACGCTAATGTTACACATCGAATTCAGTGTTACAAAAACGTTTCGTTCAAATGCCTAACTGACATACAACTTATATGTAAAATTTAGCAGTGATAGGATTTCACTCAAGAATTCAATACTATAAAAGTGGGATTTGTAAGAGAAGACCTACTCTCTCCTTCACCAGCTCAATACTCCTCTAAAGAAACTTAACTCCTTTCATTTGAGAATAAAGTTATCACAGTAAGAATTCATTTCTACGTCCTATCCTTTAAAGACAACATTAATAAATAGGACTGAAAACCTTAAGGACCAAAGAGTGAAGAGCTTTCAGATAACAGAGCTCGAAAGAGGAAGAACTATCCAACCTCAAATAAGTAATTGGTTTTAATACATAACAAAAAGCAAGTTTAACGTTAACTAAACATTATGTAAGCTTAAGTTTTAAACTGACTTAATATCAGTTTTGAAGAAAACTTACGCCTATGTTTAACTATGAACAGAAAAGTCTGTAAAACCTTGAAATCGTAGTATCAAAATTATTACGAGTTTTTTGTAAGTTTAACCCTTAAACTCTACCAGGGGTACTATTGTGCCCCAGTACCGCCGGAATTCCTAGCGTAACTTTTATAATGGGATATCTCGCGCTTATTCTTTCTCCTAGAAATTAACAGGTGGTAAGATATTAATAAATTCATTCATTTGAATTATCTGTCCTAAGCTCCGCTCCCTGTATGATCGGTCACATGACTCCTGCTACTACCTGCGCATATCTCTACCCCTGCGTGCTCAGTTGAGCGCTGCAAGCCGTGGATCTCAGACGTGTATTTGAAGAAATCTCACGTAGACGAAAAATAGTGATGGCTACCCTTAATATTGCATACTCGAGTTTTATGAAGTGATATTCGGTAAAGTGTGAAGATGTGGTGAACAATGAAAGACCCTATTCTACCATCCTTTGATGTTTTTAAGGCTACATTGAACCGTGCGAAGGAACAAGAGGCACAAATACTCTACGGCTATTCTGGAGAGAGCATTGCAGGATTTCGTGGTACAAGTGATGTATTGAACTATGTTGTAGGACTAAACTTTATAAAAGCTTACATATACCGTGAAGTAGAAGAAACAACACGTGCAGAAGAGAAGCAACGGATATGGTTAGTGAGTCTTGTTGATGAGTGACAAGCGAATTATGTCATGTTGCATCATACCGAGTACTCGTACCCTGCGACTGAGAATGTAAATCTTGTCATCATGGAGAATCTTAAGTATTTTTACCACTACATTAATATATATCATGACGAGGTTTGTAGTGAGATTGTGGCTAAAGGTCTGCGTGAGTATTTAATAGAATTTTGAGACGAGTATCGTTTGCTAGGCAAAAAAGAAAAATATGGGCACATGTTTCTCTCAAATAGTGTGCCGGAGTGTGAATAAAATTTGTTTAGTTCGTGAAAATGCACGAAAATGTCTGGTTGGTTGGTAGATAAATGAGCATCTTATTGTTTTCGCTGGAGACTCTGAGGCTGCGCGGTCAACTCATCGAGGTTTTCAAGTTCTTACACGGGTTCAACGATGTCGATTTTAGAAGCATGTTTAGTTTAAATGATAACTCGCAACAATGGTATAATTTGTACAATGCATACCATCACTATGTTAATATAATTTATTTGTATAAATTTATTTATGACAAAATCATTTATATATAAGAACAGAAAATAGTTTAGAAGGGTCACAGAAATATCGTATTGCGTACAATAGTTACGTTTAGTTAAAAATTATTAGCATATCTTCAGTCACAAATCTGTCTCTTATGCATGAAATGTACTAGTATAACTGCTGCACATATATATATACGTACATACATACATACGTACGTACATAAAAAAATAATTTGCACTAGTCCAAAAGATTAATCCAAAAGTTAATTCACTAACCGTGGTTGGGATACAAACTTCAATCCAATTGTGTCGTAATCAAAGTAACCATTAGGTTTGGTTGTCATAAAATTCATATTTGTTGTTGTAACCGGATGTATACGACGTTGCGTCGTCAGTGCATTCTGTCGATTGATTGATGCGGGCTGTTTAACTCCCTTCGCAATATCTAAGGTCATTTGACGAAGGGTATCTACAGTTTTACGTAGCACCCGTACCACGGGTCACTACATCATCTGGGCGCAGAGAACGGCCTCCCATCACGAGATAGTCCAAGGAGAGATGAAAGAATGCGTTGTAGAAAAAAGTTGTACGAAATTGAGGGATGATATATGCATACTTTAGGTTATTTTAAATGAGTCTAGATTTTCATTGGTGCGTTTTATTTTCCACTAGCGGTGTATAAGAGATAAGTGTACGCATGGTGTGAATGAACTCTGAAGCTGTTCTTTTTTCATTACACTTTTGTATAAAGCTTCTTTCACAACAATTTTGGAAAGAGTTTCTGTATTAGTTGCCGGACACAATGTGGAAAGTGTACATGAAAGATAAGGAGTTACGAGGACAAGAAGTACCTCAATAAGTAATGTATCCCATACCGAGGATGTATCAGTGGTTACGGTTCCAGGGGAAAAATTCCTACACCGCAAATAGTGTGCAAGGTTCAGCCTATCCATTTTCTTGAACTGAACCGCAGAGGACCTGTTCTCCTCTTCTGAAGGTAGCCTGTTGCATGCGCCACAGAACTTATAGGTAAAGTAAATACCACAAACAGAGGAAGCGATCGGGTTATATTAGGAGGCGGAAACAAGGAGATTGTGCTCTCTCTGTACAATTCCCTGGTTCCCTGGAGTATGATGTGCAGTTCTGGTCATTCGTAACACCGATATAACGGGCCCACGCTTTGGACGTCCTGATTGGTCGACCAACGGTGTCTTTATTTTCTCTCCATAGATTTAATGCTGACATCGTGTACTGGCACTTGCAAATCTGTATCACGACAATATTTTGCATTATTATTATATTTGCGGTCATACTATTTGATCCTCAATTTTCCCATTTTGGATAGGGAGATGAACAACTTGAGCGGCGGCAAGTCGTTATAGGAATATCTTCATCAGAGACGCTCAGCTCAGTACCACAGGGAACAGAATCAGCGCCGCTACTCTTCATAATCCTGACATAGATCATTACCAGAGACAGCACAGTAACATCCGATGACACAAAGATCATTAGAAAATAAGAAATCTAGAAGATCTCTACAAGCAGAATGTTTTTGTGCATTATTATTTTTTGCGATCATACTATTCTCAGCTTTCCCAAGATTGCTGACTTTTGGATTTGGGTATGTATATATATATATATATATATATATATATATATATATGTGTGTGTGTGTGTGTGTGTGTGTGTCTGTGTGTGTGTGTGTGTGTTAATTGTCACGATGGTTTCAAATATTTGCAAAATATATGTTTGCGGTCTTACTATTCGATCCTCAACTTTGATTAATATATTTGGCTTGACTTTCTACTTGTCAATTCTCGCGTAGGAGTGTGATTAAATTGTGTTTAGCTCATGAAAATGAATGTCTGTTTGGGTTGTTAGATAAATGGGCGCCCTAGGTATCCTAGTGGTTAAGACGCTGGGGTGCTTGTTGAGAGATCGAGTCCGGGCGATGATATTGTAATTTCAGCCTGCTCGTGCTGCAGCTTAGTTCAGATTTAACGTTAAACTGTACGTCTAAGGCGGAGTGAAAAGCTTGACCCTCGTCAAGATGAACTTTCCCCTTTACGATCTTAACGAGAGGATTTTATAATAAAGAAATTATAAATATTTTTGTTTTTTTTTATTCCTTTATTTAAATTTTTAAAAAATTTTGCTGTGACTACTTAGGGCCGTTATAATCTCGGTAAATGAGTTCCAATATACTTCTGAAAATTAAAGCTGTGAATATTATATCCATATAGAATAAACAAAACTTTTTTCTTTGTGTGTGTGTGTGTGTGTGCCGTCTTCAGTTTTTCGATTCTCTGTGCGTGTGTGTATATATATATATATATATATATTGTTGCATTGGGAATATGATAAGGAAACTTATTACTTAATCAAAGGCTAATTTAGTCTATTGGAAAATAATCACGTGATGCTTATGTACATATTTATGTTGTTTTAACTTCATTATGATAATAACAGTGATGCTAACAATAATAGGAGTCGAGAGAGGTTTTTCTTAGGTTATGGGATGAAATTAGGCGAAATGGACCTTTGCGGTCAGAGATACTTTCAAAGAAAGGAATGAAAGTAAATAAACACTTTAGGTGAAGTTAGTTGAAATAATTATTTTTTTTCTTATATATATATATATATAAGGTGTGTATTGTTACTTTTTCCGCTGCAATTTGTTTTTTCATTCACTTCGGACAATATATAGAAAGGATTGTCAAAAGTAAATAGACAGTATACATTCTAAGGTGTTAGAATAAATGAAAGCGAATTATAGGTAAATTGAATATTATTCTTAGAGAATATGTTATTGGAATGATTTCTTTTGCTAAGCCAATTTTCTAGTGCAGGGGTTCCCAAATTGGTGTTCCGCGGAACACTTGTATACCGTGAGAAGTGTTCCGCGGAACACAATTTGGGAACCCCTGGTCTAGTGTATTTCTTTTATTATTAATATTAAGTTGAACGACGTTTAAATAATTAGTTCTTTTGCTGAACAAAATTAAGGAGAAAGTCGGTCTTGCCTTTAATAAATAAATAAATAAGTGTTGGTATCTACCAACTCAACCTAATAAGGTATACCTGAATAATTAAAAACACTATTTGGCAACTCATGTAAATAAAATTAAATCGTGGTATCTAGCAACTCACCCTAATAAGGTATACCTGAACAATTAAAATAAATGGTGGTACCTGGTAACCCCTCTATATATAAATAAGTGATCTATCTGGCAACTCACGATCCTCTATATAACACCTGCTTGGCCCCTGGACGCTCATAATGCGTCGGACTCCAATGGAATAAAGAACTCTCTCCTTCCTTCTTAGTTTAAGGCTTAGGTTAGGTTTCCCTTGGGGGGGTGAGGACATCCCACCTTCTCCCCAAAGACCTCCTCCGTCTCCTTTCTCTTCCTCTCTTAGGTTAAGGCTACCCCTTTGGGGGGAGGTCATCCTTCCTTCTTCCCCCGAAGTTCCCTCCCCTCTCCCCCTTGGCAGCATTGAGTTGTTGCATTACCCTACCCTTTTGCAACATTGATGTTGCACAACCACTCTCCCCATTCATTGCATAACCCCAATGTTGCATAACCCCCAATTGCAACATTGACCAATATTTGCAACTGCATTGCAACATTCCTGCACTCTCCCTTTTTGCACTCATACTACTGAAACTATGGAATGATTTAATTTTAAATGCTGATATAAAATATATTCTGAATGTAAATTCGTTTAAAACCAAGTTGAAATCCCGATTAATAATGGCAGAGAAATAAAAATCTAGAATTAATGTAAGTAGTATGACATCAAAAGCAGAGAGTGGAATGCAATTGCAAATGTTGATCAATGGTGCAAAGGAGGGAGGGGAAATGTTGCAAGAGATTATGCAACAAAGGGGGAGGTGGATGCTGCAAGCGGTAATGCAACAAAGGAGAAGGGGATGTTACAAGCGGTTATGCAACAAAGGGGGAGGTGTTATGCAACAAGGGGGAGGGTTATCCCCCATGCTGCAATGAAGGGGAACTCCCACAGCTAACCTCTTTGGGGGATAGGTCGGACGGCCTCATCCCCCAAAGGAGTATATCTAACGTAAGAGAGGGAGAGAAAGGAAGAGGGTCTTTGGGGGAGAAGCTGGGATGGCCTAACCCCCAAAATGGGTATACCTAACCTAAGAGAGGGAGAGAAAGGAGGAGGGTCTTTGGGGGAGAAGCTGGGACGGCTTCACCTACCAAAGGGGTATACCTAACCTAAGAGAGGGAGAGAAAGGAGAAGGAGAGAGGAGTGTCCGCCTGGTTCCTGCCTGACGCATATTGTTCATCCGAGCGCCCGCTGTCTTCCAAGGTCCTAATCCGCCAGTTGGCTTAGAAGGCTTCTTAGAAGGCGTAAATGGCCTGTTCAAGTGTACATTATTAGGGTTGAGTTGCCAGATTGCGCTATTTATTTAATTAAAGCATATATTCTTGACAGTTGGCTTTCTGGCAGTTGGCATTATCCGACAGCTGGCTTAACCCGCCAGTTGACGTAGAAGACCTAGAAGGCAGGTGTATACTGTATATATTAATTAACTTTTCAGCTGCCAGAATGCACTATTCAGATATTCTTGACAGTTGGCTTAAAAATCCGTCAGTCGGTTTAGAAGGCCTGACCAGCCATTTGGTATACATGTAATTATATTATAATATCGTTTATATATACAACCAAAAGAATTAAATAAAACAGCATTACAGCATTCTGTTTATTTGGACGAATTATTGGAATCAATTTCACGAAATATATAGAAAATAAATACACACTCCTACACAAACGATGGAATATATATGATACAAAATAAAATAAAAAATAATAATAGCATAAGAATTATGAACGAGGAATATATATATATAATAAAAAATAAAAAATAATAATATACAAATCCGAACCTACCCGAATTGTTCATTCCGTCGAAGGTAAAGCTTTTCATCTCACCCTAGACCTACGGTTTAATGTGGAATCCAGCACCCCAGTATTTTGTCATTCATCTCTTTTCCAAAATGCCTTCAAAACAGCATTTCTTTTTATTCCAAGAAAGAAAAAATACCCGAATTGTTTATTCCGTCGAAGGTCAAGCTTTTCATCCCACCCTAGACTTACAGTTTAACGGGGAATCCAGACCTACCCGAATTGTTCATTCTGACGAAGGTTAAACTTTTCACCCCACCAATTGTGCGGAAGATGGATGTGCTACGCATCTAATAATGAAAGAAATACACAGGGCTCTCTACACTGCACATTATTCCAACAACATGCGGAAGGATGATCGTTTACCGCCGGTTGCAATCGCTGGGCCTTGAGCATGGACCCGATGCGGTTCTCGTTTTCGTACAATTTTTTTCATTCATCCTAATATTCATTCTTTTGATTTGAGAAATCTATATATTAAATTTCCCATATGAAAACAGATTTAATAATACGCAGTAGATATAATAAAAACGTATATTAAATTATTCCCATAGAATAACATTCAGCAATCCTTTCTATACACTTTTATAAAGAAAATCCCGTCAATTCAAAGTTAATTAACTGTTAATTTTTATAGAAAACAAAGTAAAATACATTTACATTAAATTGTTTTCGCATCCACGTTACTTTACGTGAGACGAGAAGGATCGGAGGCAGGTACATGCAAGTGTACATCGGAATGCGTTTGACCTATATAGCAGCGGGGGAATACCCATGATGTCTCGCTCTGCTTCTCCTTACAGTCATTCTTTGATTTGAAAACAATAAAAATCACAATAACAATATAAATATTCTATGAGATTAATATTTATTTTTTTCACCCTATTATCATCACTATAAACGGAAGATATGATCTGCCTTAAAAATCTAAAAATAACTTCAGCCTTAAAAATCTAAAAAATAACTTCATAACAATTTATATTTTCAATTTAAATAAACATCGATAAGCCACACACACACATCGGGAGTACTCAACAATTGGAAATGAATCATATATATATATATATATATATATATACAGAGAGAGTAAAAAAATGAAGACGGCACACACACACACACACACACATTAGTGATTTGAAATCACTGTTAAAAATTATAATTATCAGAAATCAACTTAAAAAGTTTGCATCAGACAACCGGTCAATCGCAGAGCTCAACCCAAATGATGCACACAATTGTCCTAACTCTTGTATTGTTATTATTATTACTATTACGTGCGGTGATTTCACGAAGGTCACACTTATTTCCCCCTTCTCTCGAGTTGGCCTGGTGAAGTAGTGAGTTGACTCCTTTTACTCCCCATCTCACAGGTAAACACGGGTCATCGGGATCTTCTTTTCTATTCCATGGAATTTTAGATCCTCCCTTTTTCCGTACCGTAACAGTTGAAATTTACCAGTGTTAAACTTCATATAAAAACCATGCGACATCTAAAACTTCCTACATTATTACCCCCTATCCCATCCTTCATGCATTAAAAAAGTTCTACTTTATTGGTAACCTTTGATTAGCATCCCTCCGAATTGTTCATTCTGACGAAGGTCAAGCTTGTCACTCCGCCTTAGACCTATAATTTAACGTTGAATTCGAACTACGCACCAGCACGGGTGGGGCAGAAATTACAATGTCATCGTCCGGACTCGATCTCTCAACCTACGATCAGCACCCAGCATCTTAACCACCAGGATATCTAGAGTACCCATTTATCTACCACCCCAACCAGACATTCATTTTCACGAACTAATCACATTTTATTCACACTCCGTCTAATACAGCGTATTTTCACAAAAACATTTCAAAACGTAGACGATTGGGTTCTATCCAGCAATAAAGAATTATGAAATGCTTCGATATATATATATATAAGATCTACTAAGTCCTTTTTCATCGTATAGTTAAACGAATATATTCATTTTCACCTGTTCAGTCTATTGTTTAAGATTCAAAATTGAGTGTCAAACGCGGATATTTTTAACCTATCCATCTAACTGTCTATCTATCTGCCTGTCAATCTATCTATCTATCTATCTACCTATCCTTCTATCTATCTATCTATCTACCTATCTATCTGCCTATCCATCTATATATATATATATATATATATATATATATATTTTGACTATGTGCGGTGGAGAGCGCAAGAGAGCAAATCCCTCCTCCACCAAGCGGTCATGTGTGGCGGAGAGCGTAGGAGTGCAGCACGCTTCTTCACCAAGCTAGTCCTAGAGGCAGAGACCACCAGTTGACCCTCGTGTGAAGAGAGAACGACGTACGGAAACGCAACGTGGTATATACACACATTTTTATTCATGCAGTTATTCGTGATTCACTGTCGTCAAATGAATTAACATGACTTACTAATTGCAATCATTGTGCACTTATCCGTGATCGTGACATGAAGTTAACCGTGACTTGGAGGTGTTTACATTCGCTTGTGCGGTGGAGAGCGCAAGAGAGCGGTTCACTCCTCCACCAAGCCAATCCTAGAGGTAGGGACCACCAGCTTGACCTTCGTGTGAAGAGAGAACGACGCGCGGAAACGCATCATGGGATACACACACATTTTATTCATACAGTTATCCGTGATTCACTGTCGTCAATTGAGTTAACATGACCTACTAATTGTTACCATGATGCACTTATCCGTGATCATGACATGGAGTTAACCGTGGTTTGGTGATGTTTACATTCGCGGGGCCCTCCAGCCATCCAACCACAATGCGCCTCAGTCAGTGTCCCTCAGCTCAGACAAATCTCGTTTATTTATTTTTATTAGCTATTTTCATATATCATTTTCTCCGAACTTCCCCAGTGACAATAAGAAGCCTCCTGAAGGGTACAACTTAATTGTAGAATGGAAAGACTTATCTTGAAACTTAATATGTAAGAGCAATTTGACTACTCTCTCAAATAATTATCTCTTTTCATGGCCCTCTGCGATCAACACATTGTTCTCATGTTCACCTATTTATTGCCTAAGAGTCTTATTTTTACTTCTGTGCTTTTGAAATAAACGCTTCACTATTGAGTTTACATTACAAAATGGGTACGTACAATTGTTAGTGGGGTAAATAACATCCCCTTAGGCTGATGTGTGTAAATAATGTGCTTAAGTAAGATTTAATTGCATCTTTAACTGATGACTCATCTACCTTGAGAAAACCCCCCTTTAGCCAACCAGACGCAAGGTTAGGCCATCATGCTCTACATTGCTTAAAATTAGAATTAGGTTTATTTGATATTAAGTCGTTCAAGCGAGACAGTGTTTGACTCTGTGTAATCTGCATGTTGCACTCAGGTGAAGGAATGAGATGTTCTCTTGCACTCTCATCCGTACATAACAAGGTACACCCGGCACATCTGGTAATGTACTGAAACAAGCATCTAGCCTTCTTTGAAGACTTCAACTTTGATTGTTGTGGTGGTCCTGAGAAACGATCATTTAAGTCTCTGACGATATCCTAGGATGTATCATAACGCCGTGGGTTAGTGTTACTATTGCGCTGTAGTATTACGGCTTTCCACTACAAGCCGAGCCCATAGTGACGACCTGAGTTACCCTTTCCCTTTCACACCCCTCACAGTTTCTAAGAATCATAAATCGGGGATCTTTCTTGTCAATACTTTAAAATATGATGCACCGAGTTTTAAAGTATCGCTAATAAAGGTCCCTTTTGTGATTCTTAGAAACTGTGAGGGGTATGGGAAATGCATGAGTAACTCAGAACGGTACTATGTTCTCGGCATGTAGTGGAAAGCCGTAATACTACAGCGCAATAGTAACATGAATTGTTAAGAAGTTATTTTTTAGATTTTTTAAGACAGATCATATCTTCCGTTTATAGTGATGATAATAGGGTGAAAAAAATAAATATTAATCTCATAGAATATTTATATTGTTTATTGTGATTTTTAGTATTTTCAAATCAAAGAATGACTGTCAGGAGAAGCAGAGTGAGACATCATGGGTATTCCCCGCTGCTATATAGGTCAAACGCATTCCGATGTACCCTTGCATGTACCTGCCTCCGATCCTTCTCGTCTCACGTAAAGTAACGTGGATGCGAAGACAATTTAATGTAAATGTATTTTACTTTGTTTTCTATAAAAATTAACAGTTAATTAACCTTGAATTGGCGGGATTTTCTTCATAAAAGTGTATAGAAAGGATTGATGAATGTTATTCTATGGGAATAATTTAATGTTTTTATTATATCTACTGCGTGTTATTAAATCTGTTTTCATATGGGAAATTTAATAAATAGATTTCTCAAATCTAAAGAATGAATATTAGGATGGGTGAAAAAAATTGTACGAAAACGAGAACCGCATCGGGTCCGTGCTCGAGGCCCAGCGATTGCAACCGGCACGCGGTAAACGATCATCCTTCCGCATGTTGTTGGAATAATGTGCAGTGTAGAGAGCCATGTGTATTTATTTTATTATTAGATGCGTAGCACACCCATCTTCCGCACAGTTAGTTGGTAGATAAAATGGATATTCTGGGTGACCTAGTGGTTAAGATGCTGGGGTGGTGGATTCCCCGTTAAACCGTAGGTCTAGGATGGGGAGAAAAGTTTGACCTTCGTCAAAATGAACAATTCGGCAGGTCCGGATTCTCCGTTAAACTGTAGGTCTAGGGTGGGATGAAAATCTTGACCTTCGACGGAATAAACAATTCGGGTATTTTTTGTCTTTCTTGGAATAAAAAGAAATGCTGTTTTGAAGGCATTTTGTATGAGATGAATGACAAAATGCTGGGGGGCTGGATTCCCCGTTAAACCGTAGGTCTAGGGTGGGGTGAAAAGTTTGACCTTCGTCAGAATGAACAATTCGGGTAGGTCCGGATTCCCCGTTAAGCTGTAAGTCTAGGGTGGGATGAAAAGCTTGACCTTCGAGGGAATGAACAATTCGGGTATTTTTTGTCTTTCTTGGAATAATAACAAATGCTGTTTTGAAGGCATTTTGTATAAGAGATCTACAGATCTACAGAAGCTAAGGCTAACAAAGACCCTAAGATCCACTCCACGGTTAGCCCAAGAGAAAGAAGAAAGTAAGGGGTTAAAACAAGAGAATATGGGGTTAAGTAAGTAGCAAAACCTATCACTCGTGGGTTAAAATTCATTCAGAAAAAGAGAAAGGACACCATCATCATCCGCTGGCCACTGCCGACAAATCGGAAAAATAGTCGAAGAGAATACTTCGAGCTGTTGCAGACTGGTCCTCCACTCCATAGGGAGGTAGAAGATGCAGCCCACTCTGCCGGAAAGGGGTGAAAGATGAAAAGAAGTAAAATAAGAACGCATTATAAACCATGCAACACATTCTTAACTCAAACACAATCATACCATGCAAACTACAGACATGCAATGAATAGAGTTACAGACATGTAAATAAGGAGAGAGAGAAAAAAAAGAATAACAAAAAGTGGGTTAGTTTACGCTACGAGCTAAATATTATTATTTTTTTTTTTTTGCTGGCATATCACACGTTAGCATGTCAAAGCTGGCATTAGTCGTCAACAGACTCATCCCCGATCACCACCCCCAGAGCTCCTGTTACTAATTGTTTTATTATTATATTAAACAACGTTAATATTTTTGAAATGCCTATCTAAACGGTTCTTAAGCACATTAACGCTGGTAGAGTTCACGACGGACGCGGGAAGATTATTCCATTTATCAATTACTTTAAACGGAAAGAAGTTTTTAGCGATATTAGTAATGAAATAATGAAACGTCTGCCACGCAACTTAAATCCGTTAGTACGAGTATTGCTATTATCGAAAGTGAACAGTTTATCAAAATTTACGTTATCGATTTTATTAACGATTTTGAAAACTTCAATAAGCTCCCCCTTTAATCTCCTAGTTTCGAGTGAATGCAAGTTTAAATCTTTAATTCTATCTTCATAACGCTTGTTGCGCAATAACGAAATTAGTTTCATGCAAATACGGGCACCAAATCTGAACGGCATATTCTAAATGAGGCCTGACTAGGGACCTGTAAAGGGGCAATATAATATTCTTCGATTTAAATTTGAAATTACGCGCTATAAAGCCTAACATCCTATTAGCTTTTGCACAAGACTCCAGGCACTGGTTCCTAACTTTTAAATCCCTAGATACGCGTACGCCTAAATCTACTTTCTCGTCAACGCTCGCTAACTCTCTATCATCCATCATGTACGTGTAATTATTGTTACGAGAACCTATATGCAAAACTTTACATTTGTCTATGTTAAATTGCATCTGCCACTTATCCGTCCACTCCATAATCCTATTTTGAGCGTCTTGGAGCCTATTTCTATCGTCCTCGTTAACAACCTTATCGCCTATTTTAGTATCGTCCGCGAATTTTGACACGTTACTTATCAATCCTACATCTATGTCGTTAATGTAAATTACGAAGAGCAATGGGCCTAACACTGAACCCTGTGGGACACCACTACCTACATCCAACCACCCCGATTCACTACCATTAACAACGACCCTCTGTCTCCTAGCACGAAGCCATTCCTCTAACCAGTTAGCTACCTGACCGCGTATACCGTGTGCTTTAATCTTCGTAATTAATCTTCTATGCGGAACTGTATCGAACGCTTTTTTAAAATCTAAATAAATAACGTCAGCCGCTCTGTCTGTCGTATTCGCGCACTATTTCGTTATAAAATTCTACAAATTAGTTAAACAAGATCTATGGCGTCGAAACCCAGGCTGACTACTATTAATCAAATCGCGACTTTCTAAGTGATCGATGATACGATCCCTAACTACGGATTTCAAAAGTTTACCGACAATTGACGTTAAGCTAATGGGCCTATAATTGCTAGCTACTGTGCGGTCGCCTTTTTTAAAAATGGGCGTGACGTTAACTAATTTGAAGTCTTCAGGAATAATCCCCTTTCCAGTGACTGATTAAAAATCTTCGTTAAGGGGCCTACAATAACGTCTTTCAAATCTTTCAGATGTCTAGGATAAAACGCGTCAGGGCCTGGAGCCTTGCTAACTTTTAGCTTATCGATATAATGCGCAATCTCACCCTCATAAACAGTTATTTTCATCTAAAATAGTCTCGCTGTTAAATGGAACGATATCGTCCACATCGGGGACATTATTGGCGTCTTCTACGGTAAAAACTGTCGCAAAAAAGTTATTAAAAATACCCGCCATCGTCTGAGCGTCGGAAGCCAAAGCGCCATTAGCGTCCACGAGAGGGCCTATATTATCTTTTATCGGCTTACGATTATTCACGTAATCGAAAAACTTTTTTGGGTTATGGTTACTATCCGCAGCTATAAGTATCTCTAAATTACGCTTAGCATTCCTAACTGATCTTTCAACCTGACGTCGAAGCTCGATATAACTATTAACGTTAGCTGCCGTGCCATTGCGCTTATTAAGTCTATACGCTCTATTACGCTCGTTTATGAACTCGCCTATTTCCCTACTCTACTACTTGGGCCTACCATGATTTTTACCGGGCTTGGGCCTACGAGGAATAAACTCCCATTCCGTATTCAAGAAACTATCTTTAAACGCTTCCCAATGCAAATTTGCGTCATTACCCATAAATAAGTTATCCCAGTCCACTACTCTCATCCTATCCACAAAACTATCAAAATTGCCCTAACGAAAATCAGGGACTTCTATTACGTTACTATCCTTATTGTTTTCTATCAATAGCTTAAACCTAATAATTTGATGATCACTACATCCTAAACTCTCGCCTACTTCTATACCTTCAACTATATTTTCGCCGTTCGTCATCACCACGTCTAAAATATTGTCACCGCGCGTTGGTTCGGTAACCATCTGTTGTAAAAAATTATCTTCCATGAACTCAATCAATCTCAAACCCTCATCGTTACCAGTAAAAGTCTCGTAATTAATGTTAGGGCAGTTAAAGTCTCCGACAACTATACTATCCCGATTATTAATAAAGTTACCAAGAAGTGTGTAAAATCTAGTATCGGTATCGAGGGGTTGAACGGGAGTATAAACAAAAACAAAATTAAAGCTAAGACTAAGCGCCCTAACTTCAACGCATATCGCATTAATTGCTGCCGGAAAATCTATCTTAACCTCGATAGCCCAAAGGGAATTACGAATGTACAGCAAAAAAACGCCACCAATCCTATGTAACCTATCATTAGTAAAGCGTTTAAAACCAGGTATATCATGTTCCCCCAACAAGTCCCGAGTCATGGTATTTAACCACGTTTCAGTGATAGCAACTATATCGTAGTTGCCGGAATAAATTATCGCCTTAAATTCGTTTAATTTATTTCTAGTACTACGCGCGTTAAAATAAAAGACGTTTGTTATTTTTTACCACGGGTCTGCGTTTTAAACTATTTTTCACGTCGGGCCCGTTAAACCGTAGGTCTAGGGTGGGGTGAAAGTTTGACCTTCGTCAGAATGAACAATTCTGGTAGGCCCGGACTCCCCGTTAAACTGTAGGTCTAGGGTGGGATGAAAAGCTTGACATTCGACGGAATAAACAATCGGGTAGGTCCGGATTTGTATAATTATTTTTTTTATTATTATTATATATATATATATATATATATATATATATTCCTCGTTCGTAATTCTTATGCTATTATTTTTTTTTATTTTTTTTTTTATCATATATAGTCCGTTGTTTGTATAGGACTGTATATTTATTTTCTATATATTTCGTGAAATTGATTCCAATAATTCGTCTAAATAAACAAAATGATGTAATGGTATTTTATTTAATTCCTTTGGTTGCATATATAAACGATATTATTATTTAATTTTATGTATACCAAATGACTGGTTAGGCCTTCTAAACCGACTGACGGATTTCTAAGTCAACTGTCAAGAATATCTGAATAGCGCAGTCTGGCTGAAAAGTTAATTAATATATATACACCTGCCTTCTAGGTCTTCTACGTCAACTGGCGGGTTAAGCCAGCTGTCAGATAATCCCAACTGTCAAGAATATATGCTTTAATTAAATAAATAGCGCAACCTGGCAACTCAACTCTGATAATGGTCACATGAACAGGCCATTTACGCCTTCTAAGAAGCCTTCTAAGCCAACTGGCGGATTAAAGCAACTGGCTGATTAGGACCTCAATATGCGTCTGGCAGGAGCCAGGCGAATACTCCTCTCTCCTTCTCCTTTCTCTCCATCTCTTAGTTTAGGTATACCCATTTGCGGGGGTGAGGCCGTCCCAACTTCTCCCCAAAGACCCTCCTCCTTTCTCTCCCTCTCTTAGGTTAGGTATACCCCTTTTGGGGATGAGGCCGTCACATCTTCTTCCCCAAAGACCTTCCTCCTTTCTCTCCCTCTCTTAGGTTAGGTATCCCCTTTTGGGGATGAGGCCGTCACACCTTCTTCCCCAAAGACCTTCCTCCTTTCTCTTTCTCTCTTAGGTTAGGTCAGCGTTTCTTAACCTGGGGTGCTAGCACCCCCAGAGGGTCCTGAAATCGATTTTAGGGGCTGCTGGGAAAGGGCTTCTGTCATGTGAGTATGGCTACGTTAGGTCCCTTAACCAAACTCCTTCACAAACTCCTAATCTTTTCTATTTTATTAACAGATATTATTGTATGAGAATTTGAATATATATTTAATTACGAAAGATTTATTGCACGTTTACATTATCACCATTAATATTAAGAAGGAAGACGTTGACTCTGTGTCACAAGAAATTTACTTTTTTTTTGCATGATTTTGACCCCAAGATTAGGGGGTAAGTAATTCTCCTTGATTGTTATTCTTAACATTTCTTTTGGCCGCTTGATCTATTGTTATATTCAAGAACAAGTATTTTATTATATTGTTATATTCAAGAAAGTATTTAGGTTTGAATTTGTAAATATAATTCTTTGTGTGTCTTGTCTTAATATCGTTTTAAAATTTTCCTCGTTTATTTTTTACTCTAAATGTACTGCTTTTAAATATATGTTCACTTTGCTTTAACTTGATATCTTTTATTAAAAATATTATTGGTCAGTTATAAATTGTACTCATATTCTTATTTGTTTTGTATTTGCGTGGTGCTTTTTGCTACTAACTTTTGCTAACTTTTTGCTACTAACCAGGTGAAGGGGGTGCTGGACTGCCTAGACCTAACTACAAGGGGTGCTGATGTCGAAAAAGGTTAAGAAACACTGGGTTAGGTATACCCCTTTGGGGGGGTGAGGCCGTCCCACCTTCTCCTCCTAAGAGGTTAGGTGGACCTTGCTGGGGGAGTTCTTCATTACACCTTGGGGGATAACCCCTCCCCTTGTTGCATAACCCCCTTGTTGCATAACCTCTTGCAACATTCCCCCTTGCAACATTGATCGACATTTTCAATTGCATTGCACTCTCTCCTTTTGCGGTCATACTACTAATTTACATTACTATTGTTTATTCATTTCTCGTGTGTAATCTTGGATTAAAGACCCATTACTTGTGACTTGTGAGTGTTCAGTTCTTATCTTTCATATATAATATTGATTTCTTTGTATGGTATTGGTATAATACCTTCAATAATGACCTTGCATTTATCATATCGATAGTGATAATTTAAAATTAATAATACCTTAACTATTAATAATACTTATTTATTTATTATTATTAATAATAACTATTTGTTTTATTTTTAATAGGAGCCCAGTAAAGCCTAAAGCTTAAGGGCCAAATTAAATAAAATAAGTAGTCAAGCTTCACAATTATTTGTCATTGTAAATTGTAAAACCAATGTATTTATTTTATTATTAATAAAGGTTATCCAATATTCGGTATTCAAGATATGAATTACAAGCAAATGAAATAAAGACAAACAAGCACACACACACAATTAACCTAATATATATATGATGAATTTCACACTTAAATACGTGAAATAAATGAATGATGCAAACCCACAAAGGAAAAAGAAAAAAATTATTCCAAGGCACTCCGTAACCTATAAGCTATCTAAATGTTAGTTAGTTTATTAACTCTGTTAGTTAGCTCTGTTTCCGAATCACATATTGTAAATAGCAAGGATCTTATTAACAATCTGAAGTTTTCTAATGATCCTAATTTTAAACTGGTAAGTTTTGATGTATGCTCGTTATTCACAAAAGTCCCTGTTGATTTACCTACTTGATTTTTTAAAATATAAGATCTCTGAATATTCTTTCCCTGTTCAACACAACACTCTTATTGAGTTAATTACGCTTTGCGTCAAAGATTGTAAATTTCAGTTTGAAAATAAGTTTTATGCTATGTCGTTTGGATTAGCGATGGGAAATCCCCTTTCACCTGTATTAGCTAATTTATATATGGAATTTTTTGAAAGTAGAATTTTTCCCACTACTGTTAATTTTAACCTTCTCTGGTACCGATATACTATATAGATGATGTTTTATGCCTTTGGCCTAACAACTTGGATGTTGACGAATTTTTTGGTAGGCTCAACAATTTAGTTCACTGTTGAAAAAGAAAATGATGGATGCCTATCTTTTCTGGATCTAAAAATTCGGAGAGGCATGAATCAATTCAAATTTGAAGTTTTTCGTAAGCCTACTAATAATAACTTATGTGCATTTTTATTCTGACCATCACCCCTCGATAAAATCTTTTTTTCTCTTCTATGTTCCTCAGAGCAGTAACAGTTGTCAGTCGTGAATTTTTAGATTCTGAGTTATGCAATATCATGAATATTGGTATTAAATTATGTTATCCTATTCCATTTCTAGATAACTGTCTTAAGAAAGCTAAGAAGAGGTATTATAATAGTGGAATTGCAAATGAATTTGATCATAAAAATATCCTTAGCCTACCTTACCATGTACATTTTAAATATCTTCCGGATGGTAGTGGGTTAAAACAATTGGTATCAACGTAGTCTTTAAGTATAATAATACGGTTAAATCTCGCTTAATAAAGAATAGCCTGGATAATGCGGTTGACTGTGTGTATTCGATCGGATGTACACAATGTAACTCAGTTTATATAGGTCAAATGGGAAAAAACTTTAGATATCAGGGTAAAACAGCATAAATAAATGGGTGTAGAACAGCAAATAATTGTAATGCAATGTTTAACCATATGTATAGCTAATCATAGTATTAAGTGGGAGGGTTCTAAAGTTATCGTTAAAAAAACAAATATAATTGAGAGGAATATTCTAAAATGTGCATTCACCCATTTCAAAAATAATTCAATAACAGTTCGGGAATGTATAAAATTGACAATATCTTTTTAAAATGGCTTTTGCCTTTAATCAGTGCTTGTTAACCTTGTGTTAATCTCTTTATTTTTTCGTTTTAATGTTTATATTTTGGTCATCTCGCCTCTTCTCTTCATTTCCTGACGAAGTGTATTGCTGAATACACGAAAGACCTTGGAATAATTTTTTCTTTTTCCTTTGTGGGTTTGTATCATATATATCTGTGTGTGTGCCTCGTTCTGTGAGGCGAAAACACATGTGCTTGAAGTTCTTATAAAAGTTAAATTAAGTGAGATCCCTGTAGTTGAAAAGTATTTGAGTGTATTTGAGTGAATGTCCGGTGCACGCAAGTGATATGTCCATGTGCTCGATAAGGAAACCCTCCCACCTCCTTGGGAATTTATGCCATAATATTTTTTAAGAAGCTTATGACATACAAATGTAAAATTCAGTTGTTTGCACCTGGACAGTTTGATTATTTAAACTCATATAGTATTTACATCTTAATTATGTCAAACTATATTTGAAGCTGCTATTTTCCCGGTAAAGAGTATTTTAATTGAAATTTGCTCGCCACATAATAAAGGTTCCCTACCCCTGCTATAAACATTCAAGCAATTTTAATACTTTCAACAATTTTAGTGATAGAGTGAACCACAATATTTTATTTAAAAAACTAGAAGATAGGAATATTCCCATGTACATATTAAATTTATCAAAATTTTGGTATTCCCACCAATCTTTTACCGTTAGGTGGGGCAATGTACTATCCGAATGTTTTGGCTCCCCTTGCGGGTGAGGCAAGGCTCCTTGCTTTTTACTATGCTGTTTAATGTGTATATTGACTGATTAATTGCTTCACTTAATGAGGCAACAGTGGGATGTTGTATAGATAGCACAAGAATAAATAACTTAGTTTATGCTGATGATATGGTGTTAATAAGGCCCTCTGTTAAAGGTCTGGATCGGCTACTAAAAGTCTGCGAAGTGTATTCGCAGAAACATATTCTTTTTAATGTTACAAAAACTAAGGTTATGCAATTCCATTCTAAAACTGTAATCAGCCAGCTGATATAAGGTTTAAAATGAAAGGTGAAGTAATTGAGGAAGTACAAGAGTTTAAGTATTTGTGTCAAACTATTACCAACTCCTTGAGTGATGACTCAGATATAAGAAAACAATCTCGAAGCCTTTGGGCTAAAGCGAATATGACTATAAGGAACTTCCGGTTCTGAACAAGTGAAGTTAAAGACACTCTTTCGTACTTTCTGCAGTAATATATACGGACAGCAACTTTGGGTGAATTATAAAAAAGGTTCTGGCAGAACCCTAAATTTGCTGTAAAACAGGTCTTTTAGACTCTTACATAAATTACCCCCGAGATGCTCAGCTTCGCAAATGTTTGCTACCCGCAATGTCCCGAGCTTCCCGGAGGTAACAAGACGTACTCAATACAGTCCAATGCAAAAAATTAAAAATCAACCAACCAGATTATCCAAGCTATTCATGAGTCCTGCCGTATGTCTTCTAAGCTATGGAATTCATGGCACGAAAACGTCTGTCTGTAGTTCCACTTCTCCCTCGTGGGGGTACTTCTCCCAGAAATAACAATGTTAATTCTAAGGTTTCTCGGTAATCATCTCTTGGTTGACGTTCTTCTAGGTTAGTTTTACAGAATTCAATTATTTCCTTCCCTTCACATATGCCTAAGGTCACTTCTTTATCACCAGTCACTGGTTCAAGCTTACTCCTATCAGTGTTACTCCATTCTAGCTGTAATCGCTTAAATAAAGCAATATCAGGTCCAGGGACCAAAAGGACGCCAAATACATTTCCAACTATAATCTCATAGATATCATGGCGACAGGCTAGGTGCAGAAGATTTTTGTCCAACATTTGTTCAATCACGATGCAGGCACCTCCTCTCTTTCCTGTATTACTTGCCGTGGTATCAAACGGCATAGCTTTGATCTGGTTGGTTAAATTCCATTCTTTTACAGTTTCAACAACAGCTTTTGCAATTCTTTTGCACTTTCGGAGGTAAGTTTAGGGACTGCAAGAAGCTTGGCGATATCTTTAGTTCTTTACCAGTCACTACCACAGGCAAACGACCGACAGACTTTTTTCCTGTGATATCAGGTAGCATTTTCCCATCCCAGTGAATTACTAGGGGGGTTTCTGGAGCAAAGTAGTCAATGATATTAGCTGAAGTTTCTTTCCTAATTTTCATCCTTTTAGTGCGAATAGAATCTTTATTGATCGATAGTGACTCTACATCATATCCTAAACTTTTTGCCGTAGCATCAACGATATGAGCTGCTGTTCAGTTGCTGATCTTTGTACGGTCTAGACTCTAGAGCTTGCGCTAATTCGGGAGTCATTATGTTTTGAGGTCTTGCTTTCTTCAAATGTAGTCGGGTGTCACCCTGAGAACATTTTTTTAATTTTTGAGATGTACTATTTTCCGAATGGATCGACTCGTTATCACTACTGGTACTTGAATCTATTGTTGCAACTTTGCTTAGTTGTTGTATTTCTTTTTCATGTTTTCTCTTGCGGCTAATAAAATTTTGCTCTCTAATTATCTTATTTCTTTCCACATTCGTGTGGAATGTCAAATAGTTCATTGAGTCGTGATGTGAAGTGTGTTTCATTGGAACTTTGCTTTTGAGATCGACGGGACTTATTTTTTTGTAATGCTTTCCATTCAGAATGAAGTTTGAGCAACCGCTTAATAAGATCATGTTCATGCGCAGTTGGAATACTGGCTTTCTTCCAGAAACCCATAACACTGATCAAAGTGTTCTTAGCACTATCTTTCAAAGGGAGCTTCATCTCTGAATGATGGTAAAAAAAATGCGCATGTTTATCGCCCAATATTTTTGGTAAAGTTGGACTAAAAGCCATATATCTATTTCAGAACGAGCACTATAACTAGTACTAGCCATGATTGCAAGAAATTTGAAAATTTTAGGGCGTGAAACTCCTAACCATGAAATAAATGGAGAACGAATTACTGCCGCATACGCACTTCCTCAGCATGTAGTTAATTGAGGATTTGAGTTGCAGCTTGCTCCTTGCCAGTTTTTCAGATGCCAAAAGTCACAAGAAGTAGTTACATATATTGATATTATATCATAAATAAAACTATATATCTGAAAACATATGAATATTTCATATAAACATTTGAATAATAATTTCTGCAAATTTTGCAAAGAAATAAATGGGGTATTTTACTATTGATTAAAAAAACATTACTCTACATTTTTATGCTGCCGTCCGCCACCCCTAAATATGATTTGATTGCATTAAAAAATGTCATGCTAAGTTTTCTCATGATAAAGAACAAAATCCGACCTTTCGAACTCTAAAGTGAAAGAAATAATTTTTGTCCCTATATGCTGATAGCCACTCTAATATATATATATATATATATATGTGTGTGTGTGTGTGTGTGTGTGTGTGTGGTGTGTGTGTGTTTTACACATAATCGGGGAAACTGCGTATTTCATAAAATAAGCAAAATATTGCTTATTTCATGAAATTGGCAGTCCAGTTGCCAAATTCATAAAATAAGCAGTTATTGCTTATTTCATGAAATACGCGATTTCGCTCTGCCTATTTCATGAAATAGGCAAGAGAAAAAAACTGAGAGTTCAACTGTCAGTTGCAAACTATATTTAAAGCAAAATATACTTAAAGCAAAATATACAGGCAAGTACCTAACCTATATTGATGCGTTTTTGCACGGATGGCGTGGGTGGCACGAGCTGTTACAAATGTTTCCAACTTTTGACAGGAGCATGCGCCTCGGTGGTGTAGTGGTTAGCGTCGCTGACTACGAGTCCATCGGCCCCGGGATCGAGACCCGGTGACGGCAGGCGGCGCGCAGCGAAACCCAGCTGTTCATCCTTCCACACAATAAAAGGAAATTGGTTGGTAGATAAATGGGTACCTTGGGTAGCCTAGTGGTTAAGAGGCTGGGCTGCTGGTTGGGCGTGGTTCGGATTCCACGTTAAACTGTAGGTCTGAGGTGGAGTGAAAAGCTTGAACTTCGTCAGAATAAATAATTCGGGCGGAAGCCAAACCAAGGTTAAACAAGGTTATATATATATATATATATGGTGGGGTAATTATATATATATATATATATATACACGAGTGTCGGAAATTTTTCCCTCCCAATAATAATAATAAATAACCAACCAACCAACCCGCTTTGACCTTTGAACAATCTGCTTATTAATAATAAGTCTGAATTTGTTTTTCCCTCTCTAGAGCAGGGGTGGAGAACCTTTATTGTGTGGCGGACAAATTTCAACTAAAATAGTCTCTAGCGGGCAAATTGAAGCTTTAAAAATCAAGTAGTTTGTGACATAATTAAGAAGTAAATAGTGAATGACTTTAAATAATGAAACTGTCTTCGAGCAATTAAATTTCACTAATTTAATTACACATTATGCCCCGGGCGACAGGTTCCCCCAACCTTCATATAGTCTGAATTTGTTCAAGCCCGTATTGTGTCCGTTACTGACAGTGCCTTACAATAATTGAAGTTAACAGATGTTTGCTTAATTCATTAGTGTCCGAAGGTCTTTTCCGAGACTAAATAAAATCGTCTGGCTTTAGCGAGAACAAAATCAGTAAAGTGACGCTGGGCACTAATGGGTTAAATTATAGTTAATTCATAGGATATTATTATTATTATTATTATTATTATTCTTATTATTATTATATTTAAATTTGTTTTGATGTTACTAAAATTAATCATTTCTTATTTAATTTTGAATATTGCTGCATTATCATCAAGTCTATAAAAACTTAAACATTTATTCATCATTAACAATCATATCAATTAACCCTCTTAATTATATTATTTAATATTTAACTTACTATTTAATCACTATAGATAGGGCTATTGTCGAATTTAAAGTCGTAAGTAACATTTCAATCAATAATTTTAATAAATAAAACTAAATTTATGCAAAAAATTATTTTCATTTTCGTTCCTATTAATTATATATATATTCAATATTGGTTGATAAGTTATTTGCTAAAGTATCATTCAACAATCGTATTTCATCAAATATTCAAAGAGGGTCAATTTAATTTCGATTTCGATTGAATTTACTTTAAAATCAGTTCAAAGAGTTCTTATTAAAGTTAAATATTAATTTTAGTAAACAACTTTAAAATCGCTCGTCTTTTATTTATTATCATTATATTTTTTATAATTAAGTTTGTCATTTATTTAATACTTATTTGTTTTGATTTATTTCTTTGCACCAACTTTGGCCAATTATAATAAGTTGCCTTCGAACTGGATCACAATATGCTTTGGGAGATTCCCTCAATAAATTTAAGCCTTTCATTAAATGTCAAAATTGAAACTCTTATAATTGTAATAAAATTTAACTATACAGGGTGTCTCAAAAGTCACTATCTATTTTGAAAAATAATGGGAATTACGAAAAACTGGTTTAAGACATGAAAAATATATTTATTTCAAAGTAAGTGCCACAAAGAATTAGTGCTATTTATTTATCTGTCTCCACATGGCGACCATCAGTGTCTCTACAGAGCTCAAAGCGATAAGTTGTTTCCCGGAACACACTTTCCAGCATTTGAGGTGTTATTTTCTGAACTGCATCGGTAATACGATTTCGAAGTTCGGCTACATCATTAATTCTTCTACCAGTGTACACCTTAGACTTAATGAAACCCCAGGCGAAAAAATCTAATGGTGTTAAATCGGGTGAACGTGCTGCCCATGGTTGTGTTCCTCCACGACCAATCCAGCGACCGGGGAAGCGTCTGTCAAGATAATCACGTACAATTATTGCATAATGGCACGGTGCTCCATCCTGCTGAAAAACTACTGTGTCAAGAATGCCATCTGTAAGAAGTTGAGGTTCGAGGAATTCTTCAAGCATGTCAAGATAATAAACCAATTAACTTTTTTTAAATACACAAATTTGCACCAGAAGTACATATCTTTATGCCAGCATAGCATTTTTTAAAAAAACATCTAATGTCACCGAAATAGATAGTGACTTTTGAGACACCCTGTATAATAATTACTTAAATTAAAAATTGCAAAATTCATAAAAATTTTGTATTTAATTTCAAATTAATTCCACACACTGTGTGCCCAATATATATATATATATATATATATATTAGGATGGTCCTTATCTATAAGATGAAAAAATTTTCTTTGAATAGTTTTGGTCTGAACATTATCAAAATGTTTTATTTAGTACAAAAATACAGCGTACGAAGTTTTTTGGAAAAATTTTAATATGTAAAGGTCGCGCAAAGCCCTCAATGTTTCCCTATATGTAGCTGTGCAAGTTCTATTACGTGTCAGGATGCGTATGAGGGTTTAAACTAATTTCTACCAACCCAGAAAGGGTATTAGCTGTTTAATATGAATAATTATGTATACACTGTGTAGAGTATACTATGTAATGTATAAATATACTTATTACTTCCACTCAGAGGTAAAAAAATGTGCCAACGTACCAACGCACGTTGTGTCAACAATTTCATGACATTTTTTTTAATATATCATCATAATTTTTAATGATTACAAAATTAAATTTTTCAAATACCAATAAAATTAATTTGTCATTATAAACTTTATTTTACTGTTAAATTTAGCAACACTGTCTTTGACTGTCTACTGTGACACAATTGGTGACATGTTGGCAAAAATTGGCAGGCATTGACAATTATCAATGGTAACAGATAGTGACATGCGTTACGAAACAGTATTTTTGTTGTGTGTCATATTTGTCTATAAATTTTTAGTCTTTAGCATTAGTGATAGTGTGCCTGCTGCCGGTATTGTTTACACATACTAATTTGGTTTATTTTGGATTACTTAACTTGTTTTCCACTCTTTTCAGGTGTTAATTTTCAGTTTTTAATACTGTTAAAAAACTGTTTAATAAAAGGTGCTTATGACGGCGACCCGGTCAAAGACGAAGGTGTATTTGATAGACCGGTACGAGCAAGATATCAAGGGGTCCAAGCTGCCGTCCAATCGACAGGCACTGGCGTACTTCCTCCACTTACATATGGAGCAGAAGGAGACAACACTCAAGGTGGCTTCATCGACGATGAGAAGATCCAGGAGTTTTGGAATCGTGCGCGATTCCCAGTCCAGCACAAGCAGGATGCGGTAAAAAGCTGGAGAAGCTCTTCGCTCGGTGTGTTAAAGAAGAGTGCCTACCGTAAGACTGCGACGCAGGCCAAGAATGAGAGCGACTTTAAAGATTGCTTTGAAGATCTCTTCGACATCGCCCATGCCAATGCTCTCAACACCATTAAACTCGACGAGGACAAGCAATTTCTCCTTGCCCAACGTGAGAAGAGCCGTCGTGGAACGATGTCCTCTGTTGACAAGGTACTCGAACGAAGGAGAAAAAGAAGCAAGAGCAAATGGCCAATGAACAGAAACGAAGGCGGAGGGAGGAAGTAAGCATAGATTGACTGCAATCGACCGTCACGCTCGAGAGCTGCAGCGACTCCACTTCTGCTCCTGAGGATTGTGACACCAATCCAGTTCCTTGACCTAGCTTCCAGACTTCTCCTGCCAAGCGCAGTCGAAAGGAAATCCCTACATTAGCTCTTTCAGCAACGCTGGACCGAAGCAAAGTGTCCGATCGAGCAGCAATGATGATTCTCGCGGAGACAGCTAAGAGTCTCGGTCACAACATCACTGCCCTCGCATTGAATCGGAGCAGCATCCGGAGGCAACGGCGGAAGAAACGGGAGGAATCCGCCACCAGTATAGTAGAGACTTTTAAGCCGGACGTCCCCCTAACTGTCCATTGGGATGGCAAGCTCCTGCCCAACCTCATCGGAAAGAAGATAGTTTCCGTTATCGTGTGTGGAGATGGAGTCTCCCGGCTTCTCGCTATTCCCAAACTCCCCTCAGGCATTGGACGGGCGCAAGCTCAAGCTGTCCTCGAAGTTTTGAAACAATGGGGTGTTGAAGACAAGTTGCGAGCAATGTCTTTCGACACCACTAGCTCCAACACTGGTTGGACCACAGGAGCGTGCCTCATCCTGCAGCAATTGCTCGGTGGCGATGTTCTCCGCCTTGCCTCTCGACACCACATTCTGGAATTGGTAGCAGCGGCAGCCTTCAAAGAGTGCATGAGTTCCTCCTCAGCCCTGGAAATACTCCTCTTCAAGCGCTTCCAAACACATTGGGAGCAAATCCATCAGGGGCGGTTTGAAGACTCCAACACAGACGAGGTTGTTGCCGTTGCCATCGCTGACGAAAAGGAAGAGCTCCTGTCTTTCTTCAGGACAGCGTTGTTGGAGCAACAGCCTCGAGAAGACTACAGGGAACTTCTCGATTTGGCCTCGCTGTTCCTTGGCACTCTACCACCTCGTGGCACACGCTTCTTAGCTCCTGGAGCTCTGAGTCAAGCCCAGTGGATGTCAAAGGCTGTCTATGCTATTAAAGTTTGGATGTTTCGTTCACAGTTCACCCTAACGAAGTGAGAAGAAAGGGGTCTTCATGATTTTTGCATATTCGTAGTGCGAGTGTATGTGAAGGCCTGGCTCACTTCCCCTCTTGCCGTCAGCGCCCCACAGAATGACCTACGTTTCCTCCAATCCTTAGTCAAATACGCACGCGCCAACCCAGGCATCGCCAAGGCGACTTCCCAGAAGATGGCCGCTCACCTCTGGTACTTGTCTGAGGAATTGGTGAGTCTTTCCCTGTTCGACGATGATGTCACTTCTGACATCAAGAACAACATGGTCGAGGCTATGTCAAGTATCGACGGGAACGAGTATCCTCCTAAGCGAGCCCCGGTAGACCTGGACGCTTTGGAAGGGAAAAATGTCGCCGACTTTGTCACCAAGAAGACGAGGTCACTCTCCGTAACTCTCAGCATCCCGGATGGATTCTTGAAGATTCCTGCAGCGAGATGGACCAGTGACAGCGACTACCAGGCTGCGAGGGCGGTGGTGAAGACTCTTACAGTCAGAGCTGGGCAATAAATACATTGAATGTATTTAAATACTAAATACTAAATACATGGGAGAAATGTATTTAAATACTAAATACTAAATACATTTTACGAATGTATTTAGATACTAAATACAAAATACATCAATTGTATTTAAATACATTTGTAAATACATTTTAAATACATACAAATTTTAACATATGCATTCACTAATTCACTAAGCCATGACACGCACACGATAAAGAAATTAACCGCTTTCGACTAAGAGTGGCACACAACTGATTGAACTGACACGTTGAAACATGAACCATGCTGTACTACACTGTCGACGCGTCGTACTGTGCTAGTACAGAACGTGTATTAAACCAGTAAAAGTATTTACATTTTTATATTTTGAGTATTTAAATACATTGTATTTAAATACTCATTAAAGTATTTAAATACTATATTTAAATACATGAAAAACAATGTATTTATAAATACATTTCTAAATACACAAATGTATTTAAATACGTATTTAAATACAAATGTATTTAAATACTGCCCAGCTCTGCTTACAGTCATAAATGATAACGCCGAGCGTGGAGTTGCTCTCATCCAGGACTTCTCCGGGCGTCTTACTGAGGATGAGGAACAACTCCAGTTTATCCTCCAGGCGGTTGCTGGAACATCGCAAGCGTGTGCCGTGGGCCGTCAAGCAGACCTTAACAATGAGTGGCTGGTCACCATGAGACCCCCGTTTTAAACGGATAATACCAATTTTTAATGGAGGGGACCCTGGCTGAGGGCCCACGGCTTTGTCAATACAGTTGAAGGTATTAAACTCCATATAGTAAAACTTTGTGGACCTTGCGGGACTTCTAAATATTACAATTTTCCCCAAAAAATTTCTACTGTTTCTCCACCAAATGGAGCATTTCGATGAGGTCAGACCAAAAAAACTCGAAAGTTCGAAAATAAGGACCACCCTAAATTTATAACCTTTGGTTAGCTTCCGTCCGAATTGTTCATTCTGACGAAGGTCAAGCTTTTTACTCCACCTTAGACCTACAGTTTAACGTGGAATCCGAACCACGCCCCACCAGCAGCCCAGCGTCTTAACCACTAGGCCACCCAGGGTACCCATTTATCTACCAACCACTTTCTTTATTGGGTGGAAGGATGAACAACTCGGTTTTGCTACGCGTCGGCTGCCGTCATCGGGTCTCGAACCCAGGGCCGATGGATTCGTAGTCAGGGACGCTAACCACTACACCACCGAGGCGCATATATATATATATTGTTATGTATGGGAATAATATAATAAGATTAATTAATTACTGGTTATAAATTAACCCACAAACAAAATTGATCATGTAAACAGAATGAATTGTATGTATAAATACCAAACGGAAAGCTAAATGAAGCTCCAATAATAAAGAATTAAAGAATTATTGTTCGTCAAAATGTCGAGGGGCATTTTCGTATAGGTTCGGGTGTAAACGAAACAATTTGGAAATTCCTAAGTACATGAATTTAAAACATATGCATGTTAAATACTCGTGTAATTTAGGGAAAAAGACATGAATTCAATTGTCTATTTAATTTTGAATAAGTTCGGATAAAAATACCATACATAGGGTACCCCGAAACTAGGAAAATAGCTAATGTAAAATTACATTAAAGTAAAGAAATTCGTTTCTGAGACGACACGTGGGTTCCGTGTTCACTTCAAAGAAACAAAGCCGTTATAAAATTGAGCGTTCATTTCTGTATAAAATTGAAAAAACTGTTAAAATTAGATTGTTACATTATTAACAAGTTTAATGGCATGTTAAATTTACACCTTCGGAAAGGTTAATAATTCTTATAAATAAGATTAATCAAAAGAGAGAATCTTATTTGGGTTATAAATAAGTCTACGCCTGGCAGCCTAACTCGGAAAGGGGTCCATAGGCAGAGAACGAGGATGAAATTTACATCAAATTATTCTTTACCTATTGCCGAATAACGTAGCATAAATTACGTTAGTAAAAGATGGGGGTAAATGTCTTCATTGTAAAAAAAATATAAAATCCGAAACAGAAGATGCCCAACTGAAACAAAGGGAACGCATAGAGTCAGTGCCTCTCTGAATGTGAAAGTATAAAGGCATAAAAGACTCCGAGTGAAAATTTGAAGTAAAAATCACGAATTAGTTCCCCCTGAAAGGTAACATAGATAAAATGTGTGGTTCCCAAACAAGTGAAATACCTCAACTAAGTCTTCCCCCATAAAGATATGGAAAACGGACTTAGCTCAAATAACATAAAGCGAACGTGTTCCCTTTTAAAATTCATCTTCGAAAACGCGAAAGACTCAAAATTTAAACCCTTGTTCGTACGCGGTAAATATATACAATATAGTGTAAGAAGGAGAAGGTGGATACGAATGTAATTACAAGAAATTGATCCCATCCAAATTGGGTTTACGGCTGTAAGATAAGTAGCTGATAATTTGTAATTATTGAAATTTACATTCATCTTTTATTATCTTACCATAGACATTATACCATTTCATTTGATTGTCTTGTATTAAATTTAAATCTCATCATTCTTAAGACAAACGTCAGTTGTCTAAAATATCTTTTCTTTAAAGGAAGTAATTGATGTCAAAGTTTCATTGTAAGTTATTTCATGCTAAAATTGGCTAACAGTCATATTTTAAATTTGTTTATGCATTTTATTTTAAGTGTCTGGTGTTAATCCTAAATATCAAATTCTTGAAGTAAGACTCAATGTCTCAAGTGTCATTTCCTTAAACATTTATTCATGATTGCTAAAATTTCTTTGTTGTATTGCAGTTGGTTTAGTAAGATCTGTGACGAATATATTATTTTCGTAAAAGGTTTATAATTATCCCCCTACACAAATTGACAAAGAAATAAGAATATACATAACACTGGTCAACACTCATTTTATTGCCAATCATATTAGAGTGATTTTGGGGTAACTTTGTGGTGCTGATTCCGAATATGACATCGGTTTTGCTAGA
>JAJOZX010003790.1:305000-466888 GCA_023014485.1 Bathynomus jamesi
AAGGAAAAAAACTATGGTATTTGTCATTTACCATTACTTATTCGGACTATAGTGGATTTAATTTTCCCAGAAGAGTTCCTTGTTCCATGCACGGTCTGTGTTTAACATATAATGTTCTCAGGGAACCATTCTGAGTTTGTGTATACTAAACGGACGTGTTTCGTGCCTTGAAAAGTGGACGCTCAATGTCCCGGTTGAGGTTTAAGTTTTGGTTTTTTTGGCTAAAAATACAATAGTTACCCCCTTTTTCTTTGATTTATTCAACACGACGTGAATGCAACGAGTCTTTTACTTATATAGAGGTTCTGAGTGTAGGGATCTAGGTTTTGCTTTAAACCCTAGATCCACGTCCCAAAGCTGGATCCTGTCTGCTTTGCAGATAGCTGGTGAGGGAAGCTATATTTATGGGATCTCTTTGCGAGAGACCCGTTGCCCACGTCGGGCTAAAATCATGAAAAAGGAAAAAAACTATGGTATTTGTCATTTACCATTACTTATTCGGACTATAGTGGATTTAATTTTCCCAGAGAGTTCCTTGTTCCATGCACGGTCTGTGTTTAACATATAATGTTCTCAGGGAACCATTCTGAGTTTGTGTATACTAAACGGACGTGTTTCGTGCCTTGAAAAGTGGACGCTCAATGTCCCGGTTGAGGTTTAAGTTTTGGTTTTTTTGGCTAAAAATACAATAGTTACCCCCTTTTTCTTTGATTTATTCAACACGACGTGAATGCAACGAGTCTTTTACTATATAGAGGTTCTGAGTGTAGGGATCTAGGTTTTGCTTTAAACCCTAGATCCACGTCCCAAAGCTGGATCCTGTCTGCTTTGCAGATAGCTGGTGAGGGAAGCTATATTTATGGGATCTCTTTGCGAGAGACCCGTTGCCCACGTCGGGCTAAAATCATGAAAAAGGAAAAAAACTATGGTATTTGTCATTTACCATTACTTATTCGGACTATAGTGGATTTAATTTTCCCAGAAGAGTTCCTTGTTCCATGCACGGTCTGTGTTTAACATATAATGTTCTCAGGGAACCATTCTGAGTTTGTGTATACTAAACGGACGTGTTTCGTGCCTTGAAAAGTGGACGCTCAATGTCCCGGTTGAGGTTTAAGTTTTGGTTTTTTTGGCTAAAAATACAATAGTTACCCCCTTTTTCTTTGATTTATTCAACACGACGTGAATGCAACGAGTCTTTTACTTATATAGAGTTCTGAGTGTAGGGATCTAGGTTTTGCTTTAAACCCTAGATCCACGTCCCAAAGCTGGATCCTGTCTGCTTTGCAGATAGCTGGTGAGGGAAGCTATATTTATGGGATCTCTTTGCGAGAGACCCGTTGCCCACGTCGGGCTAAAATCATGAAAAAGGAAAAAAACTATGGTATTTGTCATTTACCATTACTTATTCGGACTATAGTGGATTTAATTTTCCCAGAAGAGTTCCTTGTTCCATGCACGGTCTGTGTTTAACATATAATGTTCTCAGGGAACCATTCTGAGTTTGTGTATACTAAACGGACGTGTTTCGTGCCTTGAAAAGTGGACGCTCAATGTCCCGGTTGGGGTTTAAGTTTTGGTTTTTTTGGCTAAAAATACAATAGTTACCCCCTTTTTTTTTGATTTATTCAACACGACGTGAATGCAACGAGTCTTTTACTTATATAGAGGTTCTGAGTGTAGGGATCTAGGTTTTGCTTTAAACCCTAGATCCACGTCCCAAAGCTGGATCCTGTCTGCTTTGCAGATAGCTGGTGAGGGAAGCTATATTTATGGGATCTCTTTGCGAGAGACCCGTTGCCCACGTCGGGCTAAAATCATGAAAAAGGAAAAAAACTATGGTATTTGTCATTTACCATTACTTATTCGGACTATAGTGGATTTAATTTTCCCAGAAGAGTTCCTTGTTCCATGCACGGTCTGTGTTTAACATATAATGTTCTCAGGGAACCATTCTGAGTTTGTGTATACTAAACGGACGTGTTTCGTGCCTTGAAAAGTGGACGCTCAATGTCCCGGTTGAGGTTTAAGTTTTGGTTTTTTTGGCTAAAAATACAATAGTTACCCCCTTTTTCTTTGATTTTCAACACGACGTGAATGCAACGAGTCTTTTACTTATATAGAGGTTCTGAGTGTAGGGATCTAGGTTTTGCTTTAAACCCTAGATCCACGTCCCAAAGCTGGATCCTGTCTGCTTTGCAGATAGCTGGTGAGGGAAGCTATATTTATGGGATCTCTTTGCGAGAGACCCGTTGCCCACGTCGGGCTAAAATCATGAAAAAGGAAAAAAACTATGGTATTTGTCATTTACCATTACTTATTCGGACTATAGTGGATTTAATTTTCCCAGAAGAGTTCCTTGTTCCATGCACGGTCTGTGTTTAACATATAATGTTCTCAGGGAACCATTCTGAGTTTGTGTATACTAAACGGACGTGTTTCGTGCCTTGAAAAGTGGACGCTCAATGTCCCGGTTGAGGTTTAAGTTTTGGTTTTTTTGGCTAAAAATACAATAGTTACCCCCTTTTTCTTTGATTTATTCAACACGACGTGAATGCAACGAGTCTTTTACTTATATGGAGGTTCTGAGTGTAGGGATCTAGGTTTTGCTTTAAACCCTAGATCCACGTCCCAAAGCTGGATCCTGTCTGCTTTGCAGATAGCTGGTGAGGGAAGCTATATTTATGGGATCTCTTTGCGAGAGACCCGTTGCCCACGTCGGGCTAAAATCATGAAAAAGGAAAAAAACTATGGTATTTGTCATTTACCATTACTTATTCGGACTATAGTGGATTTAATTTTCCCAGAAGAGTTCCTTGTTCCATGCACGGTCTGTGTTTAACATATAATGTTCTCAGGGAACCATTCTGAGTTTGTGTATACTAAACGGACGTGTTTCGTGCCTTGAAAAGTGGACGCTCAATGTCCCGGTTGGGGTTTAAGTTTTGGTTTTTTTGGCTAAAAATACAATAGTTACCCCCTTTTTCTTTGATTTATTCAACACGACGTGAATGCAACGAGTCTTTTACTTATATAGAGGTTCTGAGTGTAGGGATCTAGGTTTTGCTTTAAACCCTAGATCCACGTCCCAAAGCTGGATCCTGTCTGCTTTGCAGATAGCTGGTGAGGGAAGCTATATTTATTGGATCTCTTTGCGAGAGACCCGTTGCCCACGTCGGGCTAAAATCATGAAAAAGGAAAAAAACTATGGTATTTGTCATTTACCATTACTTATTCGGACTATAGTGGATTTAATTTCCCAGAAGAGTTCCTTGTTCCATGCACGGTCTGTGTTTAACATATAATGTTCTCAGGGAACCATTCTGAGTTTGTGTATACTAAACGGACGTGTTTCGTGCCTTGAAAAGTGGACGCTCAATGTCCCGGTTGAGGTTTAAGTTTGGTTTTTTTGGCTAAAAATACAATAGTTACCCCCTTTTTCTTTGATTTATTCAACACGACGTGAATGCAACGAGTCTTTTACTTATATAGAGGTTCTGAGTGTAGGGATCTAGGTTTTGCTTTAAACCCTAGATCCACGTCCCAAAGCTGGATCCTGTCTGCTTTGCAGATAGCTGGTGAGGGAAGCTATATTTATGGGATCTCTTTGCGAGAGACCCGTTGCCCACGTCGGGCTAAAATCATGAAAAAGGAAAAAAACTATGGTATTTGTCATTTACCATTACTTATTCGGACTATAGTGGATTTAATTTTCCCAGAAGAGTTCCTTGTTCCATGCACGGTCTGTGTTTAACATATAATGTTCTCAGGGAACCATTCTGAGTTTGTGTATACTAAACGGACGTGTTTCGTTCCTTGAAAAGTGGACGCTCAATGTCCCGGTTGAGGTTTAAGTTTTGGTTTTTTTGGCTAAAAATACAATAGTTACCCCCTTTTTCTTTGATTTATTCAACACGACGTGAATGCAACGAGTCTTTTACTTATATAGAGGTTCTGAGTGTAGGGATCTAGGTTTTGCTTTAAACCCTAGATCCACGTCCCAAAGCTGGATCCTGTCTGCTTTGCAGATAGCTGGTGAGGGAAGCTATATTTATGGGATCTCTTTGCGAGAGACCCGTTGCCCACGTCGGGCTAAAATCATGAAAAAGGAAAAAAACTATGGTATTTGTCATTTACCATTACTTATTCGGACTATAGTGGATTTAATTTTCCCAGAAGAGTTCCTTGTTCCAAGCACGGTCTGTGTTTAACATATAATGTTCTCAGGGAACCATTCTGAGTTTGTGTATACTAAACGGACGTGTTTCGTGCCTTGAAAAGTGGACGCTCAATGTCCCGGTTGAGGTTTAAGTTTTGGTTTTTTTTGGCTAAAAATACAATAGTTACCCCCTTTTTCTTTGATTTATTCAACACGACGTGAATGCAACGAGTCTTTTACTTATATAGAGGTTCTGAGTGTAGGGATCTAGGTTTTGCTTTAAACCCTAGATCCACGTCCCAAAGCTGGATCCTGTCTGCTTTGCAGATAGCTGGTGAGGGAAGCTATATTTATGGGATCTCTTTGCGAGAGACCCGTTGCCCACGTCGGGCTAAAATCATGAAAAAGGAAAAAAACTATGGTATTTGTCATTTACCATTACTTATTCGGACTATAGTGGATTTAATTTTCCCAGAAGAGTTCCTTGTTCCATGCACGGTCTGTGTTTAACATATAATGTTCTCAGGGAACCATTCTGAGTTTGTGTATACTAAACGGACGTGTTTCGTGCCTTGAAAAGTGGACGCTCAATGTCCCGGTTGAGGTTTAAGTTTTGGTTTTTTTGGCTAAAAATACAATAGTTACCCCCTTTTTCTTTGATTTATTCAACACGACGTGAATGCAACGAGTCTTTTACTTATATAGAGGTTCTGAGTGTAGGGATCTAGGTTTTGCTTTAAACCCTAGATCCACGTCCCAAAGCTGGATCCTGTCTGCTTTGCAGATAGCTGGTGAGGGAAGCTATATTTATGGGATCTCTTTGCGAGAGACCCGTTGCCCACGTCGGGCTAAAATCATGAAAAAGGAAAAAAACTATGGTATTTGTCATTTACCATTACTTATTCGGACTATAGTGGATTTAATTTCCCAGAAGAGTTCCTTGTTCCATGCACGGTCTGTGTTTAACATATAATGTTCTCAGGGAACCATTCTGAGTTTGTGTATACTAAACGGACGTGTTTCGTGCCTTGAAAAGTGGACGCTCAATGTCCCGGTTGAGGTTTAAGTGTTGGTTTTTTTGGCTAAAAATACAATAGTTACCCCCTTTTTCTTTGATTTATTCACACGACGTGAATGCAACGAGTCTTTTACTTATATAGAGGTTCTGAGTGTAGGGATCTAGGTTTTGCTTTAAACCCTAGATCCACGTCCCAAAGCTGGATCCTGTCTGCTTTGCAGATAGCTGGTGAGGGAAGCTATATTTATGGGATCTCTTTGCGAGAGACCCGTTGCCCACGTCGGGCTAAAATCATGAAAAAGGAAAAAAACTATGGTATTTGTCATTTACCATTACTTATTCGGACTATAGTGGATTTAATTTTCCCAGAAGAGTTCCTTGTTCCATGCACGGTCTGTGTTTAACATATAATGTTCTCAGGGAACCATTCTGAGTTTGTGTATACTAAACGGACGTGTTTCGTGCCTTGAAAAGTGGACGCTCAATGTCCCGGTTGAGGTTTAAGTTTTGGTTTTTTTGGCTAAAAATACAATAGTTACCCCCTTTTTCTTTGATTTATTCAACACGACGTGAATGCAACGAGTCTTTTACTTATATAGAGGTTCTGAGTGTAGGGATCTAGGTTTTGCTTTAAACCCTAGATCCACGTCCCAAAGCTGGATCCTGTCTGCTTTGCAGATAGCTGGTGAGGGAAGCTATATTTATGGGATCTCTTTGCGAGAGACCCGTTGCCCACGTCGGGCTAAAATCATGAAAAAGGAAAAAAACTATGGTATTTGTCATTTACCATTACTTATTCGGACTATAGTGGATTTAATTTTCCCAGAAGAGTTCCTTGTTCCATGCACGGTCTGTGTTTAACATATATATATATATATATATATATATATGGGAATGAACTCAGAATGGTCCCCTGAGTTTTTTATGATACACACAGACAGTGCATGGAACAAGGAACTCTTCTGGGATAATTAAATCCACTATAGTCCGAATAAGTAATGGTAAATGACAAATACCATGGTTTTTCTTTTTCATGATGCTAGCCCGACGTGGGCAACGGGTCACTCGCAAAGAGGTCCCATAAATATAGCTTCCCTCACCAGCTATCTGCAAAGCAGACAGGATCCAGCTTTGGGACATGGATCTAGGGTTTAAAGCAGCCTAGCCCTGCTACATTTAGAATCTCAATATAAGAAGGCAGCGAGTCTTTTGCTTATATTGAGGTTCTAAATGTAGCAGGGCTAGGCTGCTTTAAACCCTAGATCCATGTCCCAAAGTTGGATCCTGTCTGCTTTGCAGATAGCTGGTGAGGGAAGGTATATTTATGGGACCTCTTTGCAAGTGACCCGTTGCCCACGTCGGGCTAGCATCATGAAAAAGAAAAAGTATGGTATTTGTCATTTACCATTACTTATTCGGACTATAGTGGATTTAATTATCCCAGAAGAGTTCCTTGTTCCATGCACTGTCTGTGTGTATCATATATATATATATATATATCTATATATATATATATATATATATATATATATATATATATATATATATATATATATATATATATATATATATATATATATCCTTTCCATTTACGCGATGAGATCATTCACAGATTCACGGATTCACAGATATTGAGGGAGCCGTAGTTCAAAAGGTTATGTACATTAGTGCTGAAAAATAATCGAAACTTTACAAACCGGTTTTTAATCGATCTGGTTTTTTGAAAACCGGTTTTAACCGGTTATGACCGGAAAGTATAGTAATTTTTAAAAGCCACAATTGAAAGGTACTGACTTTAACTCTTAACAAGCATAGCTTATCGCCTATTTTTTGGTCAAAAGAATGCAAAAATGCAGCATCATATGTATGCATATGAATAAGAAAATGACAACTTTGACATATTTTATTTTAGCCAAAATAATACATTATTCAAACAATTTAGATTTGAAATAATTTTTTAAAATGAAACATCTATACTTAGAAAGAAATAAACTTCTTTTTGTAAAAAAATTATAAAGAATAAAAATAAAATTTATCTCTATTTTGGAAAAAACATTGAAATAAAATTTGTTAATAAAAAAAACTTTACCTAGAAAACAGAAAATTGACTCTTCGTGTAAGAAAAAATATATAAATTAATTTAGATTTTATCCCTATTTTGGAAATGACATCTTAAGAAACAAAGGGCATTAAGGGTCTTATACTGCGAATAGGGCTTTAGTCGACTGACTCTACACTACAGCCTACATGATGAGACAAACTGAAGATCGAGTTGCCAGATAGGCAAAAATTATACTGAAGAGCAGTTGCCAGTTTGTCACAATTTAACTTAATAGGTAATGTATTCGAAGTTATTTTTTGTGCGCTGTAGCGCGTAGCTGCACGTTCGCGCAAGTTTGAGCCAACTAAAAATCAATCGATCAAACCGGTTTTTTCTTTCGGTTTTCGATTTTTAGTGGAATTTTACAAACCGGTTTTCAACACTAATGTGCATCCGGGAAGCGTCATTAGCATGTATAGATGCAAGCCAATCACGAGTCATAAAAATCATCCAAGGTTCGTGTGAAAATTATTTCCTACATCCACAAAACCTTTATCATAATATATTTCTGTAACGTAAGCGAGGATAACAAACGAAGTTCACTTCTATAAATATTTACCTACACTTTTTTAGACAAAATTTTTACACCTCTCGAAAAAGAATCTTCTATACCCTATACCCATACCTATAAATAGGTGGCGTGCATTCAGGGTAAGCTAGGTAAGCGCCGCCTACCCTAATAAAAATCTTATTAAAGATATTAAAGACAGTACCGTATTTTTCAGAATCTACAGTACATACCCACTAGCCAGTTATGAAGTTTATCATTAGCTACTATAATTACTATAATTATATAATATGTACAGTTGCCTGCATATGTAATGTTCCTCGCCTCACAGGCGACTCCGGACATGTGGCAACGCCGCAGCGATAGTCAAGGTACCCTTACTGGGGGAAGGTCGGGTGGGGTGGGGACAACCGAGTCAAACAACATATAACATTGACTCATACAGGTAAGGTGCCGTTCAAAAAATACGTAACGCTATTTTTGCTAAAACCTGACACCCCTCTGTAACGCTCCGTAACGTGTAGGGTGGGGGGAAGTGTTACATAACATCTTAGGGGGTGCCTGGTCTAGCGTTACAGAACGTTCCTGGGGAATCTGGGGTGTCAAGTTTTAGCAAAAATAGCGTTACGTAATTTTTGAACGGCCCTAATTATGATGTAATGTCTGTGTTCATAAAGTAAAACGATTAATATGATCGTGAACAGCGTTGAACTCCATGTTTACTAGTCTTATACAGTAATAAGATTCCATTATGATTACTCCAAGTCTATATGAACAGATACCACAATACAACTTTTTATACAGGGTGTCCCAGAATTAACTATCTATTTCAATGAAATCGGACAAATTTTTTAAAAACACACTTTTATTTATGTTTATCATGTTTAATATGTGTTAAAAATGTATAAATTTCTAAATTTTTTTCATAATTTTATTTTCATAATTTTTTCATTATCTGGTCCAATGAAAGACCGTCTGAAGTCATAGAATGGCAAAGAGACTCTCCAAAAGTTAACGTGTGGCTTGGAATGACCAAATCCAAAATTTATGGCCCATTCTTCTTTGCGGAAGCAACTGTAACAGGTACCGTCTACCTTGATATGCTTCAGCAGTTTCTCGAACCACAGCTTCTTGATGATGGCATTCTTGATAATGTTGTGTTTCAACAAGATGGAGCACCATAAATTTTGGATTTGGTCATTCCAAGCCACACGTTAACATTTGGAGAGTCTCTTTGCCATTCTATGACTTCAGACGGTCTTTCATTGGACCAGATAATGAAAAAATTATGATCATAAAATTATGAAAAAAATTTAGAAATTTATACATTTTTAACATATTAAACATGATAAACATAAATAAAAATGTGTTTTTAAAAAATTTGTCCGATTTCATTGAAATAGATAGTTAATTCTGGGACACCCTGTATATTAGTGAATTTGAACCAAAAACAGACATTACACAACCATCCTCAACACTCCCTCATTCCCCTTCCCCACCCAACAGTCTCTCGTATATTAAATCATGATGTAACACTACTAATAAAGCTGTTTGTAGAATCCGTGTGCAGCTTTAAACCTTTACTAACTTACGAACCTACACGATTATACATGAGGGGTCCCGCGTCTTAAGGTACCTAAGCGCCAAAATTAAAATTCGCCAGAAATCGCCTCCAAAGTTCAGTAATATTCTAGCAATAGTATCTCTGTTATTAATTTAGCTAGAACGTTCATTTTTTGCTAAATTAGAGTTCTAGGTATGCTAATGAAGATGTTGATGAGTTTTTGCAATAGATTTTCATATTTTATATTTTATATATATTTTTTTTTATTTTTTTATTTTCTTATTATGTCGAACTTTGGGTGCGATTTCTGGTACAGAATGATTCCACTGATTTTTCATCACTATCACTAGCACGGTGAGACATTGCTGCACACGTTGATAATAGTTAGAAGCCGGGTGAATAGAATAATCCACGCAATATTCAGCAATATGAGCACGAACAAAGGACGCCTGCTAACAGCAACGCGAGTCTTAAGATACTGGCGGGATGTTTGTGTCGTGTCCCTCTCGGCGCGTGGAGCGGGTGGCCAATCAGAAAGCAGAGGGGAGTGGCTGCCATGTTTTCATTGGCTCGCGCTCCTCCTGCTGTTCCCGCCACCCAGAGACCGAGCGTCCCATCCCCACCCCCATCACCTCCCACCAGCTGAACGGGATATTGGGGCCTTAAGACGTGCATCACATCTGGGTGGCAGAGCCCAGCTGGCGATAGAGGTGAAAAAAGTAGTTCGCTACATGAGGTTTTCAACCATACTTCGTGTCGTAAGGTCATTATAACCCAAACCACGCGATAGAGGAAGGGTGAAAATAGTGATATCCATCAAAAACACGTTTACGCCTGTGGTAGTGCTTAGGTACCTTAAGACGCGCGACCCCTCATATATAATATACTGTATGTGTATATATATATATATATATATATATATATATATATATATATATATATATATATATATATATATATGCATTGACTTTGAGCGAGGAAAAAATTGAGACCGTGTGAGAGAGAGCGAGGTAGAGGGGCAGAGAGAGTTAGTGGGAAATGGCTTATCGATTGTTACACAAAGAAATTGTTAACAGTTTCGATCTGAATAACAGTAACTGATTATCAAAATCACATAAGAATAATCCATGGTTATACTAGCATAAACATATTTATATATACTTAAAAATTCATACAATATTAACCTAATGTTTGTGAAATGACGTTGACGGGCCAAACCGTGGTGTTGACATGGTTACTTGCTGTCGCCGTCCAGGAGAGACTACATATGGGCGTGTCAGTAAAAGCCGTAACGTGACGGTTGCATGAAGCAGGATATCACCACCGGTTTGTGGCTAATGCCTATTATATTAATAGTGTTTTCCAGATTGTATTTGTATAATCAATGTGGAGAGATAATGATTTAATCATGATGGACAGATAAACCCATTAATGTTTTCCAGATTTCCTGTTACATTATCAATGTGGAGATATTATTAGATCTTAACAAGGAATATATATATATATATATATATATATATATATATATAATATATATATATAATATATATACAATAAAACCCAATTCTTTATTACACCAACTATGCAATGGTTGAGAATGTTTTACTAAATAGTTTATCATACAAAATGATAAAGTCATACAAAATGCTCACAATTTGCCATAGATTAACATAAATGGCACAGCTATACCCGGTTCATAGTTAGTATTTGGTCCATCCCCCATTATTGTCTATTACATCTTGTAATCTGTGTGGCATAGATGCAACATGGTTATGTATATGATGTGTGGGTTCCTTCGGAACATCTCCCACTCAGCCATAGTGTGATCCAGCAGCTGGCGGCTGGTCCGCTCCTGCCCAGGCTCTCACGAGTTCATCACATTCCCCCACACGTTCTCACTGGGGTTGAGGTCACACCACTTACTAGGCCAGTCCAGTAGTTCTATATTTCGCTGTTCCTCAAACCACCTTCTAACACTCCTGGCGGTGTGGATGGGAGAGTTGTCCTGCAAATGGATTTTAAATATTGAAAGTAGAATTATATCTCATCCATACGCTTCATCAGTAACCCAATATTCGAGGTAGGTTTTAACTCCTATGTATCAGGGGTTTCTCTCAGCTAAATGTAATTGTGCGCCGTTCTACAAATAATACAGTCTGCAGTTATCCAAAATAAAATCCTAAAGTGTTGTCATAGTACTGAAAGAGTTAAAGAACAATTTTATGACCATTATTCGTCCCATGTAAATGTAAAAACCGGACATACAAATGCGTGTAATACATAAATCTTACACACAAATACAACATACCTGCATAAAGATAATCTGCTCAGGACAGGGCAAGGCATACGCGCGTACAGAAGGCAGCATCACCTCCATGATCTCATATATTGAGCTGCCGTAAACCTCCCGCGGATCTCAGTCAGCTCTCCTAGTCTTTGCAGGTGCATCCATTCCCACACATTCGCTGTCATGTGCCCACTCCGTGCCACTTCGTAGATATTTTGGCGGGCATATCTTGTGTTGTCCTGTCGCCAACACCGAAGACGGCCGTGAGTTCTAAACACAAACGTCTTCTCGTAAGAGAAGATAACTCTGCTCCAGTATGCGAGATCATCATTTATATGCTGGCGAGCAAACGAGAACCTGGCCTGACGATGTCGTTCCTCGATCCTCTCTTTTTTTAGCAGAAGTACGGTGGTGATATCCTGCTTCATGCAACCGTCTCCTTACGGTGTCCACTGACAAGCCCATATGTAGTGTCTCCCGGATGGCGACTGCGTTGTTGATAGGATCGTTCTGCAGGTCGTTGATTATTCTCCGGTCTTCTTCTCGGGTGGTCTTTCTTGGTGCCCCACACTTAGGGCGATCTAGTAGATTCCCCGTCTCCTTCCCCCTCTGCACCCAGCGTCGAACAGTAGGCTTCAAAATTTACAGTTCCATGGCTATGTCAGCTACAGAGAGGTCTGCTTCCCTCATACCAATTATCCGGCCTCGCCGTGCAATTTTATTTTGAGCTGGATTCATTTTCAGAGTCGGTGTTTGTCATACGATGTACAGTAGAAATATGGTATGGGCATAGATCGTGCCATTAACCATGTCAACACCTCGGCTTGGCCCATCAACGTCATTTCACAAACATTAGTATAATATTGTACGAGTTTATAAATATATATACTGCAAACCAGGTTAATTTCGCGGCAGCAATTTTTCGCTTTTTTCATATCCTTGGACGAGTTCGCGGCATCATAATTTCGCGGTCAATAGTTGCTAGTTATAATCTTACAGATTAAAATGACGTCATGAATGACGACATTTATTCTGGACTGTGATTGGTCGAGGTTGAGGTCGTATATCAAGGCACGTTTTACCTCTTGGTATGCGGATAAAGTTTCAGCAGCACTCAACGTAGATGAATCTCTCAGTAAGATAGATTTGAAGCTCTCCACACTGAAACCTATTCATGCTAAATGGATTGTCTTTGCATGGGATAACCTACACAAAATGAGGGAGACCATTCGGAAGGATTGGGAAATTAGTGGCATTCATGACATTCTTGTTATGCAGTAATAATACAGTATAATTTAAAATGTTTTTACTGCTTTTACTTTACAATGCTTTATTACAATATACTGAATTTACTTTTCAAATAAAGTATTTTAATGATCTAATTTTTATTTTCTTACTATCTTCCCAAGATTAGTTCAAATTGTCAAATTTTCGCCTGCTGGATATTTTCGCGTAAACTATAGCCTACGCGATAAACGCAAAAATTTCCTGCATGCGAACATTTCGCATTCACTAGTATATAAAAAGTTCTCTTGTGGTAGTTAGTTGTTCATATAGCAGAGATGTCAACTTTGAAGTATGAAAATCTGTGAGATTTCTCAGTGTGCCTGATTTTGATAACTGGAAACACATCCCACATAAGGGAGTTTAAGACATTCTCCCCCGATTTTATTTTTATTATTATCATTATTATTATTAATAATAATAATGATAACACAGGTCAACAAAAAAACATTTTTTTTTCGTTGCCAAGGAAATTCGTACGAATTTAGGGTATTTTGGGGTTGCTGAATTCCAAAATGAAAGTAGTTTTTCCGATTTGGCTCTAGTTCTTGTGATAATGAATACCCTCAACTAATAGGAAACGTAACCATAACGCGTGTATATGGGAAACTACCGGAACATTCTAGATGGTGAGACCGAATAAAATGCCATTATGTATTTCATGTGTTTACTTTTGTATGATTTGAGAAAATTTCAATGCGATTTGTAAGTAGGCTCCGCCTGAACATTAAATTTTTTGCATTTTTACGTGTTTCAATGGGGTACCAATTATCTCATAAATTAGAGCCAATCTAGCAAAACCGATGTCATATTCGGAATCAGCACCACAAAGTTACCCCAAAATCACTCTAATATGATTGGCAATAAAATGAGTGTTGACCAGTGTAATAATGAGACCGTGAGACCGTGAGATAGACTTAAAATCCGTGAGAGTTGACATGTCTAATATAGATTTGCAGTAAACATTGGAACCTTATTACATGGAGTTCGACGCTATTCACGATTATATTAATTGTTTATATTTATGAACACAGACATTAAATTATAATTACCTGTATGACAATGACTGCATATTCAATTGTCCTTTAGATATATATGTCTGTGTTATATGTTGTTGGACTCGGTTGTCCCCCCCCTCCACTCCACCTTCCCCAAGTTGGGGTACCTTGACTAACACTGCGGTGTTGTCACATGTACGGAGTTGCCTGTGAAGCGAGGAACATTACATGTGTGGGCAACTGTACATATAGTGCGTGTGCTCGCACGCAATACCGCTTACCCTTGTCGACGTACGCACCGTACGCCACTGCTATAAATATGCATTAATTTAAAATAAAACAATAAGTGTAAGTAATAAACAATTATTATTATTTATTATTATTATCATTATTATTTATTACTGTCATCATCAAACGTTCAGAGAAATAAAATGGTAGATGGAAGACCATGTAGAGAGAGCAGACCTATTTTTAGGTCCTTTTATTATGTCATTGCAGAGTATAAAAGTTGTAGTCGTCTGACTACTCATGGTCACACTAATGTGTAACTTTGAGTAATCAAATGCTTCAGACTATTAAAAGGGTGTAGTGAAAATATATCAACCTATGGTTTCACCGTTTTTAAGTATTATTTGCATATTCTTCTCCTAAGATATACCTCGTAACCTCGTAGCAGTTCCGTGCGTTGGTCTCTTCACATGTAGCAAGCTGGTACCCCCGTCTCTTGGCCTGGCTTGGTGGAGGAGCTCTCTTGCGCTCTCCACCGCACATAGCCAGGTACACCCGGCTCAACTGGTACCGTCCTGACCAGGCATTTAGTCTTCTTTTGAAGAGTTTAACTTTAACCCCTGTAACGTTCCTGAGGTCCTTTGGTAGCTGGTTAAAAAGTCTTGGCTCCCTGACAACCAAACTATTTTCCTTCAGTGTTGAAGAGGTTCCTTAAGGGGCCTTTAATTTGGAAACACTTCACATTCTGCCTTTCCTATTTTCCAGCATTGTTTGGATGGTAATTGATTTTAGTTTGAGGTTTGGTACCAGTTTTTCGATCATTTTCCATATGTAGATTATGGTGTACTTCTCTCTTCTTCTCTCCAGGGAACGCAGGTTTAGTTTAGTAGTCTTTCCCAGTAGTTAAGTTCTTTGCAACCATCAGTCTTAACTGTAACTTGTCTCTGAATATCTTCTAGTTTATTAATTTCTTCCTTTTTATATGGAGACGTCAAAACTGAGCAATATTCAAGTTTTGGTATGATCAATGTTTTCAGCAAAGGAATCATTACTGTCTTCTCCCTTCTTTTGAAGGTTCTTAGTACCTGTCCCGCGACTCTTCTCTGAGGCTTCTCTGAGGGTTAACCAGATCATTTTTTAGTAATTAGGTAGGCATTTCAAGCCCTTAGAAATAAACATTTGGGCGAAATGCTCTCATTTTATTTTAGTAGGTGGGTGAAATCTTTATGTACATGGGCCACTGCCCACCAAGTTAATATGTTAGAAGGAGGCCTGCCTCCAAGTCCATGATGTCTGTTTTAGTCAAGCTTAACTTAGACTATAAGTAACTTAGCCCTTCAGAGTTTGGCCGTGCAAGGCTCAGCTGGGATTTTGAACCCAATAAAAATTAAAAAAATAACATGCTCCTTCGTAATCGGATTCTAGCCTGAAACTGAGTCAGTGACTATCTTTCGACAAAGTTCTGATTGTAAAAATTGTAGCCTAAGTTAGTCCCAGACGGGTTGAGCGTAATTTGAGTTAAAGTCCCAGGGTAGAAAGTTTGGTCGTCCAATTGTTAAACTTGGCCGCTAGTTTGTGATCGTTTTAAACTTGGTTTTATTGCTCGTAGGAGAAGGTTGCTCCAATTAATATGTATGCATCCAATATCTTAGTACGTATCCAATATGTATGCTCCAATAAATAATTTTTTGAAAATTCAAAATTACATTTTTTAGTCGAGATATTATTTTCAATTAAAGAAACAAACATCATTTTCAATTAAAAAACAAACAATTAATACAGTTTATTTAGAAGATATGCCTTTTAATTGTGCATTTACTTCATTACCTCTCAGTAATATACGTAATCTAATATGGCACCTTACATTTTTACATAAGATTAAGAAGGGGTGGGGGTTTGGGTGTGTCAATTTTGTCAACTTTTTTAAATCAATTTTGGTAGTGAAAATATAGTGTCTTTTCATGTCAAAACTTGAAATTGGCCAACCAAAATGAAATAAAATAACCCTTACCTACATCAATTTTACCTTAAAGTTTCAGAAATTGACTCTTTTACTAAATAATAGGGCATAAATTGATTAACTATTCATCTGTCACAGAATTATCCCATTGATCGCATATGGAGTGTTTTCAAGGTCATATAGTTGTTGTACAATGTACGAGTCACAACATGAATAGAACTGTCCCTCACTCTCAGTCCTCAGTTGCCTCTTAGATGTCATAGACGGTGGTTTGCTGTTATTGCTCTTGTACCTACTTCATAGTTATTCTACTAGACGAATACTACAGTTTAACTGTAAGTATGGATTACACCAGTACACATTTGAAAACTTGTCGATCGATTTTTACAAACTAGTTGGTGATTCTATATAATTTGAGTGCGCTGATCTCAAAAATATAGTTAGTTTTTCCCTATCACGTATGGTTTTCTTACTACAGGGTGTGTCATAAATCCCCCATTTATCCCCAAATGTGAACCATCTTATCGAGACCAACATTGGATTGCACATGCTAAACCATAAATTTTGTTGTTATAGACTACAGTAACGCTTACATAATAATGTAGGGTAAATATATATAACAACCAGTCCCGTTCCCAGCAAAATACTCTCTCCCCTCCCATCAATGGGTGGTTAACATTTGGGGACAGATGAGGTATTACAACACCCCTTGTAGCACGAAATCTTTAGGTGATAGAGTAAAACCTAATTAAAGCAGAATTAAATAGCTCCTAGCTCTTGGACAAGCATATTGCTTGTTTATGAAAGAATAAAAAAATAACTGAAAGAAACAAAATATATTTACCTTCTTTACTTGCAAACATTTCAGGACTTATTCCAAAGACTTAAGACTACGAAGGTAGATCTGACTAATGACGACTAAACCGGTGCTTCTTTGATGTTTTCTTATGCTGTGCGTTAGGCTGATCTCGTTGCAGACACCAGCAGTAATCCGCCATCATATTTGTATGCCATCTTCCTTGATATCTTCTTTCCATGGTTTTGATGTCCTGGTGAAATCGTTCCCCTTGCTCCTCACTGACATCTCCGAGATTTTCGGGAAAACGGTCAAGATGCGAAAATAAGAAGTGAACTTTCAGGCTCATGTTGCAGCCTAAGGCGCAAAACTTTTTAAGCATATTTTCCACCAGTCTTTCATATTTTGGCTTTTGTAGTTTCCCAAGAAGTTTTCAACAACATCTTTGAAACCAAGCCATGCTTCTTTTTCTTTATTGGTCATTGTGTTCAGGAAATGATCGTCTGTCAATAACTTTCTAATCTGAGGACCTATAAAAACACCTTCCTTTATTTTCTCGTAGCTAATCTTTGGATATTTTGAACAAATGTACTTGAAACACTCACCTTCTCTATTCAATGCTTTGACATACTGCTTCATCAAGCCTAACTTAATGTGCAAGGGTGGTAGGAGGATTTTATTTGGTTCAACTAGATGTTCATGTAAAATGTTCTTTGATCCTGGGGTAAGATTCTCTCTAGGAGGCCAAGTTTTCCTCTTCCAGTGCTGGTCACGTGCTCGACTATCCCATTCGCAGATGAAACATGGCATCTTAGTGTATCCTGATTGCTGCCCAAGTAACATGCAAAGGACTTTGAGATCCCCACAATATCCATCTGTGATTTTGATACTGAATTTTTTCCAGAAGCAGTTTCATGTTATCATAGGTCTCTTTTAAATGAGTAGAATGGGCCACTGGGATTGATGCATATTTGTTACCGTTGTGCAGTAACACTCCTTTTAGACTGGTTTTAGAGGAATCTATAAACAACCTCCAGTCACTGGTTTGGTATTCGATGCCTAGCTTGCACACTAATCCTGTGATGTCCTTGCAAAATACCAAGGACCATCTTCTTCGAAAAAAGGCACGAAGTCTTTCTCACGATTTCTGTACCAAGCGAAGTATGTGTCGGATGCCAATAAATTGTTCTCCTGCAATCTAGACCCCAAAAGTTCTGCAGAGTCCTTAGGCAGATTCAAATCCCTGACTAAGTCATTTAGTTCGGCTTGGGTTAATGGTTTAGGAGGATCTCGGTCAGCTGTTGGCTGTTCATAAACATCATCATTGTCTGGATTTGGAGCTGAATCAGAATCTGAATTGTATTGATCCAGACTCTCGGGTGGGCGGGGAATAGGAACTTCTGGACCATGGGGTACCGGCCTTATTGCAGATGGAAGACTTGGGTATTGAAGGCTCTCTTTATTCTTTGCATTATAACCTTTAACATTGCAAGAACAGAAGTAGCAGTCGTCGGTATGGTTTCTAGGCTCGCGCCATACCATAGGGATCCCAAATGGCAAACTTTTCTTTTTACCTTTGCTCCAATTCCTTAGTGCCGCAACACACGTAAGACAAACCTTGTGTGGAGCCCAACTTTTGTCTTGATCTCCTAATTTAATTCCAAAATAAGCATGATAAGCTCTCTTAATGAAGGTCGTTACATTTGTCCTTTGTTTTACAACAACATACCGACCACAAATATAACAAAATATGTCTGGACTATGGGTACATCCTCTAGAAGCCATTATTAAAATTTTAAAGACGTAATGTTAGAATTATCTATCTGAAAAATATGAAAAAACGAAATTAATTAAAGATAAAAAAGGTAAAAAATTACAAAACGCCCAAAATTGTTTTGCTAATAACTTTAAAACTGTGGGTGATAGAAAAAACTGGTAGCATTTTTTAATTCAGCGCAGCGAACTGCTTCAGAATCACAACTCAAAATAAAGAAATCGATTTTCATGCAGACCGGTGTTATTGATTATTACAATTATTTATTATTATCATATTCTTCTGTCTAATTATGTTGTAATCCCATGAAATATTTTTTTATTGAATTTTAGAACATCGAATGACTAAACTTTGAAACATCGTAATTGATATAAAATACTTAAATGTTTTTCTTTCTTTTCAGATATTCCTAAGATGCCAAAATTGAAGACAAGAGGTCAGTCGTCATGCCACTTGAGCCTGTTAGTCGGTACAGGCAAGGAGCTTCCCGTATCAGAACTACCAACAGTGCGAGACATGCTGAGACTAGGGTTACTCCTTCGTGAACAAAATACAAAGGATAGAAGGAACTACACAGAGAAAGAGCTCATAAGGGACATGATTCCCCCTCTTCTGCATCAGTGGAAAAAAGCTAATGTGTTATTCAAACCACCTGTACTCAATCAGTATAGAACTATTGAGCTAAAATTAACAAAGCTGTGGCACAAAGCAGTTGAGACATCACTTGGTAAAGGAAAACTAGCAAAGAAAATAAATTTCTGCACACACTTGATACTCTTCTTGACATTTTTAACTGCCAGTGTCCCATAGAGTTGTGTTCTGAAGCCAATTGTTCTCCCTCATGCAGAAGAGAACCTCACCCTCACATTGATTGTCGCTGTCCTCGTGAGAAGAAGATCCCTGTTTTGGAGCTGGCTTTCATAAAGGCGCAGAGAACAAAGGCAGGAGGCCAAGGAAGTATGCAGATTGGTTCGGCAGATTATTCAGAAACCAAAAAACAGATTGTTATTGCTAAGAAAAAAGAGAAAATCCGAGAGAGGGAAGAAAGGAAGAAAAAGAAGAGTGAAGAAGCCACCCAAAGAGATGAAGAGCTCTATCAAGAGGTTTCTCACTTCTTTGAAAGCTCTTCAGATGAACAGAAAGAAGCAACATCAGATGATAGCTCCAAAATGCCATCTGAACCTTCGCCGAAGAGAATGAAATACAACACTAAAGACATCTCAAACATTGCCCTTGCCAGTATTCGCCACCATACGGGGCTACGAGAGACTGCAGAGATTGCCACTGCCGCTTGGATAGATGCAGGCCTCATCAGCCGAGAGGATACATCCTTAGTGATAGATCATAATAAGATAAGAAGAGCACAAGAAAAAATAATGAAGGAAATATCTGATCAGCATGAAAAAGATTTGAAGGAGGAAGGTCTCTCTTGCCTTTTGTTTGATGGAAGAAGAGATGACACAAAAGTTCTCCTAGAGGTAGAGGGAATGGACAGAAAGTTTCCCGGTCTCATCAAAGAAGAACACTACTCTGTGTGTTCCGAACCTGGTGGCCGCTATTTGTTTCACTTTGTTCCTGAAGCAGAAGTAGAAGGCAAGAAACATGCAGAGGCAATTGCTGATCAAATAATATGTTGGCTTCAAGAAAGAAGACTTGACAGTTCACTGCAGGCCGTTGGTGGAGACTCAACTGCGGTGAACACTGGATGGCAGGGCGGTGTTATGACGCATTTAGAGAAAAAATTGGAAGAAGGCTTGTTTGGATTGTATGTGATTTGCACACAGGGGAACTACCTCTTCGTCGTCTCATCCAGGAACTTGATGGTCCTACAAAGAGCAACAACAAGTGGTCAGGCCCCCTTGGCAACATGCTAGATGAAGCAACGGAATTAGAAATAAATACAAAATTTCCAAAGGTCGAAGTAGGCCCTCCCCTTCCAGTGTTGTCTGAAGAAGTTATCAAAGACCTCAGCACGGATCAATCTTACGCTTATCGTATTGTTCAAGCAATCAGATCAGGAGAGTTGCCTCAAAATCTGGCTCTCTTGGAGATTGGACCCGTAAGTCACAGTCGTTGGTTAACTACAGCGATTCGTTTCTGCAGGATTTGGGTTTCCAAACATGCACTGAAGGGCAAAATGCTACAGAATTTGATGTTGATTGTTGAATTTATTATTGGGTTTTATCTTCCTCACTGGTTCAATGTAAAACTTAATCCAATGTGGATGGAGGGGCCCAACCACATCTTGTTTCAATTACAGCTACTGAGAACCCAAAGAAAGTAGTGGTGGACATCGTGTTACCTGTGGTGAGAAGGTCCGCTTGGTATGCTAGGCCAGAGGCAGTTTTGCAAGCAATACTCTGCAGCCAATGTACCAAAGAGCGAACTGAGGCTGTGGAAATCATTCTAAAGCTTAGAGGAACATCACTAGATGATGACCAGCTGGGAGACTGCTCTGTTCAGACAAGGAAGGTACCTCCGATAAACGTCAATGCCACGAAATTGTCAGAATTAGTTAACTTGAGTTCGGAAGTTTTGGAGCCACCACTGACAACATGTATAACAAACAAAGATTTAACACAACTTAAAGAGGCCCCAATGCAAGTGCCAAAGTGGCCTTCTCACACTCAGAGTGTGGAGAGATGTGTGAAAATGGTCACAGAAGCAGCTAGTCAAGTTTACAGTCACGAGAGGCGAGAAGGCTACATCAAAGCGCAAGTAGCAAGCCGAATGCTGATGTCAAGGAACCGCAGCAAAAAGGACATGACTGCATTGGTTACTTTCAAATAAAGACTCTGAATGATATCTTATTGCCACTTTAAATGTTGATAGGATGTTTGCGCACATTTGTTATTTTGTTACGAATTTACGGAAAAATGGAATTTTTTAATTAAAATTGATGTAGGTAGGAGTTATTTTTTATTGTTTTTGAAGCAAGGATATTATTTTGTATGCCAAATGATTACATTAAATTGCTACCAAATCACATGATTTTCAATTTAGTCATTTCACCCCAAAAATTGACACACCCTAGTGGGGGGGGTGACATTAGAAGACCACGTGATTTTGGAGGGTGGTTTAAGTAATTGACCACAAATGACCACAATGGGGGGCGGTTTTCAAAACCAACCGAAAAAGGACCAAGTGGTTTTTGAATGACCCCTTATGCTATTTTGGCCTAAAGTAGGCCCACATCGAGTCAACAACCCTAAGGTAGGACCTAATAGGACCTCCATGTCCGTAAGTCTCTTTTAGTCAAGCTTAACTTAGGATATAAGTTAAAGTAGCCCTTCAGAGTTCAAGGCTACTAAAGCGGATTTCTAAATCAACTGTAAAGAGTATATGCATTAATTAAATAAATAGCACTATCTGGCAACTCAACCTGTACAGCTGAACAAGCCATTTTCGCCTTCTAAGTCAGCTGCCTGTTTAAGTCAGAATATATGCTTTAATTCAATAAATAGCGCAATCTGACAACTCAGCGAGATACGCCAACTGGTAGGTCAAGCCAGAATATATGCTTTAATTAAATAAATATGCGCAAACTGGCAACTCAGCCAGATAAGCCAACTGGCTGATTAGGAACATATTAAGACAACGGCCGCTCGGCTGAAGTTTAATATGCGCTTGGCTCCTGCCAGGCGAACACCTCTCCTCCTCTCTCTTTCTCTTGGGAGATAACTCCGCCTCCAAGTTGCACAACCCCTTATTGCTCTTATTCCCCTTTTGTTGCATAACATCTTGCAACATTCATCCTCCCCGTTGTTGCATACCAACTTGCAACATTCCATCTCCCCTTGTTGCATAACAACTTGCAATATTCCATTTTGCTGCATAACGTATGCTACAGTTCCTTTGCAACAATGAACAACATTTGCAATTGCATTGCACTCTCCCCCTTTGCGCCCATACTACTGAGACCTTGTCGGTCTACCAGGAGTTGGTAAGTAAAGCGGTGGTGGTGGCGCTGTGGAGGTGGTTGGTGAGTTATTGATGGTTGTTGTGTAATACTGTTTGAACACCAACCGTCTAAGTTTGGACGCTTGGTTGTAGCCCTCATATCGGTTACGTGGTGTTGATGGAATGAGCTCCTAAAAGTCGTAGCCCTCATCTTACCATGTGCTGTTGATGGGATGAGCTCCTAAAAGTCTATACTTAGACGATTGTTGGTGATGTGATGCTTTTTTGTGTGGTGGTTGTGCGCGTATATAACTTATTTTGCTATTGGAGCTTTGCATGCATCAGTTTGTTTGTGTGTGATAATAGGGGGTTTATGGCATATAGTCGGGATGTGCATTTATGTGCGCTTTGGGTCGTATTTAGAGACCTTGTCGGTCTACCAGGAGCTGGTAAGTAAAGCGGTGGTTGTGGTGCTTCACCACTAATCGTCTAAGTTTGGACGCTTGGTTGTAGACCTCATATCAGTTACGTGGTGTTGATGGGATGAGCTCCTAAAAGTTGTAGCCCTCATCTCACCATGTGCTGTTGATGGATGAGCTCCTAAAAGTCTATACTTAGACGATTGTTGGTGGTGATGCTTCTTTTGTGTGGTGGTTGTGCTCGTATATATTTTGCTATTGGGGATTTGCATGCATCAATCAGTTTATATATATATATATATATATATATATATATATATATATATATATATATATATATATATAGGGTGCCCCATAAGTCCGGCATCATAGGAGAAATTCCCAAGTATTCCCAAGTAAGGGAATACGTCTACCAACAATTCCCTGGTCATTGGATAGGACGTCGAGGGCCTGTGGAATGGCCAGCTAGAAGCCCGGATCTCGCGCCATTAGATTTTTATCTCTGGGGCCACTTGAAAGCGCTGGTATACGCAGAGGAAATTAGGAGTGCTGAACATTTGCGGCAGCGCATTATTGGGGCATGTAACACCATTACTCCTGACATCATTCACCGTGTGCTTGCTGACTGGATATCACGTCTGAATTTGTGTATTGAAAACAATGGTCGACATATTGAGCACGTTCTGTAAATAAAAGCTTTTGTTTTGCCTTTTTTTTATTAGTTTTCCTATGATGCCGGACTTATGGGACACCCTGTATGTGTATGTGTGTGATAATAGGGGCTTTATGGGCGTACAGTCGGTGAGTGTATGTGCGTTTGTGTGCGCTTTTAATTCGTTCGAAGGTTATTAATATATACAGGCCATTTATGCCTTCTAAGCCAACTGGCGGATTAAGCCAGAATATATGCTTTAATCAAATAAATAAACGCAATCTGGCAACTCAGCCAGATAAGCCAGAATATACGCTTTAATTAAATAAATAGCGCAATCTGGCAACTCAGCCAGATAAGCCAACTGGCTGATTAGGAGCCTATAAGACAACTGCCGCTCGGCTGAAGGCTTAATATGCGCTTGCCTCCTGCCAGGCGAACACCTCTCCTCCTCTCTCTTTCTCTTGGGGGATAACTCCGTCTTCAAGTTGCAAACCCCTTGTTCCTCTTGCAACATTCCCCCCCTTTGTTGCATAACATCTTGCAACATTACCATTCTCCCTTGTTGCATAACATCTTACAACATTCCCCTCTCCCCCTCTGTTGCATAACATCTTGCAACATTACCCTCCCCTTTGCTACATGACATCTTGCAACATCACCCATTCCCCCTTTGTTGCACACCATCTTGCAACATTGTTCAACATTTACAATTGCATTGCACTCTCTCCCCTTTTGCGCCCATCCTACTAGTATGAGCGCAAAAGGAGAGAGTGCAATGCAATTGCAAATGTTGATCAACGTTGCAAGATGGTGTGCAACAAGGGGAAGGGGTGATGTTGCAAGATGTTATGCAGCAAAGGGGAGGGGAATGTTGCAAGATGTTCTGCAACGACAGGGGAGCGGGGAATGTTACAAGATGTTATGCAACAAAGGGGGGGATGTTGCAAAAGCAACAAGGGGTTATGCAACTTGGAGGCGGAGTTATCCCCCTAGAGAGAGAGAAAGGAGGAGAGAGAGGAGGAGAGGTGTTCGCCTTGCAGGAGCCAAGCGCATATTAAGACTTCAGCCGAGCGGCCGTTGTCTTAATATGTTCCTAATCAGCCAGTTGGCTTATCTGGCTGAGTTGCCAGATTGCGCTATTTAATTAATTAAAGCATATATTCTGGCTTAATCCGCCACTTGGCTTAGAAGGCTGAGTTGCCAGATTACGCTATTTATTTAACTAAAGCACATATTCTGACTTAAACAGCCAGTTGGCTTTGAAGGTGTAAATGGCTTGTTCAGTTGTACAGGTTGAGTTGCCAGATAGCGCTATTTATTTAATTAATGCATATATTCTTTACAGTTGGTTTAGAATTCCGTTTTAGAAGCCAGCTAATTGATATAATTAAATGCCGTGTACAACCAAAAGAATTAAATAAAACATTACATCGTTCTGTTTATTTAGACGAATTAATGGAATCAGAAATATATAGAAAATAAATATACAATGGAATATATATGATCAAAAATAACAATAGCATAAGAAATACGAGCTATTTATTTAACTAAAGCACATATTCTGGCTTAATCCGCCAGTTGGCTTTGACGACTTCTTAGAAGGCATAAATGGCCTGTATATATTAATAACCATTACATCGTTCTGTTTATTTAGACGAATTAATGGAATCAGAAATATATAGAAAATAAATATACAATGGAATATATATGATCAAAAATAACAATAGCATAAGAAATACGAGCTATTTATTTAACTAAAGCACATATTCTGGCTTAATCCGCCAGTTGGCTTTGAAGACTTCTTAGAAGGCATAAATGGCCTGTATATATTAATAACCTTCGAAGGAATTAAACGCGCACACAAACGCACATACACTCACCGACTGCACGCCCATAAAGCCCCTATTATCACACACACACACACACACACACACACACACACACACATATATATCTCTATAAACTGATTGATGCATGCAAAACCCCAATAACAAAATATATACGAGCACAACCACCACACAAAAAAAAAGCACCACATCACCACGACAAGGCTCAGCTGGGATTCTGAACCCAATCAAAATAAGTAAAATAACATCGCTCTTCATAATCGGATTCTAGCTCAAGACTGAGTCAGTGACTATCTTTCGACAAAGTTCTGATTGTGCAAATTGTAGCCTAAGTTAGGTCCAGACGAGTTGAGCATAATTTGAGTTAAGGTCCCAGGGTAGAAAGTTTGGTCGCCCAATTGCGAAACTTGGCCGCTAGTCTGTGGTTGTTTTTGGGGCCTTCATTTGGTTTTATTGTTCTTAGGCGAAGGTTGCTGACTTCAGTGTGCCAGTTACTTAAGTGGAAAATTTGGTATTCCAGACTGGTGGTTGTTCAGTTCCCCAAATAGGCAATTCAGTTTATTTGACAAAAGGCAAATTTGGAGTTTGGTCAGTTTGGTTAAGTATTTTGTCCAACTGGCTTATTTGACATTGAAAGTTGTTTGTTTGTTTGCATTGAAGATGAGTGCAGCTGAATTGAACAAGTTTAGAAAAAAGAGAAGGGCTTACAAAGGTCTAATTACAAAGGTCATTGTCACTATAGATTCTGCCATATAGCAAGAGGATTTAAGCTCAGTGACTGCGCACCTTTCCATATTCGAAACTAAAAATGTTGCTCTAAGGGAAGTAAATGTTAAAATTGAGGCTCTTATGGAAGAAGATGAAATAGAAAATGAAATTATTTACTTTGAAGATGATGACATAATTAAAGCATGCCACAGAGCAAAAGAGTTTGGCAGCTCACTACAATTAGAGACCAGGTCTAATAATGAAACACAGCCCTCAACAAACAATGTTTACAGATCTGCAGTTCAATTACCGATGCTTGTACTCAAAACATTTTCTGGGAGTATTCAGGAATGGCAAGGATGGGCATTAGGGTGTCAATTTTGTCAACTTTTTTCACATCAATTTTGGTAGTGAAAATATAGTGTCTTTTCATGTCAAAACTTGAAATTGGCCAACCAAAATGAAATAAAATAACCCTTACCTACATCAATTTTACCTTAAAGTTTCAGAAATTGACTCTTTTACTAAATAATAGGACATAAATTGATTAACTATTCATCTGTCACAGAATTATCCCATTGATCGCATATGGAGTGTTTTCAAGGTCATATAGTGTTGTACAATGTACAAGTCACAACATGAATAGAACTGTCTCTCACTATCAGTCCTCAGTTGCCTCTTAGATGTCATAGACGGTGGTTTGCTGTTATTGCTCTTGTACCTACTTCATAGTTATTCTACTAGACGAATACTACAGTTTAACTGTAAGCAGTGATGGGCATCGATACATGAAAATCGCTAAAGCGATACCGATACATCGATACATGAAGAACGTCTTAGGCGATACCGATACGCCGATACTTTCTAGATGTCTTAAGCGATACCGATACCGATACATGTATCGCCGGTACATTTTTATAATTATTCATTTAATATGTAGGTATTAGATATTATTGTTTATACTAGTAATTTGTACGCACTGTAAGTAAAATCAACGACATTTTAATGGGTTTTATAGATGTAAATAAAAACAATTGCTTTATTTAATGAAAGTATGTTTTAATTTTGTAGGATACATGAATGACTGAAAATATTACACTAACAATTAAAAGTAATTACTATTACCCTTCAAAAATACTAGCTGGCTAAACATCTGGTCAACAGTCTATTCCTTTTTGGAACGTGAATGTGACCAGCCAAACTAAACAACCGTTCTACAGGAGCAGAGGATGGTAGTGGTGTGTTATACTTCAGGAAGACCCGTAGAATTCCTGGGTACTGCCTCAGAGATTGGAGAGAATGACTTCCGTCACCCAGATACTGTAAAACTTCATCTCAGTGGAATCTTGGGTTGCAGAGACATTAGTGGAAGCAGACTCATAACAGAAGAAATCATCTGCACTTCCGTCAGATGCAGCATCACTTAGTTGTTGCTGGGGGTCTGCTCGCTGAGGCTCTTAACAGCATTAACCAACATTTCTTGAACCCTCTTTTTGACAATGTTAGTATTAAATTTGCCTTTTATTGTCATCCACTTTAACTTGAACAGAGGATTTGAAGACGATGCCAGTATTGCTGTTTTACACTCATGCGACGCATCAAGGCACAGAAACTTTTCAAACCGCTTAGTGAACCCTACTGTGACTGCATTGAGAAGTGGCTGACAATGACGCAATGCCTCCGAATTCAAACGGTCTAGCTTCTTCTCTACAGTTAACAATGTATGAGCGTTTCTATATTATGGTTAATTAATCTCAATAACACAAGTACAAACGTGTTTAAACGTTGCGCCGTACTGTGTGACGTGACCAGTAGAGTAGTACTGTCATTAAATAAATATTTAATAATATTATTATTTATGTATATTCATAAATATAACTCAGTAGTGTCATATTATAACATCTATTTAAATATTTAAAAATTCTTATTAATGTATCGATGTATCGAAGTATCGATTTTTTCGATACATTTAAGAAAATTGACCTTAGCGATACCGATAAATCGATACTTTTGTCAAGTAGCTAAAGCGATACCGATACCGATACAAAAGTATCGATCGATACGTATCGGCGATACATGTATCTAGATACTGCCCATCACTGACTGTAAGTATGGATTATTGATTATTACAATTATTTATTGAGGTGACGTGTATGTATATATATATGTATATAGTCTAAAAGTCACTAAAGGGGAAATATCACTAAATCTAAGCTGAATGGCAAGAGCAAGTCATAAACGAACCAACGCGTCTGTTCGTATTGTTTTGGGCTAGCCTAGAGATGTTTTTTCCTATCTGAACTAATCATTGGTGCTGAGTATAATTAGGTGGTGTTTCTAAGGTGACAAATGGGGTAGAAAGTTGTCCGTACTTAAGTATAGTTAGGGGTAATGTCTATAGCTTCTAAGTTGGTAATGTAAGAGAGAGTTAGGTAGGCCGTTTGTGGGACACAGAAATCTAATGGTAGGCTTCCAAAGGAATATCTAATTCAACGCACCGGTAAGTGCTTTTGATTGTTTGCTAGAACCTAAGTAACCTAACTGGGGTGTCTACCCCACGCTATCACATTTGGCGACGAGGATGGGATTCAATTAAGCTCATGGGATTCAATTAAGCTCATGGGATTCGATTAAGCTCATGGGATTGAATTTGGCTCATTTGATTAAATCTTGTTCATTGAGTTAAATTTGGCTCATTGGTTTAATTTGGCTTATTGGGTTCAAGTGGTTTTTGGAAAATTGGATGTAGCCTAGTGGGTCGTCCGATTTGGTTTGTTTGTGTGGGGAAGCTACCGTACTATAGCGTAGGTCCCGCCGGCCTAACTCTAAAACTAATTCCTACTCAGCCCTAACTCTAAAACTAATTCCTACTCAGCCCTAACTCTAATACAATTCACTATTCAGCCCTAACTGGGGAGTAACTAGATCAAATTTAAACCTAATCTAACCTACTTCACGTGATTTGGCCTAATTCGGTTTTGCTCTAGCATGTCGGTGATTGGCCATATAAGCCCCTACGAAGACTCTGGTGAGGACTTCGAAGCTTATGCCACTAGGGTGAGGTTGTTTTTCGAGGCAAATTCCATTCCTGATGCTAAGAAAGTACCTACCTTTTTAACTATAATAGGCCCTAAAACGTTTGGTTTAGTTATGGACCTAGTTTCTCCTAAAGCACCGGAAACCTGCACCTATAATGAATTGGTGCAGGCCCTAACCGATCACTACAAACCCCGAGTAGTTCTCATCTATGAACGTTTCAAATTTTATTCAAGGCATCAGACGGGAAATGAAAGCATTGCAGAGTTTGTTGCAGGAATAAAAAGCCATAGCCGTACGTGTAAATTTGGGGACAAATTAGATGAAATGCTAAGAGATAGGTTTGTAATGGGTCTCAAAGAGGAGTCTACCCAGAGAACCCTATTAGCCATACAAGACCTTACTTTTAGTCAGGCTGTAGAAATAGCTACGGCTAGAGAAGCAGCTGCTAAAGATGTTAGAGCTTTTGGAAATCACAGTAGTAAAGCCCAACACGTAAATAGCTTTAAATCTTCTAGGCCTGGCAGACCTAATGAGCCTACTAGACAGGCAAATAAAAGGTATGAGGCGAATACGACTAAGCCTACTAATTCTACTAAGCCTTCCAAGCCATGTACAGGGTGTGGAAAACACCATTGGAAGAAGGATTGCCCTTTTAAAGAAGCAGTTTGCCGAAACTGTAGTAAAATAGGCCACATAGCTAAAGTGTGTTTTTCAAAGAAAACGAAGGGTGAAAATTCTAATTTTAACATTTCTAGTGTAAATCCTCAAAAGGGAAATACTTCGAACATTGGAGTGGAGTACCTATTTTATGAGCAGCAAAGTGGGAAAAATACAGGCCCATATATTGTAGAGGTAGGCCTAAATGGAATCACAGTTCCTCTAGAATTAGATACAGGTACTTCCCGGACGGTCATGCCCAAGGCAGTTTTTGATAAGATTTTCAAAAACACACCTAAACTACATGCATCTAAAACTATTTTGAAGAAGTATGGGGACATACAAATACCTATTTGTGGAGAAGCATACGTCACAGTTACACTCAACCAGAAAACTTTGTCTAATCCCTTAACCCTTTTAGTGGTGGATGAGCAAGGGCCTACTCTACTAGGCCGTGATTGGATTGACGCTTTGAAAATACCGATTGACAAAATCTTGCCAAAGGGTCAGGCAGATGCGCATACACTCTCATATCCATCTGACATAGACTCATTGTTAAGGGAGTTTTCTTCTGTTTTTGGGCCTGAAGTAGGCCACCTAAAAGGCCATCAGGTCTGCATAGAAGTAGATCCTAATGTAACTCCGAAATTTTGTAAGGCTCGTTCAATTGCGCATGCACTGCGGGAGAAGGTAGATTTAGAAATTGACAGGCTGCTAAAAGATAAAATTATTGAACCAGTCACACAAGCTAAGTGGGCTGCCCCAGTAGTTCAATGTACTAAAACCGGACAAGTCCGTGCGGTTATGTGGGGATTACCGTTTAACAGCAAATAGAGCCGTCCTTCTAGATTGCTATCCTATACCCAAGCCTGATGAATTATTTAGCTCTCTTGCTGTGGGTAAATATTTCACAAAACTCGATATGTCCCAAGCCTATGCTCAACTAAGTTTAGACGAAAACTCTAAAGAATTAACTATCATAAATACGCACCGAGGCCTATATAAGTACAATAGGCTATGCTATGGAATAGCATCGGCTCCGGGTATTTTTCTGAGGACAATGGACCAAGTTCTAGATCACATTCCAGGGGTACTTTGCTTTCTAGATGATGTCCTCATTTCAGGTTCGTCTAAAAGAGAACACCTAACTAGATTAACCACGGTTCTATAAAGACTCCGGGAAGCCGGACTTAAGCTAAAGAGAGAAAAGTGTTCATGGGTCACTAACGAGGTTTCATATTTACGGTTCCGCATAGATGCCTCAGGCATTCATCCAACGATGGATAAACTAGAAGCAATAAAAAATGCACCACCTCCACAAAACATCACACAGTTACAAGCTTATTTAGATCTCCTAAACTTTTATAGGAAATTTTTGCCTAATGCATCGACTTTCCTTGAACCCCTAAATAAGCTATTACGATCTGGGGAACAGTGGAGATGGGAGAAAATTCAAAAGGAAGCATTTGAGGCTTCCAAGGACGTACTACTAAAGTCCACTCTCCTAGTGCATTATGATCCTAAACTTCCTCTCGTAGTTTCAGCAGACAGCAGTTCTTATGGAATTGGGGCAGTGTTATTTCACCACATTGATGGTGTAGATAGGCCTATTTGTTTTGCTTCTAGAACACTAACTGAGACTGAAAGACGATATGCACAAGTGGAATGTAAAGCATTAGCCTTAGTATTTGCAGTAAAAAAATTTCATTTCTATCTATGGGGTCATGAATTTAAACTAATTACTGACCATAAGCCTCTCTTAGGTTTATTTTCACCTAATATAAATATTCCAGTTATGGCCTCAGGTAGGATTCAACGATGGGCACTGATTCTACAAGCCTATAAATTTGACTTAGTACATCGGTCAGGTAAACTTCTAGGTACGGCTGATGCGCTAAGTAGGTTGCCTTTAGAAAATCCAAATGATTGTGTACCTATACCTACAGAATGGGTTCACTTGGTGGAGTTTTTGGAATCCACTCCAGTATCTGCGGTACAAATAGAGCAGTGGACAAAATCAGACCCTATTCTGTCTAGGGTCATCCATTTCTGCTCAGTTGGTTGGCCTACTAAGGTTGAGAGTGAATTACAGCCTTTTTATGAACGTCAGTCTGGCCTCTCGATTCAAAATGGCTGTCTCTTATGGGGCCACAGAGTGATTATTCCAAATAAAGGCAGGTCGAATTTAGTGAAGGAACTTCACGCTGAACACATGGGCGCAACAAAAATGAAAGAGCTGGCGAGAGCTTATTTCTGGTGGCCTGGTTTAGATGGAGAACTCGAATCATTGGTTCGTTCCTGTCAAAGCTGCCTAGAGAACAGAGATCTCCCAAGGAAAAGTCCACTTCATCCTTGGGAATGGCCTACTATACCGTGGCATAGGATCCATGTTGACTATGCAGGTCATATAAATAATACTTATTTCCTGGTCATTGTGGACGCCTACTCTAAGTGGGTGGAAATTCTTCCAACCACTTCCACGACTTCGGGTGTTACTATTCGCTTACTCCGTTCAGTTTTTGCTCGATGGGGTTTACCCGTAGTCCTGGTTTCCGACAATGGTACTTGTTTTACCAGTGAGGAATTTCGTTCCTTCGTCCACCTAAATGGCATTAGACATGTCCGGTCTAGTGTTTTCCACCCGTCTACTAACGGTCTCGCGGAAAACATGGTCCGTACTTTCAAGTCGGCCTTGCGTCATTCTTGTGGGGAGGAAATGCAAGTGGTGTTGGATAAATTTTTGTTTAAATATCGAATAACACCTCACACCACGACGGGGGTGTCTCCCTCTAAACTTATGATTGGCCTGGGAATTCGTTCAGTTTTCGATTTGTTACGTCCAAACGAAACGTTACAACAACGAGTTTTACGCCATCAGGAAAAACAGAAGCTGTACCATGACACTAAAAGAGGGAGAGTTATAGATGCGCAACCTAATGATCCAGTTATGATTCGCAACTATGAGGCTGGACCAAAATGGGTTCCTGCAACTGTCCAGGAGAGAACGGGCCCTGTTTCCTTCAAGTGCCAACTAGAAGATGGTCGTTCTATTAAACGCCATCAGGACCAGATATGGGAACGTGAATTGCAGAAGGACCAGAGTCTTCCGGAAGAGAGAACTGATCTCCGGAAAATGGTTCAACTCGCCCGCCTATACAGGTTGCACCTAATCCTACTACATCAACCCCGTTCCGCAGGTCGTCTAGGGCCCCTCATCCCCCTGACAGACTAAACTTGTAGGAGAGGAGTGAGGTGACGCGTATGTATATATATGTATATAGTCTAAAAGTCACTAAAGGGGAAATATCACTAAATCTAAGCTGAATGGCAAGAGCAAGTCATAAACGAACCAACGCGTCTGTTCGTATTGTTTTGGGCTAGCCTAGAGATGTTTTTTCCCGCGTTCGGAACATTCGCCGCCGGACTTTTCGCCGCAGGAATTTTCGCCGCAAGGAATTTTCGCCGCAAGGAATTTTCGCCGCCGCAAAAGAATTTTTAAAAAATAAAAAATAAGTTGACGATTGGTTAGGTTAAGTCGTAATATTTTCGTTAGTTTTAACGTTTTATTTGATGGATTCATTTAAAAAATGTCTCATAAAGATCCTAGCGTAGTTTACGTTCTATTATGTACTTTTGCAACATATCCATATTCTTTTGCCTCCATTTTCTAATATTTCTTGATGAAGTTGCAATTGATGGCATTAGATAACAACCTGCATCATCTAGGCTTGCAGAAGCATCGGCAATTAGTGATCTTGCAGATAATTGGGAGTTAGTAGCAGTCGTTTTCATACTTGCTATTGTGGCGTACACTTTAGGCTTTGATGGGTTTGCAGAATGACTATGCTCACCAAATGTTTTGCAAATTACTACTTTAGCGTCACTTTCTAAAATTGTATGCACTCTTGCCTTGCAGTTTTTTATTTCACACTTCCAATACGATTTTATAAAACTTTGACAGTATCTGTTATTGCATGTGCAGTATCACTTTAAACCATCAAAAATGGTTTTTAAAAACCTAAGGGTTCAAAACCTTTGAAGTACATGAAATCACTTATTTAAGAGAATGAATAAATGAAAATTTCCAAGTCATCCAAACCCGACGTATTAGAGAGTTCAGAAAATTTGGTAGGCTTATATTTATATATCTATACAAATTATATATTTTGCGGCGAAAATTCTTGCGGCGAAAATTCCTTGCGGCGAAAATTCCTACGGCGAAAAGTCCTGCGACGAAAAGTCCGGCGGCGAAAAGTCCGGCGGCGAAAAGTCCGGCGGCGAAAAGTCCTGCGGCGAAAATACCTAAATTGGTTTTTTCCTATCTGACCTAATCATTGGTGCTGAGTATAATTAGGTGGTGTTTCTAAGGTGATAAATGGGGTAGAAAGTTGTCCGTACTTAAGTATAGTTAGGGGTAATGTCTATAGCTTCTAAGTTGGTAATGTAAGAGAGAGTTAGGTAGGCCGTTTGTGGGACACAGAAATCTAATGGTAGGCTTCCAAAGGAATATCTAATTCAACGCACCGGTAAGTGCTTTTGATTGTTTGCTAGAACCTAAGTAACCTAACTGGGGTGTCTACCCCACGCTATCACATTTATTATTATCATATTCTTCTGTCTAATTATGTTGTAATCCCATGAAATATTTTTTTATTGAATTTTAGAACATCGAATGACTAAACTTTGAAACATCGTAATTGATATAAAATACTTAAATGTTTTTCTTTCTTTTCAGATATTTCTAAGATGCCAAAATTGAAGACAAGAGGTCAGTCGTCATGCCACTTGAGCCTGTTAGTCAGTACAGGCAAGGAGCTTCCCGTATCAGAACTACCAATAGTGCGAGACATGCTGAGACTAGGGTTACTCCTTCGTGAACAAAATACAAAGGATAGAAGGAACTACACAGAGAAAGAGCTCATAAGGGACATGATTCCCCCTCTTCTGCATCAGTGGAAAAAAGCTAATGTGTTATTCAAACCACCTGTACTCAATCAGTATAGAACTATTGAGCTAAAATTAACAAAGCTGTGGCACAAAGCAGTTGAGACATCACTTGGTAAAGGAAAACTAGCAAAGAAAAATAAATTTCTGCACACACTTGATACACTTCTTGGCATTTTTAACTGCCAGTGTCCCATAGAGTTGTGTTCTGAAGCCAATTGTTCTCCCTCATGCAGAAGAGAACCTCACCCTCACATTGATTGTCGCTGTCCTCGTGAGAAGAAGATCCCTGTTTTGGAGCTGGCTTTCATAAAGGCGCAGAGAACAAAGGCAGGATGCCAAGGAAGTGTGCAGATTGGTTCGGTAGATTATTCAGAAACAAAAAAACAGATTGTTATTGCTAAGAAAAAAGAGAAAATCCGAGAGAGGGAAGAAAGGAAGAAAAAGAAGAATGAAGAAGCCACCCAAAGAGATGAAGAGCTCTATCAAGAGGTTTCTCACTTCTTTGAAAGCTCTTCAGATGAACAGAAAGAAGCAACATCAGATGATAGCTCCAACATGCCATCTGAACCTTCGCCGAAGAGAATGAAATACAACACTAAAGACATCTCAAACATTGCCCTTGCCAGTATTCGCCACCATACGGGGCTACGAGAGACTGCAGAGATTCCCACTGCCGCTTGGATAGATGCAGGCCTCGTCAGCCGAGAGGATACATCCTTAGTGATAGATCATAATAAGATAAGAAGAGCACAAGAAAAAATAATGAAGGAAATATCTGATCAGCATGAAAAAGATTTGAAGGAGGAAGGTCTCTCTTGCCTTTTGTTTGATGGAAGAAGAGATGACATAAAAGTTCTCCTAGAGGTAGAGGGAATGGACAGAAAGTTTCCCGGTCTCATCAAAGAAGAACACTACTCTGTGTGTTCCGAACCTGGTGGCCGCTATTTGTTTCACTTTGTTCCTGATCAAATAATATGTTGGATTCAAGAAAGAAGACTTGACAGTTCACTGCAGGCCGTTGGTGGAGACTCAACTGCGGTGAACACTGGATGGCAGGGCGGTGTTATGACGCATTTAGAGAAAAAACTTGGAAGAAGGCTTGTTTGGATTGTATGTGATTTGCACACAGGGGAACTACCTCTTCGTCGTCTCATCCAGGAACTTGATGGTCCTACAAAGAGCAACAACAAGTGGTCAGGCCCCCTTGGCAACATGCTAAATGAAGCAACGGAATTAGAAATAAATACAAAATTTCCAAAGGTCGAAGTAGGCTCTCCCCTTCCAGTGTTGTCTGAAGAAGTTATCAAAGACGTCAGCACGGATCAATCTTACGCTTATCGTATTGTTCAAGCAATCAGATCAGGAGAGTTGCCTCAAAATCTGGCTCTCTTGGAGATTGGACCCGTAAGTCACAGTCGTTGGTTAACTACAGCGATTCGTTTCCCCAGGATTTGGGTTTCCAAACATGCACTGAAGGGCAAAATGCTACAGAATTTGATGTTGATTGTTGAATTTATTATTGGGTTTTATCTTCCTCACTGTTCAATGTAAAACTTAATCCAATGTGGATGGAGGGGCCCAACCACATCTTGTTTCAATTACAACTACTGACAACCCAAAGAAAAGTAGTGGTGGACATCGTGTTACCTGTGGTGAGAAGGTCCGCTTGGTATGCTATTCCAGAGGCAGTTTTGCAAGCAATACTCTGCAGCCAATGTACCAAAGAGCGAACTGAGGCTGTGGAAATCATTCTAAAGCTTAGAGGAACATCACCAAATGATGACCAGCTGGGAGACTGCTCTGTTCAGACAAGGAAGGTACCTCCGATAAACGTCAATGCCACGAAATTGTCAGAATTAGTTAACTTCAGTTCGGAAGTTTTGGAGGCACCACTTACAACATGTATAACAAACAAACATTTAACACAACTTAAAGAGGCCCCAATGCAAGTGCCAAAGTGGCCTTCTCACACTCAGAGTGTGGAGAGATGTGTGAAAATGGTCACAGAAGCAGCTAGTCAAGTTTACAGTCACGAGAGGCGAGAAGGCTACATCAAAGCGCAAGTAGCAAGCCGAATGCTGATGTCAAGGAACCGCAGCAAAAAGGACATGACTGCATTGGTTACTTTCAAATAAAGACTCTGAATGATATCTTATCGCCACTTTAAATGTTGATAGGATGTTTGCGCACATTTGTTATTTTGTTACGAATTTACGGAAAAATGGAATTTTTGAATTAAAATTGATGTAGGTAGGAGTTATTTTTTATTGTTTTTGAAGTAAGGATATTATTTTGTATGCCAAATGATTACATTAAATTGCTACCAAATCACATGATTTTCAATTTAGTCATTTCACCCCCAAAATTGATACACCCTAATGGGCATACAGTTTTCAGTCAGCAGTTCGTTCTAGTCAAGTGTTAAGTGCTGTGAAGTTAAATTATTTGCAGTTCCTCTTGGAAGGGGAGACAGCAAAGACAATAGCAGGATTAGCGTTAACAGAGGCTAATTATAATGTGGCTTGGGATATATTAAAGAAACGGTTTGGAAAGCCAGAGATCTTACTTAAAAGCCACCTCCGCGAACTTTTAGCTGTTAATAATCCTAATAGTGTTAAGGAGTTACGGCAGTTATATGATGAATTTGAAGTTAGAACTAGGTCTCTGGACAACTTGGGTGTAGGAATGGAAAGGTATGGAGTAATGTTGGTCACTATACTGGAGTCAAAATTGCTTTGCTCAATTTTGCTTGAATTAAGTAGGGGACACTCTACAGAGGATATGTACATCTCCCTTTAGGAAATGTTAAGCCTTTTAGTCACAAAATTAACGAGGCGAGAGGGAAATGAGTTTGCACAGTTGGATGTTAAACAAGGGGACAAAGGCAGGCAAAGTACCAAAGTTCCAACAAAAAAGGAATAGCCCAGGTATGGTGTCAGCTCCACATGCATCCTCTGAAAATAAATTGAAGGGAATCAAGGAATGCATATTTTGTGAAGGCAACCACAAGTCATATAAGTGTGAAGTGGCTGAGGCTTTACCTGTGGAGGAGAGAAAGGACAGGGTAACTAAATCCATACCCGGAATCAATTGTGCAAAATCTGTTCTTCTACTCGCAAAAAATTTCTTCATCAGACAAAAATGTGAAAACGTATCCAATTCTAATTCTTCTCCCTCTTTCTGGCATCTAGCTAAGAACCTCTTCAACAACTTTACTTCCTCTTCTTTCCCTCCTCTTTTCCATTCTGATGGCTCAGTTGCCGTCTCTTCTCTTCACAAACCTGAACTCTTCGCTCAAACTTTCGCTTCCAACTCACCTATAGATGATTCCAGTGCTGTTCCTCCATCTCTTCCTCCCTCTGACTTTATTATGTCTGAAATTAGAATCTCTTCCAAAGATGTTTTTTTGCCCTATCTGGGCTCAACTCTAGGAAGGCGTACGGTCGTCCTGATGGTGTTTCTCCTGAAGAACTGTGCTTCTATGATGACACCCTGCCTAGGCAAATTCTTTCGCCTTTGTCTCTCATCTGGTACTTCTCCTTCCTGATGGAAGTTCACTTTCATTCAGCCTGTCCCAAAGAAGGGTGACCTCTCTCAGACCTCCAACTATCGTTCAATTGCGGTTGTAGATGACCACTGTTCTTCTCCTAAAGCTATTAACAGTGGTGTTCCTCGGGGTTCTGTCCTGTCACCCACTCTTTTCCTTTTATTTATTAATGATCTTTTAATTCGCACTTCCTGTCCTTTTCACTCCTATGCCGATAACTCCACTCTTCACTTCTCCACCCGCTTCCAAAAGCGTCCCTCACAGCAGTCACTCCATGATTCACATGGGACGGCTATGGAACACCTGACCTCTAATCTTTCTGCTATCTCTGAATGGCGGAAAAGAAAACCTTGTGACTTTCAATGCCTCAAAAACTCAGTTCCTCCATCTGTCTACTCGTCACAATGTTCCACAATCTTCTCTTCCAAGAGAACGGTGTGTTTATACTGCTCCATTTGATGTAGTTGGACTGGACCCGCAAAGTCTACTCCATGTTTATGAGAAAGGAGAGTCCAATAAAGGTTACATAAGTCTTTTCACCTGTATACCACCAGAGCAATCCATTTAGAGTTGGTAGGCAAGTAGTGATGCATTCCTTTGGCCTTTAAAAGGTTTGTGAACAGCAGGGGATTGCCAAGTAAAATCATATCTGATAATGCAAAAACCTTCAAGAAGGCTACAAAGGAACTCCAAGAAGTTTGGGTCTTGCTAAAAGAGGAGGGATTCCAATCCTACTTTTCACACCATGAGGTACAGTGGGAGTTTACTGTAGAGAGATCATCATGGTGGGGAGGATTTTGGGAAAGGCAAGTGTAGTGTTCATCAAAGAAACTTTTGGTAAATGCTCATTTGAGCAAAGAAGCGTTCTGCACTAATTTGTGTGAAGTAGAAGCAATGGTGATGGTGACTAGCAGGCCCCATCACTTTTGTTTACAACAGTCTGCAGGATGCACAGTAGGGTGGAGTGAAAAAACGTTTTTCAGAATTCAGCTTTGTAGGGGCACCCAAAGTTAGTATGTGGTACCAATAAGAAATCTATAAAATATTAGCTACCTGCGACATCAACTTCACTGGCCCCATTGTAGTTAAAGATTTTGCCTTTCGGGTGTCCAAAAAAATTAAGGAAAAATTCGAAGATTTAAGCGTATCTTCCGTTGTATTTATGCTAGGAAGATCATTTTTGTTTAATTTGATTTGTCTATTTATGTTCTTTAACTTTACTCTTATACATTTTTTTCCCATTCCTCACAGAAATTTTAAAAATTTGGTATTTCATGAAACATACTAACAAAAAATAGGAGATTTTATTGCTTTCATTGATCGGTTGATGTTAAGCGTCATTCAATGATTCAGTTTACTTATAGAAGCTCATAAAATATCTGCATGGCTTTAAATATATTGGTTTATTGGAGCAGCTCTCCACTAATTTAAGCTAGATACGAGCTATGCATATCTCTGCTTAAATTACCCAGAAATCACCACGTGGAGGTGGCTGCTCTTTGAGTTCCACCCTAACCCGCCCACCACAATAATTTAGAAAGCTTCTTATTCAGTTTTGTAGTCTCTCTTGGTTTCAAATGATTTCATTATTGTTGAGATGCAATTTTGGTTTTAACGTAGCCATCTCCTCTCACTTCCATAAATTGCTCTTGCCGCTTCTGTTACAAGTTTGATACTCCTTTCTACTGCTTGTGTATGACAAGGGGATTGAAAGAGTTTTAATTTTTCTTCGCTACTGTTCTCAGCCAATAATGTCAACTCCCCTTTGGTTAAGTGTTTTGTCAATGGTGGCTCAAGCCTGATAGGACTATCTGTCCAAAATATAAATCAGTGTCGCCAAGTGCATGGAAATTTAGCTTCGGTACACTGAACTCGCGAATGCTTTTCATTTTTTTAACTTGAGATCTTGCTACTTCGATCCTTCGTATTGCCAATTTTTGAATGTTTGGCCAGTTGTCAGTAATCATTGCAAGAAGGAGGTTCTCATTCTCATTTTCATTTGTGAAGGTCCGGGATTAATTAATTGCTGTGTTTGGAGTTTAAACGGCTCACTACTTTCGTCCGTTTCGCTGGAACTTGACGAAACAGTTGCAGCAGTATCAGATTCTTTTATTCCTTTCGAGATCCGTGCTGTATATTCGTTACTTTTGTGTAGCCTTTTTCTTTTTTCCCATCGTTTCGGTGACCACTTTATCTACGGATCCAATCATCATTTTTCGAGACGTTCGTTGGTCATTAAGGAAATCCCTTTCCAAATCAGGAACTTTTCGGTCTTTCTCACAACGACATGTCAGGAAGTCTTCACATTTACAAGAAACTATATCAAAGAGCTTCAGTGAGTCAAGTTTAAATTTGTGAAGCAATGCTTGATTGGATGCTTGGTCTTTCCTCCCTTTGAATTGTTTCAAGACATTTTGATATTTTTCATACAAACCTTGGTTGCGCTACGTTATGGTCTTATGATGGCTAGTTGGAATAGAAGCACGGTCCCATACAGTCTTTACTTTTTGGGCAATGACTGTAGCAACATCATAAAGTTTTGGATTAGCTTCTCCTGACTTAATTCTTTCCTGTCAAACATAACGGAAACACTGACGTATATCTTCAGACGAAGGCAAATAAATCAGTGAGAGATCATTTGGTGGTCCAAAGATTGGATTCAGCTGTTGAGTATTCCTTGTCTTACTTTTTGCTGACTCATTCGCGGCCATGGAAGCCATGCCTAATTTTGCTTTGTGCGTCGGAATAGAATTAGACTATATTAGTGACCGTAAGTGTTTTTAGCGAATCAGATCAATATAAAATTTATCAAAGCAATCAAATAATCTGAAAAAGATATATAAATTATAATGTAATACAGTATAAATAACAAACCCTAAATAATATAATTATGAAATAATTTAAATCTGTGAAAATCTAAACAAATGGAAACCTTAAAATGGTGCTAAAACATCTACTAAAGTTGAGAAACTCGACGAAAGATATAAAAATTCCTATTTTTTGTTAGTATTTTTCATGAAATACCAAATTTTTTAAATTTCTGTGAGGAATGGGAGAAAAGTGTATAAGTGAAAAGTTAAAGAACATAAATAGACAAATAAAATGAAATAAAAATAATCTTCCTAGCATAAACACAACAGAAGATACCCTTAAATCTTTGAATTTTTCCTTAATTTTTGGGGGTACCTGAAAGGTAAAATCTTTGACCGCCTTAGGGCCGGTGAAGTTGATGTCGCAGGTAGCTAATATTTTACAGATTTCTTATTGGTACCACAGAATAACTTTCGAGTACCCCTACAAAACTGAATTCTGAAAAACGTTTTTTTCACTCCACCCTAATGCACAACCATTGACACCAAATCATTTTCTTTGTTGTAAACGATTAACATCAAGTCCCAGTTCGCCAGAAGACTCACAGCATATCCAGACCAGTCAAAAAGAGTTAACCAGAAGGTTCAAGTACCTTGAAGAGCTACAAGATCAGGTATAGAAGAGGTGGCAGATGGAATACTTGCCAGAACTCAATTATTACCCTCATCAAATAATGTAAAGTGCTCCAATCCAAATTGTGTCAAGGTGGAAGAAGTGGTAATGACTGAGGAGGAAAAATCAAGGCAATGCTGGAAGCTTGGCATAATTGAAGAGTTGTCTGTTGGTAAAGACAATTTAGTTAGATCTGCACTGGTAAAGACTTCAGAAGGAAACTTAAAGAGACCTAAGTAGTATAGCCGAAAAAGGGGAGAGTGCAAGAATGTTGCAAGTGATTACGTAATGTTGCAAATGGGGTGGGGGTTGTTGCAAAGGGGGGTGGAGGTGTTGCAAAAAAAGGAAAAACAAGAAAAAAAAAGAGTACTGGCCTTTGTTGCCAACCGGGGTTGCAAGGGGCATGCAACTTGGAGGCGGAGTTCTCCCCCAAGCTATTCCCCCCAGGGCCAGAAAGGAGAGAAAGGAGAGAAAGGAGGAGAGGTGTTCACCTGGCAGGAGCCAAGTGCATATTAAGACTTCAGCCGAGTAGGCGTTGTTTTATAGGCTCCTAATCAGTCAGTTGGCTTAGAAGGCGTAAATGGCTTGAGTTGCCAGATAGCGCCATGTATTCGCTATATATTTAATTCTAATCGAAGACTGAGTTGCCAGATACAATTGTATACATTATTATAGACTCCTAATCAGCCAGTTGGCTTAGAAGACGTAAATGGCTTGAGTTGCCAGATACCACTTTTTAGCATTATTATTGTATACACTATTATAGACTCCTAATCAGCCAGTTGGCTTAGAAGACGTAATTGGCTTGAGTTGCCAGATACCACTTTTTAGCATTATTATTGTATACACTATTATAGACTCCTAATCAGCCAGTTGGCTTAGAAGGCGTAAATGGCTTGAGTTGCCAGATACCACTTTTTAGCGATACCATTGTATACATTATTATATTTCTTAAAAGTTGGTTTAGAATACCGGTAGTAGGTTTAGAAGGCGTAACATGATATAATTAAGTAAAACAACATTGCATCATTCTGTTTATTATAAATATATAGAAAATAAATATACATTTCAATAATAATTGAGGAATATGCATATAATCATAACAGTACAGGAAATATATACACACAATTATGGAGATATATTTATAAAATAAATATACATTTCAAATAGAAATAAATATACATTTCAATAATAATACAAATATGCATATAATCATAACAGTACAGGGGAAATATCACGCAAAATATATAAATACATTTCAATGATAATAGAAATATGTATATAATCATAACAGTACAGGAGAAATATCACGCAAAATATATAAATACATTTAACTTTTTTTTCAAAATACTAAACTCGGTCTTAATCGAGTTTACAATTACATCATTATTGCTCTGCATTACGCAGTATATGCGGCTTAATAATATTTCACCGCTTAAAGTATAGGGAAACCTGTATTCGATATGAAGGGCTTTCATATCGTTCAGTACTATTTTTGTTCCCACTTTACAACCGGTTGGTAAGTCATCTTTAAATACGTCTAGAATACAATCTAAACACTAATTGAAACGTGATTTATTTAATAAACGAGATATTCAAGTTATATATATTTACAAATACGATTTAATAAACGAGATATTCAAGTTATATATATATTTACAAATACGTGTAATAAATCAAAGATACTTTACAAATACGATTTAATAAATGAGATATTCAAGTTATAATATATTTACAAATACGTGTAATAAATCAATAGATACGATTATATACAAGACAAATACGTGTGAGTTAACAATAGAAGCATCATACGTTATGGTATCCAAAGGGTACGGTATCATAGGTACCAGGTAACTGGTAACGTTTCCTATAGGTGTTACGGCACATCTTCGTACCTCTAAGTTCCTTCACGACCCCCAGCTTCTGCGCCCGAAAATTGTGGGTGCCTACAATTAGTTGGGGAGGTTGTTCGCCCTCATCATCGTCCAAACATACTAGATCCTTCAACGATTCAAAGTTAACAACCCGCCGATTCGCATGGTTGAGCGTAATACCCTTTGCCTTCACGATATATTTCAATTCCTCCCCCACCCTGACCGGTACCCCATAAGTCTTAGGTCCTGTTGAGACAAAAGAGTCGGCGTATGCGTTGTCCCCATACTCGTCCTTGATCTCATCAGTGAGCTCGCCGAGGAACTCCCCAATAGCGGGCATGTATTCACCCTCCCTCTCTGTGAATATCACGCTATCTGTATCGGCATACAATACTCTCCGCCCAAGAGAATGCAATAGACCCGAAATTTTTATACGGGCGTAGGCTGTTGTGAAGCTGGCCACAGGTATGTTTGTAACGCTTGAGGTATCTGTGGCAAATTCAGTGTTGTTGTACTTTATTATGTAAGTATTACCTACATTCACGATCTCCATGACCTCTTTATCGGGAGCATTGGCATAATCCCAGACATCGCTATAACTTTGTGCCAAATGAATGCTCCCTCTGCCGGTATTCTGCGCAAATTTTCCCCATAGACTGTTTAGACACAACTTTGCACTAAAGCGCTTGCCAGGATTCTTTACAATTTGGACACGATCAAGTTGTATACCTTCGCGATCGCGGTAACGTTGAATATAGGCAGACTTTTCATCTTCGGTATCAACTCCTCGCGGATACCCTGATGCCTCAACCTTATCCTTCAAAAAGGCGTTTATATATGGTGTGAAAAGGTTGGGTAGCTTCTGAAACCTCCACACCTCATGTATCTTCAGTATTCTATAACCATGGCGTACGGCTAGGGCCAGCTCAGGACTTGTATATACGCCTCTGATCTTACGCTGGTGGGGTATATGGTTACATTCGCCGTTATCCTCTTCCGCGCACTTCACGCACAGGAGAAACATGAGCTTGTCGTCGATAACGACAGGTAAGATCGGCATCCATAAATTGCGTGGGGGGAGTACGTCTACGAAAGAGAGAGCCCAAAGTAACGATCATTCAAATTTTTTGAAAATTCATTGATGGAGGGTAGGCTAGGTCCCACCAGTTTCTCAGGAGCGCCCACGGGGTACGGATTGCTCTTCATCACGTATGGGTATAAAGAACAGAAATCGTAGTAATGGAGCTTCACGCCCTCCGTAGGTGGAAAGTATAGTCTGAAAGGATTTGTACGTCCTCCGAACAAGCTATCACCACATTTGAGAGGATCCAGCACCATTGAACGCTTGATCGTGTTTATTTCCTCACGGTACACCTCGTCTGTCTCCATCCGTGCATCATATTCATGCTCCCACAAGACTTTGTGAGTGAACTGTGATCCTATAAGTTGATCGCGGGTGCGGGTCGATGCAAGACAGTCGGCAGGAGACCTACCGTGGATATCTCCGGCGATTCCGCACTCAGGACGGGGGCATCCATGCCACCAGCAACCGTTAAAGGAGTACACAGTCTTCACACCAGTGACACGGTTTTCACTTAACCCATCAACCCAAAAAACACGTCCATTAATCTTAATGGGTACTTCACCCGTGTTGCGGGAGTGCTTTATGTATACACCTGTCTGTTGCTGTAGGTGTATGAGCCAGTAAATAGCCTTGTGTCCGTAACTGCGGGGGTTGTTTCGGTGAATAATGGCTAAGGTGTCTTTAAGCATGAAGTTATTCTTGAACACCGTAAAACATAATGATGCGATGGTGGTTGCGACTTGCAGTGGATCACACTTGAAACGGGCTATGTACATCCTTCTAAAGGCATGGAAACATACTCTAAGGACGCGCACATCATTCACGCAATAACGCTCACATTCATCAGCTATATTATAAGGGTTACTTTCATTAAAACTGTCGTAGTATCGATCAAAGTCTTCACGTTCATCCATACAGTCAAAATAATGTTTGGGGGGTGGTGGGCCTACGTAGTTTAAAGTCTCGCTGGTGAGGAAAGTGTAAGGGAAGTATCCTTTGGAAACTTCATCTGCGACTCCCATCACCTTGGGTAGCTTTGCTAATTTACAAGGTGGGAATAATAAAGTATCTTTAAATTGTACATTGCCTCTTATCTGCATCTGTATTAATTTGTTGCCTCTTTTCAATGGATCACGTGTAAATATCTCAGAGGATTCATGTTCAAGCAACTCCTTATAAAGGAACTGCGTTTCAAACTTTGCCCCTTTATGGGCGAGAATATACACAGTCATTTTTTTGAACTTGTCGGCTAACTTGACAATATAGGACACAAAGAGTTTCACAGGACTATCGCGGACATTCGTTTTAAAAACGTTTGTCCGTTTACCACATTTGGGGCACTCGTCACATTCGATACCCATACACTCATCACAGATGGTCTGGCTCACAAGTAAATGTGGAATTACCTCTTTGGTTTCAGCGTTCGTATATGTTTCTATATCGTAGTATACAGTTATACAAGGGTTATTTTTAGGCTTAGCATCTTTCATATAACATACATGCTTTACTCCATCCGCCTTATATTCCTCCTGGCATGTAGGACAATGAATTACGTCACACTTGTGCTTAAATTTTCCCCAATTATCCATTGTGTGAAACATACCACATTCACAGATTCGCATTTTCCTGCACGTGCCAATTGATTTATGGAAATCAAAACAGCTATTATTGAAAAATGTGCGTCTACACACATCACAGTCTCTCTTCTCAGCTTCAACTACACGGCTTTCACATTTGGTGCTTTTACACTGCTCACATACCATGTGACATTCTTTACAATGTCTCACTATATCATCCGCAAACTCGAGGCACCCCTTACACAAATCATGATGTCTCCCATATTTTCGACTTTTGTCATAACTCGCGTAAAGCTACCATATATTACGGATGGGGAGATACGTTGTCCCTGACAATCCTAAAATAAGTAGGGGTCTTGTACGATCTCTCACACAGCTTTTAAAAACATACACAGTCCTACGACGATCATCCAACCCAAATACAACTATGCGGACATTCATTTCCTGTTCTACCCTTCTCAGCTCTTCAGGACCCATATTACAGTCAAATTCAAGTTCACAGTCTAGAGTTAGTTTACAGGCACGCTCCACGACCGTAGGCAGCCAAATTTTTGAGTTCGTGTTTTTGTACAGTAAACATACGTGCTAAGAGTACTGCTATAAAGCCGCAACCACGATCGACGTTTATATGCTTTCGGTAAATAGTCGGAGAATTGTAAAGAGTATACGGTATGGCACTATGGCCCGCAACACGGAATACACGGTCAATATTTACCGTGAAGTTGTCCATATTGAAGACTATACTACTTTGGGCGGCTTGCATTATACGTCCTAATATATATTCTACATCTTCAGCCGCCAAACGTCTAAATGGCACTATCACCCAATAATCGTCTACATCACCGTCATCTGATCCGAATCCAAAGGACAGACTCGTCCTGACTTCACGCTCGTCGCGATTCTGAAGAGCAAACTCTACAATACGCTGTACAACCCGGCGTAGTCCGCGCTCAATTCTATTGCTATACATTACTCTAGGGTCGACCCTGACTCTATACCGATTTCTAGTCAAGGCTGGGGTGGGGGCTGCGGATCACACCAATTCGAGCGTTATATCATCCTCAGCAGAACGGGGGGCGGCGGATGAATTAGTGGGTATATTAGCGGAAGGTGCTGATGGGGGGCCTGTTGCGTAGGAGGTTGATGGTTGGGGATCTATTATTGTAGACTTAACAGAACGGGGGGCGGCGGATGAATAAGGGGATATATTAGCGGGAGGTGCTGCTGGGGGGCTTGTTGCGTAAGAGGTTGATGGTTGGGGATCTATTACCGCTGCAACAGGCGCGTATTTCGGGCGCTTTATACCTGACGTGGGGTTCTCACACCTCCGCTTTGGACGTGCTACCGGTATCGCTGGTGAGGGTTCGTTGGCAGGGGAGGAGATCACAACTACACTGTCGTCGAGGTCATCCGTAATGTCAATGATGGGGTGCTCTACCTCATCGTCATTCACGGTTCTGTGGGAGAAGAAAGCAAAATATAAGGAACAGCACTCAAAATTTGTAATATTTTGTAAATGACCCACTTAGGAGTGTGACGTGTTAGAAATGGACTCTGTAGAAAAATTCAGATTCACGAGCCCATCCACATGTATTATATCTGGACCTACAGGATGTGGTAAAACTGTGTTTATGCTTAAAATCATTAAAGAAAAGGGAGAGATGTTCTCGAAATTTGTGCATAAAGTTATATGGTGCTATTCGACGTATCAGTGTTCAACGAGTACCAAGATGATATTTTGTTCCACAAAGGCGTATATGACGTTAATTCGTTAAAGGGAAATGAACATACAATCATTGTAATTGACGATCTCATGTTGGAGATGGATAAAACGTTTGCCGAGACATTTACAGTATTCTCCCACCATCTTAACATAAGCGTGTTCTTCATCAATCAGAATCTATTTTTCAAAAATAGATACATGCGCGATGTGTCGTTAAATACGCAATATCTAGTCTTATTCGCGCAACGTACAGATGTATCACAAATTGGGGTATTAGCCAATCAAATGTTCCCGAATCAGCGTAAGGAGTTTTTGGAAGTTTATAAAGAAGCTACAAGCACGCGTTACGGATATTTGCTTTGCGACCTTCATCCGCGAAACACGTTTAGAGTGCTTCTGCGAACGAATATATTTCCAAACGAGCCTGAAACGGTGTATATTCCAGAATGACAAAGAGACTAAAGAAATACCGTGAATTAATAAAATTCTATCATCGACTGCCCCGGGCAATGCAGCAGATGTTTATTAAAAATATCGACGCCGACTTTTTAAAATGCATCTGTGAAATCTGTCTTAACGTTATAAATTGCAATGTATCAATGAAAACCCATCAGAAGGCTCGCCTACGCCGCTACAAGAACATAATACGTGCACTCGCTCGTAAAAGTCAAACTGTAGCGAAGAAAAAACGAATTATTGTACAAACAGGAGGGTCATTTCTCCCCATCTTATTTTCAGTTTTGGGTCCTTTACTGACTAGATTAATATAATGAAGAAAGTGGTAGTGATTCCCCACGAGGTGTACGCTTCAATGCAAACGAATCCAGACACGGATCTAGATCCCAGTAAAAGCTGACTTAAAAGAATGGAAAGCGAATTGCTAGCTCTATTAAACAGTGAAAAAACACCTGATGAGAAAAGAATCTTATACCAAGAAGCTCTGCAGAAATTTCTTCACGAGTACGAAAATTATAAGAGCCCTACAGAGATTCCTGTGGTTATTAGGCACAGCACGGGGGACGATGGACATGGCGACATAGGATCTGAGCCGGACGATACAGCTGACCAACCAAAAAGATTAGCCACACAACATATCGAACATGTATTAAAAAGCACCCTCCCACATACATTGATGAGTAAAGGCTTAAGTCTTTATAATCTATTGAATGAGGATCCAGCCATACAATGGACCGATACAGGCGAGATCATTGTAGAAGGATCAAAGGTACAGGGATCGAATATCGTAGATATTTTCCATGATCTGGTGAGAAAGTGGGATAGGCCATCACCATCAGGATGGAAGCATATTAAAGCAAGACTACAACAAATAAATGTCCCTAAAACGTTGATAGGAAATCTGAACAGGTTAAAAGACTTGGAACATGGAACGCATGTGACACAATTGAAGGCGCCGTCACCCCCGGCGGTAACACCTTTGAAGAGGAGCAAGAAGAGGTTAAACCAACCCTACCCACGTGCCTCTAAAATACGCAAATGGCTAACGTATTAACTAAACGCTATTATGACATTTCTAACCCATCCTCTTACGGCGGCGTAGATAGACTGTACAGAAGTGTTTACGGAGTAGGAAAAAAAGATGTTGAAAGATTTTTGAGGGAGCAGGACGCTTATACGCTTCATAAGCCTGTGAGAAAAAGGTTTAAAACAGCCAAGACAACGGCTTCCTCGATTGATTCTATTTGGCAAGCAGATTTAACAGACATGCAAAGATATTCTGTGTATAACGATGGTTACCGCTACATTCTATTCATAATAGACGTATTCTCTAGATATCTGTGGCTACTTCCTCTGAAAAATAAATCACCTGAAACAGTTGCTAAAGCCACCAAAACGCTAATGTTAAAAGAAAACAGGGTTCCTGGCTATTTTTGTACGGATATGGGGAAGGAATTTATAGGCCGTGCTTTTCAGAACATGTTGACAGAGTTTAATATCAGCTATTACACAACCAATTGGCATCATCCTACAACCGCTCACACCATCGCACGATTGGGACAACACCTAACGAAGTTTTAGAAAGAGGTATGCTCCCGAGGAGAGATGGATCACCACCACCACCACACTCTGCGCGCTTCAAAATCAATGATTATGTAAGGCTGTCGCGTTCGGGGAACAAATTCGCAAAGGGTTTTGAGCAAGGATGGACACGCGAGATTTTTAAAGTTAGGGCTATGAGACCTAAAGGTGAGATAATGATGTATTACATTGAAGATTTGAATGGGGAAGAAATCTCAGGAGGCTTTTACCGCGAGGAATTGCAGAAAGTTGCGTTTAATTTAGGAAAAAATGTGTTTAAAATTGAGAAAATTTTAGGAAGCAAAGGTTCAGGAAAGAGAAAAATGTACCAGGTGAAATGGCTAGGGTACCCAGAAAGCTTCAACACCTATATAAAAGCTGATGCACTAATGAAGCTTAAATAGTATGCAACATGGCTCCTAACCATTTCTACGTCACACTCCCGTCCTCCTCGTCCCTGTCTGTACACCCTAACAACACACTAGCCAACTTTGTAACAGAGCTCCAGGGGCACATTGAATTGGGTCGTGATTCGTATGAGGTGGGGATATGTGAAATTCAGCTGGACACCGTCTTTTTAAATATTGAACATAAAGAAACCGTTTTTACGATTCTTAGAGACATTGACGAGTGTGATAAAGCTGGGGTAGCTATGGATGAGACTATGCGTATCGCTCGGACTAAGGCTGCACGGTATTACAGTACAGAAGTAAGACTAGGACCGGGTCAATATGGTTCGGTCGAGGATGTTGTGAGAGGCTTAAACGTAAGTTTAAGAAACTCAAACCTTACGAATGATTTAGTATATGAAATCGTAAACAACCCTGCACATACACTAATCCTAAAATCAAAGACTAACAGACGTATTAAAGAACATAGAAAGTTCAAAATTCTAACCAACGGCCGATATAGCGCAGCCTTCCAAAGAGACACATTTCACGAGACACAGTATAACTTGTCCAGATTAATGTATCAATTGAAGATGGAGAAATTGGCTGAAAGGTCCCCAGACATGTGCTATATTTACAGTACTATAGTGGAGCACCAGTTTGTTGGGGATACCCAGGCACGCCTGCTGCGCATTGCTCACATCCCCAACCATAGACCAAGGAGTTTGAGTATTACATATGACAGACCCCATTATGTGAATGTCGCAACTAATTTAATAACCAATATCTCAATATATATAAGAACGATTGAGGGTGAAAACTTCCCATTCGGTAACGGGAGCTTAGCATTGAAGCTACACATTCGACGCACTGAGTTATAATGGATAGAAAGCCTTTCACCGTCTATCGAGGGGTGAGATACCAGCGCGGTAGTGGACTTGGATCCATTTTTTCATCCATACTACGTACGGCTGTTCCTTTGCTGAAGAGGGGTGCCAGATACCTTGGAAGGAAAGCGCTACAATCAGGCCTTAACACTGCAGAAGACATATTGGCCGGGGCTAAACCTAAAAAAGCTCTAAAAAAAACATTTAAAGCGTACACGGGACGAAATCATCAAAGATGCAAAGAGAAAAATGCGTGGTGGCGGGAAGAAGAAGAGGGCTCCCCGGAAGAAGAAGGGGTCACGTGGTATTAAACGTAAAAGGCTATCAAAAAAGAAGTGCTGTAAGCGAATGAAACCTATGGTTGACCACTTTTTTGACTGATATAAGCTAAGGACATTGATCTCATGAATCATAGTTTGTTTACCACTTGTCGAGAGAGGAGTCACTATTTCGCCATGGCACTCTTCATCCACCCATGTAGTTCACAATGCTGCAAATCGGAGCTGTCCCTTTTTGAGCTGCCTCCAACCCAAGTTTCTATTGAGCACAGTGACTTTATTACAATTAACCCTTTAAACACAATTAGTTCCCCGAGTGCACCTATAGAATTCGTGATACCCAGCTCAGGCCCTTACTTTTTTGATCCAAGCTGTGTGCACATGTACGCTAAGCTACGTATAGCCCATTCTGATGGAACGGTCTGCGATGACAAATATGCTGTATACCCTGAAACAAACTTTCTGCACTCCATATTCAACCAGTGTGACGTATATTTAAATCAGACCAACATATCGGCAGGCACGGGGTACTATCATCTACGAGCCTATCTGGAAAATGTCCTCAACTTTTCCAAAGAAGCGAAGGCTACCTTTTTAAGTGCCGAGGGATATTATCAAACTAAAGATGAAAATAGTATAAAGGACAAATTTAAAAATTCTAAAAAGAAAATATACGAGTGTTTTGGACGGTTGCACACAGATTTCACTTTCCAGAAGTTGCTTGTCAACAGGGTGGATATGAAAATAAAGCTCACCCGCACGAGTCCTGAGATCTGCTTAAATCTGGCTGCTGATCAAGAGGAGGTTGCAAAGCCCGTTGTGATTCACATTATGGACACATACCTCCGCGTACGGCGAGTGAAATTAAGTTCACCAAAACAACTAGAAATTGAGAAAAATTTACTAAACGCTACAGTGAAATATCCTATTAACAGAGTGCAAATCAAACTATATACGGTTCCTGCAGGGTTGGCATCGAAGCAGATAGAAAACTTTGCCCTGGGAAATCTTCCTAAAAGGATATTAATCGGCATGCAGGACCATGCTTCGGTGAATGGAAAATATAAAAAGAGTGCCTTTAAATTCGAGAATTTCGGACTTAAAAATATAACTCTATACGTTAATGGCACTGCTTTGGGTGGAACAATGGGTACGGACTATTCATCAGACGCTGTGTTACCTCTTTGTGCCAGAGCCTATAGTAATCTGACCCATATTGCAGGTGATTGTGATGAGCTTGGTAATGGGGTAACGCAGGAAGAATTCATTGATCAATTTAACCTTTATCCGTTTGACATTACACCTGACTTATCTGCTAGCGTAAATACCCATTTAACCCCACAGCAGAGCGGAAACATCTCAGTGCGGCTGGAATTCGCCAAGCCTATAGACGTTCCTATTAGTGTACTAGTATATCTCGAATCGCAAGCCCTAATAGAAGTAGATAGATTTAGGAGCGTTATCACTGACTTTTAAAATGGATGCTAATACACTTCAGAAAGTAATGGAACGAGTCACACGTTCCAAATTTATCGGCGTGTTTGCGAAGAATGAAACATTGAGTTTGCCAAGTACGCGAGAATGCGGTAGTCTTATTGTGAACACAGATGTCATCGGTAATGAAGGGATTCACTGGATCGCTGTCTATTTTAAAAATAGACAGCGCCTGTACTATTTTGATTCACTCGACACTCAACCTTGGAGTGACCCTATTATTGTAAAATTTCTCGCTCAGTTACATATTCCCGAAGTTGTATGGAACCCATTTCGTATACAAGGATATTTTAGTAATGTTTGCGGAATGTACTGGGTCTCATTTCTCACGCATATGTCATGTGATAAAGAATTTATAATTTTTTTAAATTTATTTGACCCGTGTCACACTCGCCGAAACGATGAAATGGTATGCAGACAGATAAAAATCCGCTTTCCAATTGTACGTACTCGTTGTATAGTATAATGTTTTTGTTCGTATATTTGTAACGGTATATTCTGTAGTTGGTTATTGTACTGATTTCTTTCATTTAATAAATTTATGAAAATATATTGTCTTCTTACCCTAAAAAGATCGAAAAACACTTACATTATTTCGGTGTGACATTGCTGACTGATCAGTATATCCTCCGTATTCATGACACGAGATTCTTCAAAAGATTGTATAACACGTGTCAAATCCTCATCGGACCTTAAAGGAATAATGTTCATTCTTTTAAAACATATACAGAGTATACAGGCAGATCCCCATTATGTGAAGATATCTTTGGTTCATTTAAGAGGAATAACATTGATTACGATAAAAAATTTCGATTTTAGCATAATGGGGATAAGAAGTAAAATGAAATAACTTTGATTGCCATAAAAAAATTTTGGCGAGTATCTATTTGACGAGATACTACAACTCTCCATATATATATGAAATCGAATTATAGACACTTACATTTCTATGGTAGTCCCTTGCGTCGGATTGTAAGGAGCGTCACTGCAAATATCTTCAACGGTTTGCGTTGGAAATAATTCATCACGGTCAATCGCGTTAAAAAGACTAATTGCGGTTAATGATGCAGTGTCACTTTCTTCATACAATTCCGGGGAGACGTACAGGTCCATGGTGGAGGATGTGTGACATTGCTGACTGATCAGTATATCCTCCGTGTTCATGACACGAGATTCTTCAAAAGATTGTATAACACGTGTCAAATCCTCATCGGACCTTAAAGGAATAATGTTCATTCTTTTAAAACATATACAGAGTATACAGACAGATCCCCATTATGTGAAGATATCTTTGGTTCATTTAAGAGGAATAACATTGATTGCCATAAAAAATTTCGATTTTAGCATGGGGATAAGCGGTAAAACCAAATAACATTGATTGACAAAAAATTTTTGGCGAGTATCTAAATGAAATATTTGACGAGATACTACAACTCTCCATATATATTAAAATCGAATTATAGACACTTACATTTCTATGGTAGTCCCTTGCGTCGGATTGTAAGGAGCGTCACTGCAAATATCTTCAACGGTTTGCGTTGGAAATAATTCATCACGGTCAATCGCGTTAAAAAGACTAATTGCGGTTAATGCTGCAGTGTCACTTTCTTCATACAATTCCGGGGAGACGTACAGGTCCATGGTGGAGGATGTGTGACATTGCTGACTGATCAGTATATCCTCCGTGTTCATGACACGAGATTCTTCAAAAGATTGTATAACACGTGTCAAATCCTCATCGGACCTTAAAGGAATAATGTTCATTCTTTTAAAACATATACAGAGTATACAGACAGATCCCCATTATGTGAAGATATCTTTGGTTCATTTAAGAGGAATAACATTGATTGCCATAAAAAATTTCGATTTTAGCATGGGGATAAGCGGTAAAACCAAATAACATTGATTGACAAAAAATTTTTGGCGAGTATCTAAATGAAATATTTGACGATACTACAACTCTCCATATATATATAAAATCGAATTATAGACACTTACATTTCTATGGTAGTCCCTTGCGTCGGATTGTAAGGAGCGTCACTGCAAGTATCTTCAACGGTTTGCGTTGGAAATAATTCATCACGGCCAATCGCATTAAAAAGACTAATTGCCGTTAATGCTGCAGTATCACTTTCTTCATACAAATCTGGGGAGACGTACAGGTCCATGGTGGAGGGAATGATTATTCACTGACGCGAAAATAGCTACTGTTACTCCCAACTGAAAAATATCCCCTTTTATATGCACAATCGCCAAGCTCCGCCCCAAAAGACCAGATGTTCGTAGTGATTGGCTGCCGGTGTAGCTGGGTGGAGCTATGATGTGTACCAATCCGCTATAACGGGTCCGGACGAGTAACATATATATAAAATCGTGTTTCTTGTGAATAAATTATAGACACTTACATTTCTATGGTAGTCCCTTATATTATATTTTTATTTTTACTTACAAGTTATTAGTAATGTTTTCACAAATTCTTGTGTTAACATAATTTCAATTGTTAACTTATTTTATAATAAAGAAATTATAAATATATCCTAATTATATTTTTAAAAGAGCGTTCGGTTTCCACGTTAAACTGTGGGTCTAAGCCGGAGTGAGAACCTTTCCAATTCGGCGAGAAATTACACTAGGGGACTCTAGAAAATTATTTGGTGTTTCTTATAGATCTTTTGATACTGATTTCGGTTTCATAATTTTTCTATCACCCATAGTTTTCGAGAAAATAATATTTTCATTTACTCAGAATTTCCCGCAGATCTTATAGACAATGCAGGTCCTGAGCTTTAATTATCTCGATGAAATAGTGAGCAATCGACGAGATGTATTTCTGAATCCACGTTAAACTGTGGGTCTAAGGCGGAGTGAGAACCTTTCCAATTCGTTAAAGAGAAAATCATGCATGCTTTTCGGTCATACTACTGACTCGGTTCAAATGATGCATTAACATGCTTTTCGGTCATACTACTGGCTTTACTCAGAGTTTCCCGCAGATCTTATAGACAATGCAGGTCCTGAGCTTTAATTATCTCGATGAAATAGTGAGCAATCGACGAGATGTATTTCTGAATCCACGTTAAACTGTGGGTCTAAGGCGGAGTGAGAACCTTTCCAATTCGTTAAAGAGAAAATCATGCATGCTTTTCGGTCATACTACTGACTCGGTTCAAATGATGCATTAACATGCTTTTCGGTCATACTACTGGCTTTACTCAGAGTTTCCCGCAGATCTTATAGACAATGCAGGTCCTGAGCTTTAATTATCTCGATGAAATAGTGAGCAATCGACGAGATGTATTTCTGAATCCACGTTAAACTGTGGGTCTAAGGCGGAGTGAGAACCTTTCCAATTCGTTAAAGAGAAAATCATGCATGCTTTTCGGTCATACTACTGACTCGGTTCAAATGATGCATTAACATGCTTTTCGGTCATACTACTGGCTTTACTCAGAGTTTCCCGCAGATCTTATAGACAATGCAGGTCCTGAGCTTTAATTATCTCGATGAAATAGTGAGCAATCGACGAGATGTATTTCTGAATCCACGTTAAACTGTGGGTCTAAGGCGGAGTGAAAACCTTTCCAATTCGGCGAGAAATTACACTAGGGTACAACGAAAATTATTTGGTGATTCTTATAGAACTTTTGATACTGATTCCGGTTTCAGAATTTTTCTATCACCCATAGTTTTCGAGAAAATAATATTTCCATTTTTTCCCAAAATATTATCAAGTACTTTGAAGTGTCGCATCGAGGTCTAGTATGAATTGTGCTAAATTTTCACTTCTAACACTAATTAAAAATCAAAGATTTAAGCAGTTAAGATGTAGTTAACTAAAATTAAGGTAAATATTTTTCACATTATATTTCTATTTAAGGTAAATATTATATTTTTATTTTTACTTACAAGTTTAGTAATTTTTCACAATTTTTTTTTTTTTTTTTTTTTTTTGCACATCCGAATTAAACCTAAAAATGGCACGCATCGGTTGGCCACCACTGGATTCCTTTATTTGAACAAAACTCTCGCTCTCTTTCTATATATATATATTTTTTTTTTTAAGTTTTGGAAGAACCGATTCGCCTCTATTTAAAAGGGCATATCTCGGCGGAAAAACAAAGAAAAAGTGAGGAAAGACAGAGGAAAAAGAAAGGGTGGAGGGGACAGTCAAAGTGGAAAAAGACCAAGGATGACAAGAATTGCAGGGTCGAGCCCCATCATCCTTGGGTGCTAGTGCCGGGAGGGCGCACGTGAAACCTCCAGGAACAAGCACGTACAAACGAGCACAAAGAGCACTCAAGAGCATGAGCTTAGAACCCCCTTGCGGGGCTCTTTCTATATATATATATATATATATATATATAATTATTAGTACATTCAGGTATGCCTACCTTATTTCTTTCGCTGATTGTTATTTAATATAATTGTGTGTATTTCTTTCAATAACAGAGATGTTATCTAAGAATATGACACCATACAAATTACGCGTAAATATAAAATATTTTCATTGTAGAAATAATAATAACGATAATATTAATATTTTGAAGTGAGCGGTGGTTTCTGCTCGAATAGATTGTAGAAGGATTAACCCTCGGCCGAAAAGGTATCTAGGGGACGATTCGAATTGAGACAGAGTCTCCTTTTCCTCGTGTGCGTGCGTGTGTGTGTGTGTGTGTGTGTGTGTGTGTGTGCACGAGTTGTTTATTCGTTTATTATATATATATATATATATCAAGAGCGGACTGGAAGGAAGGTCTCTCAACCAGCAGGTGTTCTTCGAAAATATAAAGATATCATTAGTCGTCCGACCCCGTTATAGCGGATTGTGTTTTGGCTAATTTCAACTTTAAATGAATCTTCCAATTGATTAACTATATATATATTGTGGTATTTTATATGGTTGAATCTTCCAATTGATTAACTATATAAATATATTGTGGTATTTTATATGGTTGAATCTTCCAATTGATTAACTATATAAATATATTGTGGTATTTTATATGGTTTGTGAGCACGAGTGATTCATTAGTTTATTATATATACAAGTACAGATGGGTGGGGGGATTTGGGGGAATGAGGGAGGAGGGTCGTGTGCTTTTGAATTGTTTCACAAATTTTCTTTTCGCTTCGTTATTCGTGACTTAAATATTTAGAATAAAAATTAAGTGTGTAAAATTATTTATTTAATAAACAGAATTTAATTGGATTAACTACCGTCATATATTGTGGTATTTTATATGGTTTGTGCACACGAGTGGTTCATTAGTTTATTATATATACAAGCGCAGATGGGTGGGGGAATGATGATCGTATGTTTTGAATTGTTTCGCAAATTTTCTTTTCCGTTCGTTTTTCCCACTGGTATTCGTGGCTTAAATATTTATAATAAAAGTTAAGTGTGTAAAAATTATTTATTTAATAAACAGAATTTAATTGGATTCATCTACCGTCATATATTGTGGTACATTATTTAAATGGATGATTAATATATGGTTTTTGCTATCTGGAATACATGGCGCTATCTGGCAACTGAATACATGGCGCTATCTGGCAACTCAGCCAGAATAGAGGTTTATAAAAGACCGAGAGACGACTGACGGAGTCATTACAAGCTCGGCTCCCAGCCGAGCAAGGACCTCTGGTCCTTCTCTTTCTGGCCCTTTGGGAAAACCCCTTAGAGGCCTCTTAGGTTAAGTAAACGAAAATAGCTTGGGGGAGAACTCCGCCTCCAAGTTGCATGCCTTGCAATCAAAGGCAACTACTCTCTCTCTCTCTCTCTCTCTCTCTCTCTCTCCTTCAGGTGTACCCCTCCCCCTCTTGGCTCAGCCAACTGGCTGATTAGGAGCCTATAAAACAACGCCTACTCGGCTGAAGTCTTAATATGCACTTGGCTCCTGCCAGGTGAACACCTCTCCTCCTTTCTCTCCTTTCTGGCCCTTTGGGGGAATAGCTTGGGGGAGAACTCCGCCTCCAAGTTGCATGCCCCTTGCAACCCCGGTTGGCAACAAAGGCCAGTACTCTTTTTTTTCTTTTTTTTTCTTTTTTTCCTTTTTTTTTGTAACACCCCCCACCCCCTTTGCAACATTACGTAATCACTTGCAACATTCTTGCACTCTCCCCTTTTGCGGCTATACTACTGACCTATACAAAAACTGTATACTTTAGAAATCGAAAAAAAAACACAGATAGTCAAGATGAGGCAATTGGGTTACAGCTTCATGGAGACTTGGCTAAACTCGTAGAAGGTAGTGACAAGCAATGCCTCTTCGGTGGGGAGTGTTAGAAAATCTAGAAGAGGAAGAGCCATTATCTCAAAGCGATATGATGACTAAGCTAATTAATGCAGCATTGCTTGTATATATTAAGTTAAGGTGTGTGTATATATATATATATATACAGGGTGAGTCAAAAGTAGCGCCTGATTTCTGTCAGTTGATTGTTTGTTTGCCATTTGTATTACAGTGTACAAGAAGGTAGAAATAAATGAATGACATGTTTATCTAACCATTTATTCGGGGGAAAATTATTACGGAACTGTACCAAGCTGTTTTACTTGCAATTTTCAAAGTGCCCTCCCTCGTGATCGATGCACATTTGCAGCCGAGCAGGCACAGAGTGGCACACACGCCTGCAGAGTTCGATATCAATTTCCTGAAACTTTGCAGTGATTTGAGCCTTCAATTCCTGAATGGTACGAGGCTTTTCACGATAAACAAGGTCTTTCATGAGCCCCAAAGAAAGAAATCTGGAGGTGTAAGGTCTGGGGAGCGTGCCGGCCACTCGATCGGACCGCGGCGGCCGATCCACTTTCCGGGAAAGTTTTCATCAAGCCACTGACGAACATGACGTCCATAATGAGGTGGAGCTCCATCTTGCTGGAAATAACAGTCCTGATCTTGTACCCTGGGCCAAAAGAAGGTTTGCAGCATATCCAGGTAAATTTCTGCAGTGACAGATCCCTCAAAGAAAAAGGGTCCAATTATCCCTAATGGAGATATGGCTGCCCAAACTGTCACGCCAGGTAAATTTACCTCCTTCTCAACTGTCACTCTTGGGTTCTCCGCAGCCCAGTAGACACAATTGTGTCTGTTAATTGTGCCGTTAAGCTTAAAACATGCCTCATCTGACCACCAGATGTTGTCTAGCATTGTGTCCTCTTCGTCAAGTTTAGCTAAGAACTCTTCGCAAAATTGAAGACGGCGGTCGTCATCTCCATCATGAAGGGCATGCAGTAAGCGTGGAATGTAAGGTTTCCATTTTTTCTGGTGAAGGATACGGATAACACTTGATTGGCTCACTTCCAACTCTGCAGATAAACGGCGAGTTGACTTTTGCGGACTTTGTTCCAGTCTCCTGATGGCTTCTTCAGCCTTAGCTACATTCGTTGCCGTTTTCGGACAACCGGACTTCTTTGCAGTGGCTACCGACCCTGTTGCTTCAAATTTCTCGACAATCAATCGTATGTTTCTTCCCTGGGGTGGGTTAATATCGAATTCCTGTGCCAAACGGCGTGCCGCCATCGTTGGTTGTTCATTACATTTGTAGTAATGTTTCACGGCCGCAATGCGTTGATTCAGTGAAAGGTAATTCATGGTTCAATTTGGTGCAAATTCAGTAACTTTCTAAACTCTCAGCAATAACCTGCAAAACAAAAATAAATAAACTAAGAAAATTAATAATCTGCAAGACAATTATTAACAACATGACTTCCCAGAAAGAATCTGACAGCCGAAAAAACAGAAATCGGGCGCTACTTTTGACTCACCCTGTGTGTGTATATATATATATATATATATATATATATATATATATATATATCCATCTCATGATTGTAAGGATAGTGAAAAATTGTCACTTATTTAGAGCCCGCATTTTTTGGCTCTTGTGGCATCATTTTTGGGCAGTGGCAGCGTCCTTTTTACTCTTTTGTTGAATATGGCACTGATAGGGCGTTGTGTTATAGAGAGCTCTCTCGCAATTTAGTTTGGTAGTTTAGATACAGGATTGTTGAATCGTGCAGTGGTGCTGGTTGCGTTGTTGTTGCAAGGTTTAGAAAAAAGACCATAAATAGTACCATTTTTTATTTTTATGCTACTGAGGCCTAAAGTAGGCCCACATCGAGTCAACAACCCTGAGGTAGGACCGAATAGGACCTCCAAGTCCATAAAGTCTGTTTTAGTCTAGTTTAATTTAGGCATAAGTTAAAGTAGCCCTTCAGATATTGGCCGTTCAAGGCTCAGCTGAGATTTCGAACCCAGTAAAAAAAAAATAAAATAACAGTAAGAGGCGGGGAATTGATGAGACGAAAACCCTTTTATTCCACCCGGTCAAGTATAGCTGTGTGGGTTCTGCCACCCAACACACGAGAAGCGTACTCCGTAGAGGGGTGGACAAGACCCCTGTACAGAGACAGCAAATGAGTAGGGGGTGAAAAAACTGTGGAGCCGGTATAGCACACCTAACCTCTTAGAAAATCTTTTGGTAAGAGAATATATGTGATTTTTCCAGGAAAGATCACGAGAAATGGAAATGATAAGAATGTTAAGAGAAAAAGGAGTGAGTGGTGTATTGTTGAAGGCAAGGGGATAATCGTGTAGAAGATTGTGACGAGTGGGTAGATGAAGGAACTGAGTTTTTGAAGCATTGAAAACCACAAGTATTTCTCTGCCCCAATCAGAAATAGCAGAAACATGAGAGGTCGGGTGCACCATAGCCGTCCTTCGCGAAACATGGGTGACTGTAGAGAGGGACTCTTTGTGAAGCGGGTGGAGAAGTGAAAATTGGAATCATCGGCATACGAGTGGATAGGACAGAAAGTGCGACTTAATAGCTAAGTGAGAGACATGAGTTGGATGGCGACGGTATCTTCTGAAAGCCTCCTCTCTGTTGCGGATAGCATTAGAACAAGTTAAACCGAAGGTTTTTTACATTCGCAGTGGGAATAGAATATGAGATGTATTCCTCCATGCCCGAGAGAATCACCTCCGTGATGCGCTAAGCACACTTGGAGAGGTCACGTAAGCAGTAATCATTCCATGGGAAATTACAGAAGTACTGCCCAAGGGTCTTCCAATCCGCGGCGCCAAAGTGCCAAGGCGTCTGCTCTTGGGAGGATCCAAAGTCCGAATTGGAGCGATAGGACAGGGAACAGATTTAAGATTGTGGTCGGAGGAGCTCAACGGAGGAAAAATTTTGACAGAGTAAGAAGAAGGACGAGAGGTGAGAATTTAATCCAGAATGTTGGTCCTATCTCCAAGACGATCGGGGATACGAGCATGGTTCCGTGCAATCTCCTGAGGCATTCATCCGACGGCGGATAAATTAGAAACAATAAAAAATACACCTCTACCCCAAAATACCATATAGTTACAAGCTTATTTGTGTCTCCTAAACTTTTATAAAAAGTTTTTTCCGAATACAGCGACTTTCCAAGAACCTCTGAATAAGTTATTACGACCTGAGGAATAGTGAAGATACAGAAAAGTCCAAAAGGAAGCGCCCTAAACTTTCTCTCATACTTTCAGCAGATAGCAGTTCTTATGGAATTGGTACGGTGCTATCTCATCACTTTGATAGGCCTATTTACTTCGCTTCTAGGGCATTAACTGAGACTGAAAGGCGCTATTCATAGCTTGAATATAAAACCTTAGCTTTAGTATTTTCAGGAAAGAAATTGCATTTTATAGGATCATGAATTTCAATTAATCACTGACCATAAGCCTCTTTTAGGTTTATTTTCACCAACTAAAAATATTCCAGTTATGGCCTCAGGTAGGATTCAATTTGACTTAGTATATCGGTCGGGAAAACATCTAGGTACTACTGAATTAGTGCTGATGCTCCAAGTAGAGTGCTCTTGCAAACCCAAATGAATGCGTACCTGCACCTGCAGAATGGGTTAACTTGGTGGAGTTTTTGGACTCTACTCCGGTGAGTGCGGCAGAGATAGAGCAGCGGACCAATTCCGACCCTATTCTGTGTAGAGTCATCAATTATTGCTCAGTTGGTTGGCCAACTAAGGTTGAGAGTGAATTACAGCCTTCCCAGCAACGTCAAACTAGACTCTCGATTCAAAATGGCTGTCTTCTATGAGGTCATACAGTTATAATTCCTAATGATCGTCGCAAGTCGAGTTTAGTGAAGAAACCTCATTCTGGACACATGGGCGCAACTAGAGCTTATTTCTGGTGGTCTGGTTTAGATGGAGAGCTCGAATCGTTGGTTCGTTCCTGTCAACACTGCCTGGAGAACAAAGACTTTCCGAAGAAAAGTCCCCTTCATCCTTGGGAATGGCCTCCTATACCCTGGCATAGGATCCATGTCGACTATGCAGGTCCTATCAATAACATCTATTTCTTTGTCATTGAGGAAGCCTACTCTACGTCAGTGGAAAATTTTCCAACCACTTACACTACTTCGGGTTTCACTATTCGCCTACTCTGTTCTTGTTTCGTTCGACGGGGTTTACCCGTGGTTCTGGTTTGCAACCAGTGGTGGCTCGTGACTAAAAATTCTAGGGGTGCTGCAGTTCCGCAGTGTCTACCGACGAGCCGCCACTGTAAATTGCAACAATGGTACTTTCGTCCGTCTAAATGGCACTCGACATGTCCGGTCTAGTGTTTTTCATCCTTCTACTAATGGTCTCGCGGAAAACATGGTCCGTACTTTTAAGTCGGCCTTGCGTCTTTCTCAAGGGGAGGAGATGCGGGTGGTGTTAAATAAATTTCTTTTTAAATATCGACTAATCTTCGACGTAATCTTCTTCATTATCAACTGCCTAGAAAGGCATATAGATAAACACAGAATGACAATTTTTTTGTTGGCAACACAAATTTTTATTTCAGTTCGCTGACAGACTACTTAGTCCTTTAAGTCCTGTTTCCACGGTCATGTTTTCTGCAGACAGAGAATATCAGCATTCTCTAACAGTTTATCAATCACGATCCGCTTGTAAATACTGTTATTGCCTAAGTTTAGGCCTCTACACTTATAAGATATTACCTTGAATGATGTATTAGGAAGATGCAAGGGTTCTGCCATCCGTCTCTTGAGAAGGTACATTCTCTACATGTTGGATTCCATCTACATCAGGCAGGGGCTGAGCTGAGGGGCCTAAGGCTAATTTTATTTAATTGGGGATGGGGGGAGCCTTTTCCTATAAATTTTTATTAACAAAACATGTACATGTATATAGTACATAGTACATTTACACAAATTACATGTACGGTACTTAGGCTAATTGAGAAACAAACATAAAAGAACTTTAACACATTGTATTTTGCCGTTTGCTGAAACAAAACATTATTAAATAAACTTTACTTTAGGGCCTATGAAACTTAAAATAAAACAGGGAATTTGTCGCTCTGTGTACTCTGTCATATTTAATCAAAGAAGTTTGCCTTTCGAGCTTTCTGGTTTGCGAAATCTCGAATTATATCATCGAAACTCAGTTCCCACAAAATGTCACTTTCTATGTACAGTTGCGCTCATTATTCGTAGGACACTTTTGAGAACAGAGAGCGACACCTGGCTTATATTTGTTGTGTGTATTACCAAAGGTTGTAACATTTTATGAATGAATCTGAGGTTTAGTGAGTGAGCGCTGATTGGTTGGTTGACTCATTGCCAAATGTCTTTAGAACATAATTATTTTCATTCATCACTCTGGTTTACATATTACTAAGGAAACCTAAATGAATAATTAAATATAAATTCAAGAAGGGGATATATATTAACAAGGGGAATGTCAATGACGTGAATAAAATAATGTTCTTGTATATTCTATAAATAAAAACCATGATATCGTAAGCCTGTAATCCTCTATTTAACTGACATTTCAATGAATAAACACTGTAATACATCACATGCAATGCAACAACACGTGTTAAATATTGTCATCATGTTCAGTTTCCCATTTCCAAGATAAGACATATTGGTTGAATGCAACTTAACACGTAAATGGTAGTTATCAGCTGAAAAGGAAGCCGTTGCAAGTGCGTCTCACACACTTGCAAGAGTACTACCTGATTTTTCTATATTATAGTTTTACCTAAAGTGTCGAGGGAATTGCCAACTGAACGATAGATGATTGAAAATATCTACTAGCCCATACGTCATTGTTTTCTACCGGAGTTCAGCGAAAAACCATTAAGGGTTCTGATATGTTGTGTAATAAATATTTAACATAACATACTGAAGCCCAGTAGTTCAGAATATACTGTATAGACGGAACTAAGTTAGAATGGAAATAAAGGGGCATTTTAACAAGCAATGAATAATGCAGTGTTGGCGAACCTATGGCACGCGTGCCCATTTGCTTGGCACGCCAAAGCATAGAATTGTTATCCAAAAAATGAGTATAAAATAATAAAGTTAATGTTTATAATTTGGTGTAATATATATAAACTTTGGTGGGCACGCGAAATTTTTTTTATGGTTTACAGGTTTTTTTCGCACGTGACTAAAAAGGTTCGCCACCCGTGGAATAATGTATTATATTTGTTCGTAACAATATGTAATTGATTTATTACATAGTTTTTCATCATTCTTCTACAAAACGAAGGGGAATGGAATGGATCGAGAATATCTGGGTTCCACAACATCTTACATGTTGCTTACAGGGTCCCTCGACCTAGAAAAGGTTGAAAAACACTGCCACAGATATATACTAGACTTGCTAGAGCCTAGTGATGGCGAAGAGCACTATGCCTAAGCATAGAAATTGTTATCCAAAAAATGAGTATAAAATAATGTTCATAATTTGGTGTAATATCTATAAACTTTGGTGGCCACGCGATTTTTTTTTCATGATTTACAGGTTTTTTTTCGCACGCGACTGTAAAAACGTTCGCCATCCCTGTGCTAGACTTTGTAAGTATGTGATGGTCTGTGGGGCACAGCGGGTCCCAAAGTGGGGTAATTACCCACAAGGTGGTAATTTTGACATTTCTTGGGGGTAAAAAGGAATTCCTGAAAATTGTTTTTTTCAGTGTTCGTTTTCTGAAAAAAATTGTTTTTTCGAGTTAGACCGTTTAACAGACATGTCAACTCTTACGGATTTGAAGTCTATCTCACGGTCTCATTACTAATAATAATAATAATAATAGTAAAATCGGGGGAGAATGTCTCAAACTCCCTTATGTGGGATATGTTTCCAGTTATCAAAATCAGGCACATTGAGAAATCTCACGGATTTTCATACTTCAAGGTTGACATCTCTGGTTTAACTGTTTAAGGTCGTGGTCGCAGTGTTACAAAAGACGACCGGCTACACTACGAGGAGAATTATAAAGACTTTCCGAGACTGACATGGTGTGTTTATAGTAGCGCCTTGGCTAAAGAAAAGCTAAAAATTGAATTTCTACCTACAGAACCTAATTTAATCTAGATTCTGTGTAGGCACTGTATGTCAAATCGACAATCAGCGTCCTTATTAAGGACATTAAATGAATTAGTACATATTTCATACGCAGCCATGCTATCTAAAAAAGAGGCCATTCACATATTACGCTCTGAAAAGCAGTGACTCACCTGAACTGAAAGCAGAATTTCTGAAAATGCGGCAAGATCTTATTCTAAAGCTTGAGTTTGCAAAGAAAAAATCGAGACATTTTGGACAAAAGTGGATGGGGATTATCCTTTGCTTGCTGAAGAGGCAAAGAAAGTGCCAGTACCTTTTGCGACAAGTTATCGTTGTGAGGCAGGCTTTTCAGCAACGATGGTCATAAAGAACAAACTGCGAAATCGGCTGCACATTGAAGGCGATTTACGCTGCACCTTGAGCGAAACTGAACCTAGAATTCAGGAGTTAGTTTAGCAGAAACAGTTGATTCCTCGCACTTTACTTGCTTCCTATAAAAATATACGAATATTATGTTTATAAAATATGAATAATTATTCTGATGCTCAGTAAAATGAAGTTTCCTGTGCTCTTTGCACGGAGGCAATTTCCATTTGGCGATTAACCAAAAGGGGTAATCACAAAAAAGTTTGGGAACCGTTGGTGTAGCAGCTCAATGACCATTTTTCAAACTGTTTCCGCATTCCAGCAATTCCACCTGACTTTTAACATATCACTTGACACCACATGACGTCATGACAGAGATGTTAATAGGTATGGTGGCTGAGAATAAGCTCACACTATTCCCGAATCTCTCTACAGAATGGATTATCATTACCAGAAAATTGGTGAAAGGGAAAGAATCATCGGCATGAAGGAGAGTGGGCTGTCTCCAACTCAAATTACAAGAGAACTTGGAATTTCTTGGAACACTGTTTATATATGGTTGAAGAGGTGGCAAGAGGAAGGGAATCTACAAGATCACCGCAAAATGGGGAAACCTCGACTGACAACTGGTGCGGATCTACAGATCTACAGAAGCTAAGGCTAACAAAGACCCTAAGATCCACTTTAAGGTTAGCCAGAGAGAAAGGAGAGAGTATGGGTTTTAAAGAAGAGAATAAGGGGTTAAGTAGCAAAACCTATCATTCGTGGTTAGTAGTATAGCCGAAAAAGGTTAGAGTGCAGGAATGTTGCAAGTGATTACGTAATGTTGCAAAGGGGTAGGGGGGTTGCAAATGGGGGTGGGGGTGTCGCAAAAAAAAATTTTAAAAAGAAATAAAAAAAAGAAAAAAGAAAAAATTACCCCAAAGGGCCCTTTGTTGCCAACCGGGGTTGCAAGGGGCATGCAACTTGGGGGCGGAGTTCTCCCCCAAGCTATTCCCCCCAAAGGGCCAGAAAGGAGAGAAAGGAGGAGAGGTGTTCACCTGGCAGGAGCCAAGTGCATTAGAGTGTCCCAAACTAATAAGGGGCCAAATATTTTTTCGGGATACAAATCCGCTCGTGTTGCGCTCTTTTGATGTTTCCCATTAGAAGTCTTCCTGTAAAGTTTCAGAGAGATCGAAGGAAATTTAAAGGTCCCGAACTTTGAACACTTTATTTCTCCTCTTAACTGAAAGCCAAATTAACTGAAATATTTCTGTCAAAAGTTCCATCACAAAGATGATTATACAAAATAAACATGTATTTTAATCTTAACACACAAACAACAATTTCAAAGCATCATATTTATGCATTTTAACTAAACACGTGTTTCATGAGATCCGTTTTTGTTCCCTTCCGGCTCACATTCCGTCGGTGTGAGTGGACAGTTCGAAGGAGGAACTGGAGGTCTTCTTCATCACGGCACAGAGGTTTGCTTGTGTATTTCTCAATGAGGGCGATGCCTCGCTCTGCTGCATCATTGACCACCATCAGTTCTGCAGCTCGGCTCTTTGCCAGACGGTAGTTTTCGTCAGTAGGCCATGTTTCAGGGTCTTTGGTGAGGAACGTGGGCTCAACTTCGAGAAACTGGAAGAGTGTGGTGGATCGACTCGTCACCCACGGACTTAAACGGCTATCCACTTGAAGTCCCTTGCCTTGGACCCGTTTGAGTCCTTTCCCAGGGCGCTTTTTCAGGTTAGCCGTCATGTTACGCTTTTCATTGTCGTCAACTCTGTCATCAAACAGTGCAAGACAGATTAAGTCCTCCGAGATATACCACAGATGACGGAGCACAGCCCGGTAAGCTGTGTTTCCAACGTCCTTGTCAGGGTAACCTACAAGAAGATTGCACAGCCTAACGTCATTTTTGGGAGATTTGATGGCGATGGGAGCCTCGTGCCAGTGACGCACGTATACAAGGCTCACGAAGAGAGCCATACGGCGAACCCCTTGCAGTTCTTGGAGACGAAGTTCGGAGAACTGGGACTGCAGTAATGCTATTTTCAGGCAGTAAATACCTTTGGCCATCCATCTGGCCTGATGGTAAGCCCCTGGAGGCCGAAGCTTGTAACGTCCTACGTCGTCTCCGAGGTACAAGAGGCTCAGTCGAAGAAGTTCTTCATAATCCTCTCGAGGATGATTACCACTTCTTAGGGCATCGCGGAGATAGTCTATTACCTCAAGTCGCATTTGTGAAAGGCAAGCATTGTCATTTATGAAGGCTTTAGCCACCTCGTCCTTGTCAAATGCATCCAACTGACAGTGGTTCATTGATGGCCAGGCCTCCTTGAATCTCCTGAAAAGTGGGATTTGAGGACTTGGTGGTGTTCCTAGGCACACGACGAAGACATCCTTGAGAATCACTTCGTGAACGTGATGACGGCAAGCAAACCATAAAAGAGATCTTCCCAATGCCGCTTCCAAACGCGCACACGCACCTTGCACTATCCCTGTGTTTGATAACGTCGTGTCAAACACCATGCCTATGATCTTGTCCTCAATTCCGACTAGGGTGAGCGCTTGATGGACTGCGGTTGCCATTTGCTGTCCTGTGCCGTCTATTATTTTCGGTGCTCCTAATAGCTCTTCCACACCATCCCCAGTCACCACAACAGCAATCCGATCGACTGACTTACCCTCCTGTTCGATGTCAGTGAGTATCTTTGTGTCCCAGTGGATCTGCAGTCGAGGTGGAAGCTGCTCGAGGTGGCCAATAACATTGGTCCCTATCATTGTACGGACCTTTTGTCGGAAGCGGTGAACCGTGCTCTTTGATGGAACACTGTCAGGACCGAGAGCTAGGGATTTTGCAGTCGCAGCAAACGCTGATGTTGCCTGTCGAACAGAAAGGCCCTCGCGATCCCAAGTTGCTGCCAGGTCAAGATCACTCAGACTTTCTTTTAGTCTGGCTTGTTTGGGAGCTTTCGAAGGTAAGTCCACAAGTGACGGCTTCGTTTCCACTGTCAGCTGACGATGTGCTAGAACTGCTGTCGGTAGCCTCTTCTGTGACTCCTACAGCTAGAGCCTCCTCCGTTTGACGCCGGTGTGCCCGCTCAAGAGCTCTTTCCCTTTCCTGTCTTTTCATTGTGGCTGCATTATATTTTCTATCTTCACCTCCCATGTAACTCGTATGTCGATCTGCCCTTTGGGAAATGAGGAATTCCTTGTCTTCAAGAGGGATATCTCCCCGATCCAGAACGTCTGAGCGGGCGACATCAAAAATATCCTCCATATCAGCCAAGAATACATCCCGCTGCATATTGTAAGTCATTCCAGTCTTGTTCTTGTTTTAATGCAAATTTCGATACCTCTGAACCAAAGCTTTCAGTTTAGTCGAGGCATGAACGGAGGTTGTTGCCAGATTCGAGTTGGCTCTAGCCCAGATTTCTAATACAGCCGATATTACAGCTTTGACACTGTTGGAATCTGTCTTCTTTTGGTCGCGGTGATGGTAGAAGAAAAGGAGCAACACGTCCATATTACTTGGTTATCGAGATTTAGCCAGCTCTGCTATCGGAGACCTCTCAAGAAGCCACAACTTGATGTTTGATCTTGTCAACGCCATAATGATCAATTCTGAAAACCAAAAAAAGTCATCAAACGTCGGGACCTCTAAATATCATCTGATCGAGTTGAAAATCACACAGCCAATGCTTTAGCCCAAACCACATCCGGGCATGACACGAGTGGTCAGGTCTTCTTAAGAAAAAAAATTGGGACACCCTAAAGTGCATATTAAGACTTCAGCCGAGTAGGCGTTGTTTTATAGGCTCCTAATCAGCCAGTTGGCTGAGCCAAGGGGGGGAGGGGTACACCTTCAGGAGAGAGAGAGAGAGAGAGTAGTTGCCTTTGATTGCAAGGCATGCAACTTGGAGGCGGAGTTCTCCCCCAAGCTATTTTCGTTTACCTAACCTAAGAGGCCTCTAAGGGGTTTTCCCAAAGGGACCAGAGGTCCTTGCTCGGCTGGGAGCCGAGCTTGAATGATTCTTTCATCAGCTTCTCGGTCTTTTATAAACCTCTATTCTGGCTGAGTTGCCAGATAGCGCCATGTATTCAGTTGCCAGATAGCGCCATGTATTCCAGATAGCAAAAACCATATATTAATCATCCATTTAAATAGTGTACCACAATATATGACGGTAGATGAATCCAATCAAATTCTGTTTATTAAATAAATAATTTTTACACACTTAATTTTTATTATAAATATTTAAGTCACGAATAACGAAACGAAATGAAAATTTGTGAAACACATGAGCCTCATCCCCTGCGAAGAAAATTGAAAAAAACGAAATTTAAAGAAATTAATCAATTGAAATTAGCCAAAACACAATCCGCTATAACGGGGTCGGTTTCGAAGAACACCTGCTGGTTGAGAGACCTTCTCCCCAATCCCTGATAAGCCTCCCTTCACTCCAAACGAAATGAAAATTTATGAAACACAGAGCCTCATTCCCCTGCGAAGAAAATTGAAAAAAAACGAAATTTAAAGAAATTAACCCTTAACCGCCGAGGTCTATTTATTTCCATTATTTTTTAAAAATATATTAATAATTGTTGTAAATGAGATGCAAAGAAGCAGTGTAGGCATTAAAATTTATACTTCTTCTTTTATTTATATTTTTAATGAAGGTGGATGAAATCGGGCACCACGGCACATGGAGCTAAAAATATGTGAAACTACGGAGAATAAAACATTGAATTCAACTCAAAAATTTTATTAACATATTATAAACTATTACATCAAACATATTAAATGGGTTTGGAATTGCATATTACATTTATATATACTATTACAATTGAATCAGGATATGGAATTTATTGATTCCTAATATGAAATTCTGTGAAACATTTGTTTATTTGTGCAATGCACAAATAAACATTACATTTTTGGCAGAATGTTACAATTCGTCTCTTGCAACCAACCATTTTACACATATGCCTAACAGAACCAACGTCAGGCAAATGATGGAGACCATCATATCGTACATCAATATCAGGTAGAGGTAAGCCCTGATTCCCAACTTTTTTGGGGGGTTGTTCGATAGATGGTCTCTTTCTTTTGTTGTTTGTGTCACTTTCCCAGCAAACATCAAAGCCTTAGCTACCCTAACTTTAAAATATGATAACTTATTTTGCTTTCTAGGAGGAATATCCATAGCATTGCATGACCTCTTGTACATTAGCCAAGCATTGACTAATGCCATATCAAACAAATGCCAAATAATTCTGTGGTAATATTTTTTTGATTTGAATGAGAATCTATAGAGAAACCATCTGGTCATGTAAGTCTACCCCACCCATTGCTTTGTTGTACTCATGTACAGTATTTGGACAAGTTATTGTTACATTCTCCTTTGTCTTACGATCAAACCTTTCCTTTTGAACAACAGGATACGCTGTGGCAAAAGTTGATAACACATGAACAGCCCTGCTGTCAAACCACTTGATTGCTGTTACTCTTTCCCCATCCACATTTGCATCCCATTCCTCAAAAGTACCTCTACCTTTAGCCTGCATTTCTTTATCTGAAGAAAATGTGAGACCTGGCAACCTTCTTGACTGAACAGTGCCACAAGACCATATTTTACGTTTTGCTAAGCAAACTTGCAATGGCAAAGATGTAAACCAATTATCATAAAACAGTCTGTATCCTTTGCCATTTGGAATGCTTTGAGCTAAATGCAAAACTATATTTGAACTAGCCCCAAGATCAGGAACTGTAGGGTCATCAACTGGTTGAATCTTTCCAGTGTATGGAATAAAATCGTACACCATTCCCTCTTTGTCAGCTAACACAAAAAATTTGAAACCCCATTTGTGCGGTTTCTTTGGGATATATTGTTTTAGTGCAGAATGGCCTTTGAATGGAATGATAGACTCATCTATGCATATATCTCTGATCATTGGAATTTCTTTAAATTTAGCTCTCAAATGTTCCACGAAGGGGCGTACTTTAACTATTTTATCATCACCAGACAGCTGAGAATTATCTACAAAATGAATATTACTTTTTATCTCTTCCCACCTATCACGAGTCATCAAGCTTGTGTAACGCTCATCTTTCATACCATCATTCCAGTGCTCACGAGTATTACTTATTTTACAGAGGCTAAACCAAATAGACAGTCCCAGCCACTGCTCAAATTCTTCCCTAGTCAATTTTAGAGGACGATTTACATTTACATGGAATGATAGACTCATCTATGCATATATCTCTGATCATTGGAATTTCTTTAAATTTAGCTCTCAAATGTTCCACGAAGGGGCGTACTTTAGCTATTTTATCATCACCAGACAGCTGAGAATTATCTACAAAATGAATATTACTTTTTATCTCTTCCCACCTATCACGAGTCATCAAGCTTGTGTAACGCTCATCTTTCATACCATCATTCCAGTGCTCACGAGTATTACTTATTTTACAGAGGCTAAACCAAATAGACAGTCCCAGCCACTGCTCAAATTCTTCCCTAGTCAATTTTAGAGGACGATTTACATTTTTCTGCACAGAATATAAATTACTTTGACTAACAATAATATCAAGAATATCTTTATCAATAAATTTCGAAAAAAACTGAAATGGGCTCACTAAGTCATCCTCGATATTTTCTGATACGCGAGAGTCATTTTCAAAGTCTGGTTCAGGTGGAATAGGCTGTCGACTGGTAACTTTTTTCCAGATAGGGGTACGCTTCTGCGAAGTCTGCTTTCGCCTTTTCTCGTTAGATACAGACAAGGGTGAATGGTTTTCGACGCATAAGACAACTGTGCTAGAAGACAAAATATCGTCCTCTGATTCACATTCTGAAGCTGTACCTTTATAGAAAAATTGAAGTTCAAGTTAGAAATATACTTTTTCATCCAATATTTACTACAGAGGGGATGTAAGAGTGTTTGTATTATAGAGATTTAATTGACTATACTCTTCTGTATTCAGTATTTATTATTCATTTATATTAATTCTGTAGCTATCTACTTTTGAAAAAAATATGAAAAGCTTACTTGACTCGTTAGGTCTGAACTCTTCTAAATTTTCTCTTTCATCTCCTTCTGATATGGTCTCTTCATCACTTGTTGCAGCAACTGTACAATAGCGTGACTTCTTGTTACAGTTTCCAGCATAAAAGTTACCAATTGCTATAGAAATTGATGCATGTCCAGAAGATTCACTTGTTCCTAGAAGCAAATTGGAAAAAAAATTACTACAACTTATGAATTGCCATCTGCTCTTTATGACACACACACACACAGTGACGGTCCAGAGCTGGGCACTTGCGGTTTTTTTTGCGGTACTGCGGTACTGCGGTACTACCGTGTTGGTCGGTACCGCGGAAAGTACCGCGGGAAATTTGAATGCGGTAGCGGTACTGCTGTACTTTCAGCGATCCTTTGCGGTCCTGCGTTATGCGGTACCGGTTTGGTAGTGCGGTAGTAGTACCGCAGTACCGCAAAAAAAAACGCAAGTGCCCAGCTCTGAGTCACACACACACACATTTATATATATATTAATTTATATATTAATTTATTTATGCATTTATTTCAAACTCTCCATGAAATAATTAAATCAAATGAATTAGTTCCCCCCTAAAATTCATTTTTATAAAAAAGCATGTGTTGCGGGGTAACCCTTCTAAACCCGTGCTGATCGTTTTCGAGCACCATGTTCTAGATCATCTAATGATAGTACAAGTAATTTTATACTCTAAATTTTACTCTAAATATAGTCTAAAATATATATTTGAGAGCTACAAATTATTATAGAACTATATCTTACCTGGTAATGATTCCATGGTCTGGTAAAGTTAGGTCCGGGACTGCATCACCAACATCTGCTGCAGCGTTACCTATAATGGCGCTAAATTCTAACAATTTTAAATTTCGCGGAAAAGCGTTGCTTGATAACTCCACAGAGTTGGCCGAAAACAGCCATCACGGCGTACCCGACAAAAACGCAACAATTTTGGATATATTTCCATTTTTATTTTGGTGTCCGATAACGGACACTACGGCGGTAAAGGGATAATCAATTGAAATTAGCCAAAACACAATCCGCTATAACGGGGTCGGGTCTCATTCCCCCCCAATCCCCTGCGAAGAAAATTGAAAAAAGCCGAAATCTAAATTACTTCTACAATGAAACACATTCTCAATGCGCTTACGAAGAAACATATATTAATCAAAATACCACAATATATTTATATAGTTAATCAATTGGAAGATTCAACCATATAAAATACCACAATATATTTATATAGTTAATCAATTGGAAGATTCATTTAAACACACGTTCCAATAAATCATTTATTTCCTATTTAAATACCGAAAAACGAAAGAAGAAACGAAGAAAATTGCAAAAAAAACGAATTCTAAAGAAATTAATCAATTGAAATTAACCAAAACACACGATCGTATTCTCAAATCTATACACACACACACACACACACACACGCACACACGAGGAAAAGGAGACTCTGTGTCCATTCGATTCACCTATTGCCAGAGGCGATTTTTTTCTGACCATATTTTTTACCTTTCTCCCAGACAGCTTGAACAAATCCTCTCTTTACTCCATTTCTTAGATATACCCACAATTATATATATATATATATATATATATATATATATATATATATATATATAAGAGAGAGAGAGAGAGAGAGAGAGAGAGAGAGAGAGAGAGAGAGAGAGAGAGAGAGAGAGTTTTGTTCAAATAACGTTAAGTGTACTAATTTAAATTTACTTTCTTTTTTCCAGGTTAACTATACCCACAATTATAATAAATAATAATCGAATTACGGACGATTGTTCGAACACAATTGTTCGAAAACCATAGTTCGAAAAACAGTTGTTCGAAGCAACAATTATTCGACGTTATAATTGTTCGAATGAACAACCAACTAAATAAAATCTTAGTTGCCAAGACGCAAATACGAAGACGTAAATAAGAAGGTTAGCCTCTTCATTTAAACTATAACATTTATAGTGCTGCAGTTAAACCACCCTTAAAATGGCAGAGTTTGTTTCTAGTGAGAAAGGAAAGCCAATGCTCTTAGTGAATGGGTTTTTATATGTAAGAGACCTAATCTAACCTAACCTAACCTAACTATAATTTGCAGCTATAGTTTACCTTGACTTTCATATGCTTCTATCCTGTTTTATTAATAAAGATTTTTAACTTTGAATAACGTATGAACAAAGATTTTTAACTTTTAATGTTTTTTAATACTTTTTGTTTTTCGAACTATGGTTTTCGAACAATCGTGTTCAAACAATTGTGTACAGGACCTGCATTGTCTATAAGGGGAAACTCTGAGTAAATGGAAATATTATTTTCTCGAAAACTATGGGTGATAGAAAAATTCTGAAACCGGAATCAGTATCAAAAGTTCTATAAGAAACACCAAATAATTTTCGTTGTCCGCTAGTGTAATTTCCGCCGAATTGGAAAGGTTTTCACTCCGCCTTAGACCCACAGTTTAACGTGGATCCAGAAATACATCTCGTCGATTGCTCAATATTTCATCGAGATAATTAAAGCTCAGGACCTGCATTGTCTATAAGATCTGCGGGAAACTCTGAGTAAATGGAAATATTATTTTCTCGAAAACTATGGGTTGGGTAATAGAAAAATTCTGAAACCGGAATCAGTATCAAAAGTTCTATAAGAAACACCAAATAATTTTCATTGTCCCCAAGTGTAATTTCTCGCCGAATTGGAAAGGTTTTCACTCCGCCTTAGACCCACAGTTTAACGTGGAAACCGAATGCTCTTTTAAAAATATAATTAGGATATATTTCTTTATTATAAAATAAGTTAACAATTGAAATTATGTTAACACAAGAATTTGTGAAAACATTACTAATAACTTGTAAGTAAAAATAAAAATATAATATAAGGGACTACCATAGAAATGTAAGTGTCTATAATTTATTCACAAGAAACACGATTTTATATATATGTTACTCGTCCGGACCGGTCTTTTGGGGCAGAGCTTGCCGATTGTGCATATAAAAGGGAATATTTTTCAGTTGGGAGTAACAGTAGCTATTTTCGCGTCAGTGAATAATCATTCCCTCCACCATGGACCTGTACGTCTCGCCAGATTTGTATGAAGAAAGTGACACTGCAGCATTAACGGCAATTAGTCTTTTTAACGCGATTGACCGTGATGAATTATTTCCAACGCAAACCGTAGAAGATATTTGCAGTGACGCTCCTTACAATCCGACGCAAGGGACTACCATAGAAATGTAAGTGTCTATATTTCGATTTTATATATATGGATGGGTTGTAGTATCTCGTCAAATAGATACTCACCAAAAAACGAAATTTTTTTTTTTTATGGCAATCAATGTTATTTGGTTTTACCTCTTATCCCCATTATGCTAAAATCGAATTTTTTTTATGGCAATCAATGTTATTCCTCTTAAATGAACCAAAGATATCTTCACATAATGGGGATCTGTCTGAATACTCTGAATATGTTTTAAAAGAATGAACATTATTCCTTTAAGGTCCGATGAGGATTTGACACGTGTTATACAATCTTTTGAAGAATCTCGTGTCATGAATACGGAGGATATACTGATCAGTCAGCAATGTCACACCGAAATAATGTAAGTGTTTTTCGATCTTTTTGGGGTAAGAAGACTATATTTTCATAAATTTATTAAATGAAAGAAATCAGTACAATAACCAACTACAGAATATATCGTTACAAATATACGAACAAAAACATTATACTATACAACGAGTACATACAATTGGAAAACGGATTTTTATCTGTCTGAAATACAATTTCATCGTTTCGGCGAGTGTGATACGGGTCAAATAAATTTAAAAAATTTATAAATTCTTTATCACATGACATATGCGTGAGAAATGAGACGCAGTACATTCCGCAAACATTACTAAAATATCCTTGTATACGAAATGGGTTCCATACAACTTCGGGAATATGTAACTGAGCGAGAAATTTTACAATAATAGGGTCACTCCAGGGTTGAGTACCGAGTGAATCAAAATAGTACAGGCGCTGTCTATTTTTAAAATAGACAGCGATCCAGTGAATCCCTTCATTACCGATGACATCTGTGTTCACAATAAGACTACCGCATTCTCGCGTACTTGGCAAACTCAATGTTTCATTCTTCGCAAACACTCCGATAAATTTGGAACGTGTGACTCATTCCATTACTTTCTGAAGTGTATTAGCATCCATTTATCCATTTTAAAAGTCAGTGATAACGCTCCTAAATCTATCTACTTCTATTAGAGCTTGCGATTCGAGATATACTAGTACACTAATAGGAGCGTCTATAGGCTTGGCGAATTCCAGCCGCACTGAGATGTTTCCGCTCTGCTGTGGGGTTAAATGGGTATTTACGCTAGCAGATAAGTCAGGTGTAATGTCAAACGGATAAAGGTTAAATTGATCAATGAATTCTTCCTGCGTTACCCCATTACCAAGCTCATCACAATCACCTGCAATATGGGTCAGATTACTATAGGCTCTGGCACAAAGAGGTAACACAGCGTCTGATGAATAGTCCGTACCCATTGTTCCACCCAAAGCAGTGCCATTAACGTATAGAGTTATATTTTTAAGTCCGAAATTCTCGAATTTAAAGGCACTCTTTTTATATTTTCCATTCACCGAAGCATGGTCCTGCATACCGATTAATATCCTTTTAGGAAGATTTCCCAGGGCAATGTTTTCTATCTGCATCGATGCCAACCCTGCAGGAACCGTATATAGTTTGATTTGCACTCTGTTAATAGGATATTTCACTGTAGCGTTTCGTAAATTTTTCTCAATTTCTAGTTGTTTTGGTGAACTTAATTTCACTCGCCGTACACGGAGGTATGTGTCCATAATGTGAACCACAACGGGCTTTGCACCCTCCTCCTGATCAGCATCCAGATTTAAGCAGATCTCAGGAATCGTGCGGGTGAGCTTTATTTTCATATCCACCCCGTTGACAAATCGTGCGGGTGAGCTTTATTTTCATATCCACCCCGTTGACAAGCAACTTCTGGAAAGTGAAATCTGTGTGCAACCGTCCAAAACACTCGTATATTTTCTTTTTAGAATTTTTAAATTTGTCCTTTATACTACTTTCATCTTTAGTTTGATAATATCCCTCGGCACTTAAAAAGGTAGCCTTCGCTTCTTTGGAAAAGTTGAGGACATTTTCCAGATAGGCTCGTTGATGATAGTACCCCGTGCCTGCCGATATGTTGGTCTGATTTAAATATACGTCACACTGGTTAAATATGGAGTGCAGAAAGTTTGTTTCAGGGTATACAGCATATTTGTCATCGCAGACCGTTCCATCAGAATGGGCTATACGTAGCTTAGCGTACATGTGCACACAGCTTGGATCAAAAAAGTAAGGGTCTGAGCTGGGTATCACGAATTCTATAGGTGCACTCGGGGAACTAATTGTGTTTAAAGGGTTAATTGTAATAAAGTCACTGTGCTCAATAGAAACTTGGGTTGGAGGGAGCTCAAAAAGGGACAGCTCCGATTTACAGCATTGTGAACTACATAGGTGGATGAAGCGTGCCATGGCGAAATAGTGACTCCTCTCTCGACAAGTGGTAAACAAACTATGATTCATGAGATCAATGTCCTTAGCTTATATCAGTCAAAAAAGTGGTCAACCATAGGTTTCATTCGCTTACAGCACTTCTTTTTTGATAGCCTTTTACGTTTAATACCACGTGACCCCTTCTTCTTCCGGGAAGCCAGCTTCTTCTTCTTCCCGCCACCACGCATTTTTCTCTTTGCATCTTTGATGATTTCGTCCCGTGTACACTTTAAATGTTTTTTTAGAGCCTCTTTAGGTTTAGCCCCGACCAATATGTCTTCTGCAGTGTTAATACCTGATTGTAGCGCTTTTTCTTCCAAGGTATCTGGCACCCCTCTTCAGCAAAGGAACAGCCGTACGTAGTATGGATGAAAAAATGGACCCAAGTCCACTACCGTGCTGGTATCGCACCCCTCGATAGACGGTGAAAGGCTTTCTATCCATTATAACTCAGTGCGTCGAAAGTGTAGCTTCACTGTTAAGCTCCCGTTACCGAATGGGAAGTTTTCACCCTCAATCGTTCTTATATATATTGAGATATTGGTTATTAAATTAATTGCGACATTCACATAATGGGGTCTGTCATATGTAATACTCAAACTCCTTCCTCTATGGTTGGGGATGTGAGCAATGCGCAGCAGGCGTGCCTGGGTATCCCCAACAAACTGGTGCTCCACTATATTACTGTAAATATAGCACATGTCTGATGACCTTTCAGCCAATTTCTCCATCTTCAATTGATACATTAATCTGGACAAGTCCTGCTGTGTCTCGTGAAATGTGTCTCTTTGGAAGGCTGCGCTATATCGGCCATTGGCTAGAAATTGGAACTTTCTATGGTCTTTAATACGTCTGTTAGTCTTTGATTTTAGGATTAGTGTATGTACAGGGCTGTTTACGATTTCGTATACTAAATCATTCGTAAGGTTTGAGTTTCTTAAACTTACGTTTAAGCCTCTCACAACATCCTCGGCCGAACCTTATTGACCCGGTCCTAGTCTTACTTCTGTACTGTAATACCGTGCAACCTTAGTCCGAGCGATACGCATACTTTCATCCATAGCTACCCCAGCTTTTTCACACTCGTCAATGTCTCTAAGAATCGTAAAAACGGTTTCTTTATGTTCAATATTTAAAAAGACGGTGTCCCGCTGAATTTCGCATATCCCCACCTCATACGAATCACGACCCAATTCAATGTGCCCATGGAGTTCTGTTACAAAGTTGGCTAGTGTGTCGTTAGGGTGTACAGACAGGGACGAGGAGGACGGGAGTGTGACGTAGAAATGGTTAGGAGCCATGTTGCATACTATTTAAACTTCATTATTGCATCAGCTTTTATATAGGTGTTGAAGCTTTCTGGGTACCCTAGCCATTTCACCAGGTACATTTTTCTCTTTCCTGTACCTTTGCTTCCTAAAATTTTCTCAATTTTAAACACATATTTTTCTAAATTAAACGCAACTTTCTGCAATTCCTCGCGGTAAAAACCTCCTGAGATTTCTTCCACATTCAAATCTTCAATGTAATACATCATTATCTCACCTTTAGGTCTTACATAATCATTGATTTTGAAGCGCGCAGAGTGTGGTGGTAATGGTGGTGATCCATCTCTTCTCGGGAGCGTACCTCTTTCTAAAACTTCGTTAGGTGTTGTCGCAATCGTGCGATGGTGTGAGCGGTTGTAGGATGATGCCAATGATTCCAGAATGTCTAGAAATCTGTATGTGTTTTTATGTGTAAAATAACGGTGCATGCGTTCCTTTATGGTGCGCTGAACTCTTTCAGCTAAAGAAGCCTTATGTATAGAATTGGTTGTGTAATAGCTGATATTAAACTCTGTCAACATGTTCTGAAAAGCACGGCCTATAAATTCCTTCCCCATATCCGTACAAAAATAGCCAGGAACCCTGTTTTCTTTTAACATTAGCGTTTTGGTGGCTTTAGCAACTGTTTCAGGTGATTTATTTTTCAGAGGAACTAGCCACAGATATCTAGAGAATACGTCTATTATGAATAGAATGTAGCGGTAACCATCGTTATACACAGAATATCTTTGCATGTCTGTTAAATCTGCTTGCCAAATAGAATCAATCGAGGAAGCCGTTGTCTTGGCTGTTTTAAACCTTTTTCTCACAGGCTTATGAAGCGTATAAGCGTCCTGCTCCCTCAAAAATCTTTCAACATCTTTTTTTCCTACTCCGTAAACACTTCTGTACAGTCTATCTACGCCGCCGTAAGAGGATGGGTTAGAAACGTCATAATAGCGTTTCGTTAATACGTTAGCCATTTGCGTATTTTAGAGGCACGTGGGTAGGGTTGGTTTAACCTCTTCTTTCTCCTCTTCAAAGGTGTTACCGCCGGGGGTGACGGCGTCTTCAATTGTGTCACATGCGTTGCATGTTCCAAGTCTTTTAACCTGTTCAGATTTCCTATCAACGTTTAAGGGACATTTATTTGTTGTAGTCTTGCTTTAATATGCTTCCATCCTGATGGTGATGGCCTATCCCACTTTCTCACCGATCATGGACAATGTCTACGATATTCGATCCCTGTACCTTTGATCCTTCCACAATGAGCTCGCCTGTATCGGTCCATTGTATGGCTGGATCCTCATTCAATAGATTATAAAGACTTAAGCCTTTACTCATCAATGTATGTGGGAGGGTGCTTTTTAACACATGTTCGATATGTTGTGTGGCTAATCTTTTTGGTTGGTCAGCTGTATCGTCGGGCTCAGATCCTATGTCGCCATGTCCATCGTCCCCCGTGCTGTGCCTAATAACCACAGGAATCTCTGTATGGCTCTTATAATTTTCGTACTCGTGAAGAAATTTCTGCAGAGCTTCTTGGTATAAGATTCTTTTCTCATCAGGTGTTTTTTCACTGTTTAATAGAGCTAGCAATTCGCTTTCCATTCTTTTAAGTCTGCTTTTACGGGGATCTAGATCCCTGTCTGGATTCGTTTGCAGTGAAGCGTACACCTCGTGGGGAATCACTACCACTTTCTTCATTATATTAATCTAGTCAGTAAAGGACCCAAAACTGAAAATAAGATGCGGAGAAATGACCCTCCTGTTTGTACAATAATTCGTTTTTTCTTCGCTACAGTTTGACTTTTACGAGCGAGTGCACGTATTATGTTCTTGTAGCGGCGTAGGCGAGCCTTCTGATGGGTTTTCATTGATACATTGCAATTTATAACGTTAAGACAGATTTCACAGATGCATTTTAAAAAGTCGGCGTCGATATTTTTAATAAACATCTGCTGCATTGCCCGGGGCAGTCGATGATAGAATTTTATTAATTCACGGTATTTCTTTAGTCTCTTTGTCATTCTGGAATATACACCGTTTCAGGCTCGTTTGGAAATATATTCGTTCGCAGAAGCACTCTAAACGTGTTTCGCGGATGAAGGTCGCAAAGCAAATATCCGTAACGCGTGCTTGTAGCTTCTTTATAAACTTCCAAAAACTCCTTACGCTGATTCGGGAACATTTGATTGGCTAATACCCCAATTTGTGATACATCTGTACGTTGCGCGAATAAGAATAGATATTGCGTATTTAACGACACATCGTCCATTTCTAACACGTCACACTCCTAAGTGGGTCATTTACAAAATATTACAAATTTTGAGTGCTGTTCCTTATATTTTGCTTTCTTCTCCCACAGAACCGTGAATGACGATGAGGTAGAGCATCCCATCATTGACATTACGGATGACCTCGACGACAGTGTAGTTGTGATCTCCTCCCCTGCCAACGAACCCTCACCAGCGATACCGGTAGCACGTCCAAAGCGGAGGTATGAGAACCCCACGTCAGGTATAAAGCGCCGAAATACGCGCCTGTTGCAGCGGTAATAGATCCCCAACCCTCAACCTCTTACGCAACAAGCCCCCCAGCAGCACCTCCCGCTAATATATCCCCTTATTCATCCGCCGCCCCCCGTTCTGTTAAGTCTACAATAATAGATCCCCAACCATCAACCTCCTACGCAACAGGCCCCCCAGCAGCACCTTCCGCTAATATACCCCTAATTCATCCGCCGCCCCCCGTTCTGTTGAGGATGCTATAACGCTCGAATTGGTGCGATCCGCAGCCCCCACCCCAGCCTTGACTAGAAATCGGTATAGAGTCAGGGTCGACCCTAGAGCCATGTATAGCAATGGAATTGAGCGCGGGCTACGCCGGGTTGTACAGCATATTGTAGAGTTTGCTCTTCAGAATCGCGACGAGCGTGAAGTCAGGACGAGTCTGTCCTTTGGATTCGGGTCAGATGACGGTGATGTAGACGATTATTGGGTGATAGTGCCATTTAGACGTTTGGCGGCTGAAGATGTAGAATATATATTAGGACGTATAATGCAAGCCGCCCAAAGTAGTATAGCCTTCAATATGGACAACTTCACGGTAAATATTGACCGTGTATTCCGTGTTGCGGGTCATAGTGCCATACCGTATACTCTTAACTTCAATTCTCCGATATTTACCGAAAGCATATAAACGTCGATCGTGGTTGCGGCTTTATAGCAGTACTCTTAGCACGTATGTTTACTGTACAAAATACACGGCTCAAAAAATTTGGTTGCCTACGGTCGTGGAGCGTGCCCGTAAACTAGCTGTAGACTGTGAACTTGAATTTGACTGTAATATGGGTCCTGAAGAGCTGAGAAGGGTAGAACAGGAAATGAATGTCCGCATAGTTGTATTTGGGTTGGATGATCGTCGTAGGACTGTGTATGTTTTTAAAAGCTGTGTGAGAGATCGTACAAGACCCCTACTTATTTTAGGATTGTCAGGGACAACGTATCTCCCCATCCGTAATATAAGGTGGCTTTACGCGAGTTATGACAAAAGTCGAAAATATGGGAGACATCATGATTTGTGTAAGGGGTGCCTCGAGTTTGCGGATGATATAGTGACATTGTAAAGAATGTCACATGGTATGTGAGCAGTGTAAAAGCACCAAATGTGAAAGCCGTGTAGTTGAAGCTGAGAAGAGAGACTGTGATGTGTGTAGACGCACATTTTTCAATAATAGCTGTTTTGATTTCCATAAATCAATTGGCACGTGCAGGAAAATGAGAATCTGTGAATGTGGTATGTTTCACACAATGGATAATTGGGGAAAATTTAAGCACAAGTGTGACGTAATTCACTGTCCTACATGCCAGGAGGAATATAAGGCGGATGGAGTAAAGCATGTATGTTATATGAAAGATGCTAAGCCTAAAAATAACCCTTGTATAACTGTATACTACGATATAGAAACATATACGAACGCTGAAACCAAAGAGGTAATTCCACATTTACTTGTGAGCCAGACCATCTGTGATGAGTGTATGGGTATCGAATGTGACGAGTGCCCCAAATGTGGTAAACGGACAAACGTTTTTAAAACGAATGTCCGCGATAGTCCTGTGAAACTATTTGTGTCCTATATTGTCAAGTTAGCCGACAAGTTCAAAAAAATGACTGTGTATATTCTCGCCCATAACGGGGCAAAGTTTGACACGCAGTTCCTTTATAAGGAGTTGCTTGAACACGAATCCTCTGAGATATTTACAGGTGATCCATTGAAAAGAGGCAACAAATTAATACAGATGCAGATAAGAGGCAATGTACAATTTAAAGATACTTTATTATTCACACCTTGTAAATTAGCAAAGCTACCCAAGGTGATGGGAGTAGCAGCTGAAGTTTCCAAAGGATACTTCCCTTACACTTTCCTCACCAGCGAGACTTTAAACTACGTAGGCCCACCACCCCCAAACATTATTTTGACTGTATGGATGAACGTGAAGACTTTGATCGATACTACGACAGTTTTAATGAAAGTAACCCTTATAATATAGCTGATGAATGTGAGCGTTATTGCGTGAATGATGTGCGCGTGCTTAGAGTATGTTTCCAGGCCTTTAGAAGGATGTACATAGCCCGTTTCAAATGCGATCCACTGCAAGTCGCAACCACCATCGCATCATTATGTTTTACGGTGTTCAAGAATAACTTCATGCCTAAAGACACCTTAGCCATTATTCACCGAAACAACCCCGCAGTTACGGACAAGGCTATTTACTGGCTCATACACCTACAGCAACAGACAGGTGTATACATAAAGCACGCCCGCAACACGGGTGAAGTACCCATTAAGATTAATGGACGTGTTTTTTGGGTTGATGGGTTAAGTGAAAACCGTGTCACTGGTGTGAAGACTGTGTACTCCTTTAACGGTTGCTGGTGGCATGGATGCCCCCGTCCTGAGTGCGGAATCGCCGGAGATATCCACGGTAGGTCTCCTGCCGACTGTCTTGCATCGACCCGCACCCGCGATCAACTTATAGGATCACAGTTCACTCACAAAGTCTTGTGGGAGCATGAATATGATGCACGGATGGAGACAGACGAGGTGTACCGTGAGGAAATAAACACGATCAAGCGTTCAATGGTGCTGGATCCTCTCAAATGTGGTGATAGCTTGTTTGGAGGACGTACAAATCCTTTCAGACTATACTTTCCACCTACGGAGGGCGTGAAGCTCCATTACTACGATTTCTGTTCTTTATACCCATACGTGATGAAGAGCAATCCGTACCCCGTGGGCGCTCCTGAGAAACTGGTGGGACCTAGCCTACCCTCCATCAATGAATTTTCAAAAAATTTGAATGATCGTTACTTTGGGCTCTCTTTCGTAGACGTACTCCCCCCACGCAATTTATGGATGCCGATCTTACCTGTCGTTATCGACGACAAGCTCATGTTTCCCCTGTGCGTGAAGTGCGCGGAAGAGGATAACGGCGATTAACCATATACCCCACCAGCGTAAGATCAGAGGCGTATATACAAGTCCTGAGCTGGCCCTAGCCGTACGCCATGGTTATAGAATACTGAAGATACATGAGGTGTGGAGGTTTCAGAAGCTACCCAACCTTTTCACACCATATATAAACGCCTTTTTGAAGGATAAGGTTGAGGCATCAGGGTATCCGCGAGGAGTTGATACCGAAGATGAAAAGTCTGCCTATATTCAACGTTACCGCGACCGCGAAGGTATACAACTTGATCGTGTCCAAATTGTAAAGAATCCTGGCAAGCGCTTTAGTGCAAAGTTGTGTCTAAACAGTCTATGGGGAAAATTTGCGCAGAATACCGGCAGAGGGAGCATTCATTTGGCACAAAGTTATAGCGATGTCTGGGATTATGCCAATGCTCCCGATAAAGAGGTCATGGAGATCGTGAATGTAGGTAATACTTACATAATAAAGTACAACACACTGAATTTGCCACAGATACCTCAAGGGTTACAAACATACCTGTGGCCAGCTTCACAACAGCCTACGCCCGTATAAAACTTTGGGGTCTATTGCATTCTCTTGGGCGGAGAGTATTGTATGCCGATACAGATAGCGTGATATTCACAGAGAGGGAGGGTGAATACATGCCCGCTATTGGGGAGTTCCTCGGCGAGCTCACTGATGAGATCAAGGATGAGTATGGGGACAACGCATACGCCGACTCTTTTGTCTCAACAGGACCTAAGACTTATGGGGTACGGGTCAGGGTGGGGGAGGAAATGAAATATATCGTGAAGGCAAAGGGTATTACGCTCAACCATGCGAATCGGCGGGTTGTTAACTTTGAATCGTTGAAGGATCTAGTATGTTTGGACGATGATGAGGGCGAACAACCTCCCCAACTAATTGTAGGCACCCACAATTTTCGGGCGCAGAAGCTGGGGGGCGTGAAGGAACTTAGGGGTACGAAGGTGTGCCGTAACACCTATAGGAAACGTTACCAGTTACCTGGTACCTATGATACCGTACCCTTTGGATACCAAACGTATGATGCTTCTATTGTTAACTCACACGTATTTGTCTTGTATATAATCGTATCTATTGATTTATTACACGTATTTGTAAATATATATATAACTTGAATATCTCGTTTATTAAATCGTATTTGTAAAGTATCTATTGATTTATTACACGTATTTGTAAATATATATATATAACTTGAATATCTCGTTTATTAAATCGTATTTGTAAATATATATAACTTGAATATCTCGTTTATTAAATAAATCATGTTTCAATTAGCGTTTCACTTTCTCCTTTGTGTGTGTGTGTGTGTGTGTGTGTGTGTGTGTGTGTGTGCAGGTGAAAGTTCTAAGCTCCGCCCACTGTAAGACCGTGAGTCATGCTACTATCTGGGAGTCCCTGCGTGGTCAGTCGACTGCAGTAAGCCCGAGAGATCAGACGTGTATTCAGATCAGACGTGTATTCAAATGGCTACCTTTAATATTGCTTGTACAACGTTTATGAAATGGTATTCAGCAAAGTGTCAGGATGTGGTGGATACCGAAAAACTTCCTATTCCTCCCTCCTATACCTCTTTTAAAAACACATTGGATTGTGCGAAGTTCCAAGATGTACAAATACTCTACGGATGTTCTGGTGAGACCGTTGAAGGCTTTCGTTGCACAGACGATGTGCTGAAGTATACTGCAGAGCTAAACTTTATAAAGTCTCACATACACCGTGAAGTAAAAGAAACAACGCGTGCAGAAGAGAAGCAGCAGGTATGGATAATGAGTCTTGCGGATGGGTGGTGTGACAAGCGGTATTACGTCATGCTACACCATGTCGATTACTCATACCCTACGACTGAAAATGTGAATCTCGTGATCATGGACAATCTTAAGTATTTTTATCACTATATTAACGTATATCATGATGAGGTTCGTAGTGAGGTTGTGGCTAGTGCCCTGCGTGAGTTTTTAACAGACTTTAGAGACGAGTATCGTTTGATGGGCAGAAAGGAAAAATATGAGCATATGTTCCTCTCAAATAGTGCGCCGGAGTGTGAAGATGTTTAGTAAAACATAAAATGTTCCTAGTTCTTATCCTGAGGTAAAATGTCTGGTGCGTAGGCTGGTAGTGATGAAATTAATTCTTGTACCGGAAAAACAAATATGTACAACAATTCGGTACGACTCGCGGATCATACGAACAAGCCCATTCACGTATCATCGAGTCAGCCGCCCGTCGAACCGTTCCTGCCTACCTGCGTGCCTCACACGGCTCATAGTTATCTCAGAGCTTGAACCGAGTGGACGTGCGCTCCTCGAATACGATGGAACTTCCTTTGAGCAGCATTCTCAACGCCTCGTACGATGTGTCCGTGACGAAATCGTTGCGCGTGTTCAGGCGTAATTCCGGTACCATTAGCTATGTACTGGAAACGGAATGTAGACAAACAAACAAACGGGTTTATTTAAGTGTCGAGGAGATGAATAGAATCTTCGTGATAGTTGAGAAGTGGAGTGAAGATCGTTATAAAATACCTGCTAACGTAGGTACAAGAAGAGAGCAGATTAGTGACGCACCCTCATACGCCGTTGTATGTACGTTGTGTATAAATAACGATCGGCCGTGCATTGATATACGGCTGATGTGGAAGAATGCTTCTGATAATAACGCTCTTGTTCCTACGCGAAACCGTTTCATCCTCGACAGAATGTTTGAAATCGTCGGATTCCGCAAGCTGAAACCTATATTAGACGCGCGTGTTACGGACATGCTTTATTTTGATACAGTACTTGAATACGCCTACACCGCTCTGCTCGATGGGTTTACCGAGTGTAGGGCTGGTGAGAATGGTCTAGTGCTGGACGTTTATTTAAAAAGTTTAGACTCTTTGAAATACCATGAACTTTGGTACAAAGCAATTGATCGGTACAAGGCTGAGCTCACCTACACCGTTCACCCTGAAGAACTATTTCTTTATATAACGCGCAGTTGTCGTAACGATTTAGAAGATTATTTCAATTGCCGCTATGTTGAGTGAGTTCACGATTGAAAAGCTCGAGTCGGTAGAAATAAACCCTCGATTGGAAAAGCGTGTTATAAACTTGTGTTTAATAATGTAGCTAACGATGAACTCTTTGTGCGTGCTTTTGATTGTATTCTAGACGTATTTAAAGATGACTTACCAACCGGTTGTAAAGTGGGAACAAAAATAGTACTGAACGATATGAAAGCCCTTCATATCGAATACAGGTTTCCCTATACTTTAAGCGGTGAAATATTATTAAGCCGCATATACTGCGTAATGCAGAGCAATAATGATGTAATTGTAAACTCGATTAAGACCGAGTTTAGTATTTTGAAAAAAAAGTGAAATGTATTTATATATTTTGCTGATATTTCTCCTGTACTGTTATGATTATATGCATATTTCTATTATTATTGAAATGTATTTATATATTTTGCGTGATATTTCTCCTGTACTGTTATGATTATATGCATATTTCTATTATTATTGAAATGTATATTTATTTCTATTTGAAATGTATATTTATTTTATATATATCCCATAATTGTGTGTATATTTCCTGTACTGTTATGATTATATGCATATTCCTCAATTATTATTGAAATGTATATTTATTTTCTATATATTTATAATAAACAGAATGATGCAATGTTGTTTTACTTAATTATATCATGTTACGCCTTCTAAACCTACTACCGGTATTCTAAACCAACTTTTAAGAAATATAATAATGTATACAATGGTATCGCTAAAAAGTGGTATCTGGCAACTCAAGCCATTTACGCCTTCTAAGCCAACTGGCTGATTAGGAGTCTATAATAATGTATACAATGGTATCGCTAAAAAGTGGTATGGCAACTCAGTCTTCGATTAGAATTAAATATATAGAATACATGGCGCTATCTGGCAACTCAAGCCATTTACGCCTTCTAAGCCAACTGGCTGATTAGGAGTCTATAATAATGTATACAATGGTATTGCTAAAAAGTGGCATCTGGCAACTCAGTCTTCGATTAGAATTAAATATATAGCGAATACATGGCGCTATCTGGCAACTCAAGCCATTTACGCCTTCTAAGCCAACTGGCTGATTAGGAGTCTATAATAATGTATACAATGGTAGCGCTAAAAAGTGGTATCTGGCAACTCAGTCTTCGATTAGAATTAAATATATAGCGAATACATGGCGCTATCTGGCAACTCAAGCCATTTACGCCTTCTAAGCCAACTGGCTGATTAGGAGCCTATAAAACAACGCCTACTCGGCTGAAGTCTTAATATGCACTTGGCTCCTGCCAGGTGAACACCTCTCCTCCTTTCTCTCCTTTCTGGCCCTTTGGGGGGAATAGCTTGGGGGAGAACTCCGCCCCCAAGTTGCATGCCCCTTGCAACCCCGGTTGGCAACAAAGGGCCCTTTGGGGTAATTTTTTCTTCTTTTTTTTTAATTTTTGCAACCCCCCCCACCTTTGCAACATTACGTAATCACTTGCAACATTCCTGCACTCTAACCTTTTGCGGCTATACTACTGTGGTTTAATATTCATTCAGAAAAAGAGAAAGAAAGACTCACCGTCATCATCCGCCGGCCACTGCCGACAAGTCGGAAAAATAGTCGAAGAGAATAGGAAAGGGGTGAAAGATGAAAAGAAGTAAAATAAGAACGCTTACAAACCATGCAAACTACAGATATGCAAGTAAGGAGAGGATAAGAAAAGAAAAAGAAAGAAAAAGTAGGAAGAGTATAACAAAAAGTGGGTTAGTTTACGCTACGAGCTACAGCTAAGTTCGTGTTAGTCTAATTTTTTTTTTTTTATTGCTGGGATATCACACCCTGGCGTGTCACAAGCTGGCATTAATCGTCAACAGACTCATCTTCGACCACTACCCCTAGAGCTCCTGTTGCTAATTGTTTTATTATTTTAAAGAACATTAATATTTTTAAAATGCCTATCTAAACGGTTTTTAAACATATTAACGCTGGTAGAGTTCACGACGGACGCGGGAAGATTATTCCATTTATCAATTACTTTAAACGTAAAAAAGTTTTTAGCGATGTTAGTAATGAAACGTCTGCCACACAACTTAAATCCGTTGTTACGAGTATTGCTATTATCGAAAGTGAACAGGTTGTCAAAATTTACGTTATCGATTTTATTAACAATTTTGAAAACTTCAATAAGCTCCCCCCTTAATCTCCTAGTTTCGAGTGAATGCAAATCTAATTCTTTAATCCTATCTTTGTAAGACTTGTTGCGCAATGACGGAATTATGATAGTTTCGTGGCGCGACGCTGAACCTTTTCCAACCTATCAATATCCTCACGCAAATACGGGCACCAAAACTAAACAGCATATTCTAAATGAGGCCTGAATAGGGACCTGTAAAGGGGCAATATAATATTCTTCGATTTAAATTCGAAATTACGCGCTATGAAGCCTAACATCCTATTAGCTTTTGCGCAAGACTCCAGGCACTGGTTCCTAACTTTTAAATCCTTAGATACGCGTACACCTAAATCTACTCCCTCGTCAACGCTCGCTAACTGTCTATTGTCCATCGTGTACGTGTAATTATTGTTACGAGAACCTAAATGCAAAACTTTACATTTATCTATGCTAAATTGCATCTGCCACTTATTCGTCCACTCCATAATCCTATTTACATCGTCTTGGAGCCTATTTCTATCGACCACGTTAACACTAGAAGGACCGAGATTTTCAACTGCCTATAAGGACCGGAAAGCGTCAATTGACGCAAGTTGATTTTTTTTTATTTTTACCCTTCCACAGGTTAGAAAACTGCAGTTAGCAGAAATAATATATACAGTATTACATAAAAGAAAAAAATTACAATTTATCAGTAATTAATTATTTATTATTAATAAGTATGTATCAGTTATGTGTTTATCATGCACATGTTCTACACTTTGTGGTCGCACACTTGCCACAGACTGGCTTTCTACAGACACTGCACAGATCAACGGTTCTGTTTCTACATTTTGTGGATCCGCATGTACGACGCACTTTGGCTGGAGTAGCAGCATTCTCAGCTTCATCGTCTACATCTACTACTGCGAAAGCCTCAGGAATTCCAAGGGGGAGAGTTGTTAGTAATCTCCTCGCTGACCCTTTGAATGTATCTCTGCGGCTAATGTTGGAGCGACACATCATTTTGTAGATGATCCACAGTGGTGGGCACGCGCAACGATTTTTGTAGCGCCGCAGCCGCAACCGCAACTCTGCTGAAATAGTTGCGCCGCACGCGCAAGCGCAACCCTTTTCAAAAAGTTGCGCCGCAAGCGCAACCGCAACGCGCAACTTTTGAAAAATAAATAAAATAATATTAAAATAAAAATCTTTTTTACAAGTTAAACAAAATATATCTGATACAGAAAAAGATAATATCAATATTTTATTACAATATATAATAAATGCAAAAAAATCACTACATAAGAGCCAGGTTTCCCTTCATGAACACCAGCATCTCAAAGTGTGGATCGGAGAGTCCAGCCCGTTTTGGCTTCAGAACATCCTTCCCCAAAGAGAACAGACGTTCTACAGCCGCACTTGAGGGAATGGGTGTGTTATACTGCACAAAGAGGTCTGTCAGTTCCTTGCAAGTGAACACGTTCCTCGCGATATTTTTCTCCGGCCTCTTGTCCAGGAAACTGTTCACCAGCATTGTGCTCTCCTTCTTCTGTTTGCTGATTACTCCTGTGTCGTACAGCTGCTCGAGGAAGTCCCCTTTGTCTGCCGCTTCCGCATCACTGCTGCTGCTGCTGAACTCTTCATCCTTCCTGGCCCTGTCCGCCAATGACACAACTTTGCTGGTGACCGTCCTCCTCAACTCCTCCGGGTCTCCTCCGGCAGCTTCGTGCAAGGATGCATGGCGTTTCTTGGCTTCTTTTGTCCCGTCCATACAGCAGTCCAAAAACTTCTGAAGGCAGTAGCCGTGCTTACTCTCCATATGCTTCCGGAGGCTGTATCTTGACTTCTTGTTGGCTGAGAAGACCTTCTTATTGGGCCTGCAGCGGACACACTCGTACAGGAAGTTGTCCGTGTGGCCCTGTGCCTGGGCCTGACCCTTGAACTCAAAAAAGTCGGCCAAGTAAGGCCAGGGGTTAACGGTAGGGGCCCCCGATCCTGAAGCGGAAACCTCACTGACACTTGCTTCAGTCTCAGGGGAACGGCTGTCAACATTCTCAGTCACTTCAACCTCTCTGTCCATGTCCTGGTCGGCAGAATCAGTGCTGTCGGCCACAGACACCACAAAACGATCCATAATACTAGTACTAAAAAGTAAAAAGAAACTAAAACAACAGAAAGTCAGACAGTGATACTGGCGCATTGAGAATGTGACTGAATGTAAACAATTGAAGTGCAGTGTTGCCAGATAAAAATATTTAAGTTACATTCACTTGGGTTATTTTTACAGAGAAGTAATATTAAATGTTGCGCGTTGCGCGCTAATCTTGAAACTGCATATATAAGTTGCGCCGCAAACAATTCCGCAACTCTCTGTAAAAATGTGCGGCGCAAGCGCAACCAAAAATGTTGCGCCGCAAGTTGCGCCGCAACTTTTTGCGGCGCAACTGCCCACCTTTGAATTGATCCAGCTGTTGATCAAGGCCATATCCAGCACATTATAGAAAACATGAATTGGCCATCGCCTACTAGCTGCTTTCACAGAATAGGACCTTGACATTTGATCAATCGCATCAACCCCCACCTTGTTTTTGTTATAAAACAGAATGGTCTCCGGTTTTTGTTTCGGGTTGTTTTCTGTTGGTATCTGAACATCGGGATGGAGACTACTCAAAAGAACCACAGCCTTGGATGCTTTGCCCTGATAAGAAGTGAGGGTCACAGCAGTCTGTCCTGTATATTTGAACACTTCAGTTTCGTGCAGCTGCTTGGTTGCCTTGCATTCTTCAGGAAGCTCTCTGCAATTTTGGCGGATTGTGCCAACTATGCTGCTTTTTTTCTGTGCCAGTCGTATAGCAAGGTCCAGTGATGTGAAGTAATTGTCACAGGTGACGTTGTAACCTTGCTTGAACACTGGAGTCAACAGTTTCAATACTACATCAGTAGCCACGCTAACATCGGCATTTCTGGTATCATCCTTTCCAAGGTAAGGGAAGCCATTGAACAAATACTTATTCTCCACATCTACTGCCATCCAAAACTTCAAGCCAAACTTGTCTGGTTTGTTCGCCATGTATTGGATAAATTTGCTGCGTGCTTTGCAAGGCAACAACTGCTCATCTACCGTGACATATTGATGGGGAATAAACGCCTTTTGGCAACTGTCAATGAAAGGGTACCATAGCTGTGATGCCAAACAAAACTTATTTTGTGCTAGATTTCGCTGCCTCTCAGTTTTCAGATCAAAACAAAGGTATTTCATTATTTCCAAGAATCGATTGCGTGGCATAGTTTTGTTGAATATAGGACATCCCCAGGAGCCATTCCACATACTCTTGATGGGTAAGTTGCATCCACCAATGACACCAAGAGCGATGACAAGACCAATGAACTTATACAATTCATCTAATGTCACAGACCAGTTGGGATCACCTGTAGCTCGTTGGCCTTCAGCATTTGTACACTTTTGGATGTTTCTCATCATTGGTTCATCAAAGAGAATTCTGAATGATGAAAGTGGGCTATCCTTGATAACACGTGTTGTAGAATATGCAGTAGGACCAGAACGAATCCGTACAATGTTTTGCTGTTGCAGGCGTCCTCGCACAGTCTGCGATGCGGCAGCCCACCGCCAAGATGATCCATCTTTACCTATAACTTCTCCAACACCCACTGCATCTGCTCCACTGCCACCTTGTGCGGGTTTATCACTTTGTCTACGTCCAGGACGTGTCTCACGACCTTGATCTCGTCGAAGACCACGGCTTTGCCCACGACTATCTCGCCCACAGGCTCGTCTACGATGATTGCCATGAGTGGGTAAAGGTACAGTAGGCTCCTCATCGCCAGATTCAGGGGAAGAAGAAGACTCAGTTTCAGCCGCTGTCTGAACTGCAGCATTCACTATATCATCTGACTCACTGTCTGATGCATCACAATCAGAGGCATCGGATGGAATATTTCGAAGTTGCTCCAATGCCTGCTCTACAGAGAGTCCTTTGCGAGACATAGCGTTATATATTTATTTATATTTATCTATATTATTATTTATTATTATTTATATATTTATTTACCTGAAATGGGAAAGAAATGGTTATTAGACAGGAATATATTGACGAAATGAACAAACAAATAAAATAGAGCCATATATTGTACATGCGTCATTTGACGCACCTGGTCCTTCAGGGTAGTGGTCTCTCTCATAGGTTTTCTGTATCAGATGAAAAGATGAAATTGACCATGAATATATGATAGATGCCATTGAAATATTAAAAGTCACGAAAGATGAGGTATGAAGGCCTAAAAGGTTAGACTTGTAGGCAAAAAAAAAAAATTGCGTCAATTGACGCATGTGGTCTTTCTAGTGTTAAGAACTTTACTGCCTATTTTAGTATCGTCCGCGAATTTTGACACGTTACTGGTCAAGCCTACATCTATGTCGTTAATGTAGATTACGAATAGCAATGGGCCTAACACTGAACCCTGTGGGACACCGCTACCTACATCCAACCACCCCGCTTCACTACCATAACAACGACCCTCTGTTTCCTAGTTCATCCCTTTACCAATGCTGTTGCCATAAGGGAACAATTGCAGGGTGATGTTTCGGCAATGACAGTAAGGCGGCGGCTACATGAAGCTGGGTTACACCATCGGATCCCGGCTATCAAGAAGTTAAATCAGCAACATCGAGAAAATAGACTTCGATTTGCTCAGCAACATGTTGACAAAGGACTTGACTTTTAGAGCCGAGTGATATTTACCGACGAAAAGACCTTTTCCTCCACATCCCATGGCCGTCTTCATTGTTGGAAGAGGAATAATACTCGATATACTCAAGGGCACATCTATGAGGAAGCACGTAGCGGTCATGTCTCCTGTAACATATGGGGATGGATTCATCTGTATGGTGTAAGCGAGCTCACCGAAATAGAAGGGAGGTTTACTGCAGACCAGTATATAGAAATTTTCGAAGAGGTTATGCTTCCTTCCAGTGACGGATTATCACTGAGGATATTGAGACTGAAGCCTCAGGCTCCCATGCTTGAGGGGCCCCCCAATCAACTGAGTTTCAATGATATAATTCGAGATTTCGCAAACTTCTTTGATTAAATATATATGACAGAGTACACAAACTGACAAATTTCCTGTTTTATTTTATGTTTTATAGGCCCTAAAGTAAAGTTTGTTTAATACTGTTTGGTTTTGGCAAACGGAATAGAAGGGAGGTTTACTGCAGACCAGTATATAGAAATTTTCGAAGAGGTTATGCTTCCTTCCAGTGACGGATTATCACTGAGGATATTGAGACTGAAGCCTCAGGCTCCCATGCTTGAGGGGCCCCCCAATCAACTGAGTTTCAATGATATAATTCGAGATTTCGCAAACTTCTTTGATTAAATATATATGACAGAGTACACAAACTGACAAATTTCCTATTTTATTTTATGTTTTATAGGCCCTAAAGTAAAGTTTGTTTAATACTGTTTGGTTTTGGCAAACGGAAAAATACACTGTGTTAAGGTTCTTTTAAGTTTGTTTCTCACTTAGCCTGAGCACCGTACATATAATTCGTGTAATTGTACTATGTACTGTACATGTACATGTATTGTTAATAAAAAGCTATAGAAAAGGGCCCCAATATTCTTCATTGCCCGGGGCCACGAGGTGGCTTAATCCGCCTCTGCTTCCTTCTGAGCAAATCATTTTTATGTAAGACAGGTCCCCAATTCACAGAGCACGGATCGTCACACGCTGATTCTCTTAGCAAAGAAATATTGGCCTTCTGGATTGGCCAGGTAAGGGTTGTGATACGAATCTCATCGGGAATATATGGACCAATATTGTAAATGTGTGGCCCTATGTTTATTGATATGAATCACTGTAATAATTTTATTTTCTGTAATTCTCTCCTTTGAGGTGAGAGACCGCCAAGAGTCACAGCTGCAGTGATTCAACACTTAAGTTGTAACATGGAACTTATTAATACAAAACAATGATATGCATTTATGATGCTGCCTCAATACAAAACATTCTTCGTTTCTAAATAATATTTCTCTCAGTGTTATTTTTTTTTTTTTTTATTGGGTTCAAAATCCCAGCTGAGCCGTGAACGGCCAAGCTCTGAAGGGCCAGTTCAACCTACAGCCCAAGTTAAGCTAGAATTAAAAACTTACGGACTTGGAGGCCCTATTAGGTCCTACCTCAGGTGTGAAAAATGCTCTGTATGAATTGGTCCGCAATTAACACCCCTTATATATCCAGTCTAACTATAGAGCAGATTAAGTCTAGCCTTGTAGGGGTCAGCCTAGAGATTCCGGAAATGGTCCAGAGCGGGCAGATAAATTGAGGTCCACAGTAGGATTCCTCACCAAATTAGGTTAGGGCAATCTACCTTCACCTTTGTTAAGCTATGAGTTGATGCTAGGTCTTAGACCACAATGTAGGCCTAATTTGTCTGACCCAGCTTAATTTACGGCGTTTACTTCTAACTGGGTTAAAAACACAATTAGTCACTTACTGCTAGTTATTAGAGAGTCCCTTTTCCCCTTTTGTTTAATTGTTGAGAGCGTACTTGCTGGTGGGGATCTTTTTCCGTTGTTTGTTCTTCTCCCTTCTCTCGTTCCGTCTTGTCGCCCCGTTCCTCGTTTTCGTTCTCCTTTGTCCTCCTTTTCGCGGAGCTTTTTTCACCAGCGTTCTCTTGGTCTTTTTCGGTTGGTTGATTGGTAATGTATATCTATTACCGAGCACGCTCTTGTCACACAGTGTATAAATACTAGTGTGGAGAATAACTCTGGTGAGCAACCAATTGGTTTCATCCACCAAATTATTGACATAAAAGGAATTTAATAATTGTTAGATTAACTACCTACCTACTAAGTGAACCATTTTCGTTACCTCCCAACTACCCACACATCAGTTTTCCATATACTGGGGGCCCCGGGAGATAAAAATTTTGGTGTCATTGTCACCAATTTTTATGTCTGAGTGTAGACTAGCTAACTATTTGACTGTAAATGCCTGTTAATCTGATCAACAGTGACTATCCTCACCTTCTCATGGAGAAGATGTAGCATTTAATTAGAAGAGAAAATATACATCCATAGGATGAAACTGTTCATGGTCTTTACCATAAGAAAAGGAAAAGTGAAAGTTAGAAGATGAAATTACAATTCGACAGCATCTATTTTTTGTTGTAAAATTAGTCGCGCCTTTAACGCTATTTGTCGCTGAGGTCTTGTGTCTGTCAATGTTGTAGTAGGATGCGTTACCACTCCTACTGTCAAAGGAATAGTTACTGGAAGTTCAGTGTCTCCAGTTGTTACTGTCGGTGGAGAGGGTTCTCCAAAGTCCACTGTTTTGGGTCCAGACTGTAAGGGGTACAAAAGAGAAATGTCTCTTGTTGTGTCACCCGATGAAGTCCTTAATTTGACCACTCTTGTTACCCCGTCTGTCCCTGGTCTGAGTTCTAAAACTCTAGCCAGAGGCCAGTATTGTCTTGGAGTACTGTCATGTATGAGAACAAGGTCCCCTACCTTAATTGTGTCAGACCAATCCTTCTTAGTCATTTGTTTATGTCTCTCCCTTAGACCCATCAAGTACTCAGTTTTCCACTGTTTAATGAAATGAGCTTTAACTCTAGTTAAGTGTTGTAACTTAGTCTGGAGTTCATCATGTCGTTGAGTCCAGTTTGGGTCTTCTGAAGAGTCTATATTGTAGTCCGGCAGGAGACTAACTTGTTCTCCCCGAATCAAATGATTTGGAGTTAATGGTTCCGGGTCATTAATGTTGTCACTCACATAAGTGAGTGGTCTATTGTTGATGATGTTCTCAATCTCAGCTAGGAGAGTGAGCAACTCAAACAAGTGTATCTGTTTTTTACCAATTGCTTTCTTCAAGCAATTCTTTACTGTTTGTATATTCCTCTCCCAGATAGAACCATACCAAGGAGAGGCAACCGGAATATACTTCCACTTTATGTTTGAATTTTGTATATATAATTGTGTGAGTTCATTGCTTAACAAGTCGTTGATGACTTGTTCACCAGCCTTGAAATATGTAGCATTGTCAGTCCAAACTGTCTTGGGTACTGAATGTCGTGCACAGAATCTCTTAAAGACAGCAACAAAAGATTCTGCTGTAAGGTCCTCCACAACGTCTAGATAAACAGCTCGTGAGGCAGCACATGTAAACAGTACAATGTACATTTTTTGTTCAGTGTCAACCACCCCTACAGTCAATGCTCCTGTATAGTCAATGCCTACAGTCTCAGAGGGTCTGTTGAGAGTAACTCTCTCCTCTAGCAAAGCAGGAGGATTTGGTTTCCTATAGGGCCTAGCATGAATACGCCTACATGTGACACACTCACTTAGGTCCCATGAACCAAGTTTTGTTTGACTTCAACAACTTGTAGGATAAACCTCTGGTCAGAAAGTCTGCTGGATTTTGTTTAGTTGGAACATAGTGAAAGTTGACTTGTAGGCTTACATTAGCTTCAGCTATTTCTTTTAGCCTATTTCTTGCAAAGATGTTCTTACTATTAATGTTATCATTCCGTATCCAGGCAAGACAAATCTGACTGTCGAGCCAGATGTGGATATCAATTATGTTCACATCATGGTAAGCATCCTTAAGCAATGAAATGGTTTTAATGGCTAATGCAGCAGCCAATAGTTCCAACTGAGGTATGGTTCAGGTAGGTTTGAGAGGTGCAACTTTCCCTTTTGCATAAATTAGATGACTTTCTGTAGGACTTACAAGGTACGCACAGCACCCATAAGCCTGTGTGCTTGCATCACAAACACATGAAGTCTCTGGGGCTTATCCCTAAACCCACAGGACCTTTTTATTTTAATGTTCTGCACTTTTGTTAAATCAGCAGCTAACTTCTTCCAAGATTTTTGATCTTTAGTTGTTATTGAATCATCCCACCCAACATTTGTCCTCCAAACTTCTTGGAGGAGAATCTTTGATTTTATTGTTGAATGCAGGAATAGACCCATGGGGTCAAAAATTTTTGAAGCCTCTGATAATATTTGTCTTTTAGTGTTTCCTTCCTCATCAAGTTTAAAACCTTTAGTACAGATTGAATCATGACTGTTAGAAGTTGCATCCAAATACCAGTTCATACCTAAAGTTTTAACTCTGTCTGATGGCTCAGTAAGACCATTATTATCCTTTAAAATTTTTTTGTTTAAATCCTCATCATTTGAAATCCACTCTCTAAGTTCAAAGTTACCTTGTTGCATAATGTTTTGAGAGTGTTCATAGACCTCAGATAATTCAGATTTTGTTGTTGTTGAGCCTATTAGATTGTCTACGTAAAAATGTTCCTTGAGGAAGTTCAGTGTTAAAGAGTTATTAAACTGGTTCAAATGATGTCTAATTGTCAATGCTAATAGGCTAGGCGAGCAATTGGCTCCAAACAACACAACATTAAATCTATAGGTTATGAACCCTTTATTCAAATCAAATGGATCCCTGAACCATAAGAACCTAAGTTGGTTCTTGTCATATTCATTTTTAAGATTTATTCTCAAAATGCCTTTGAAATGTCACTTTTACGGCATATTATCTAACCTGAACCTGAGTAAGATCTTCACAAGGTCAGAAATGAGATTAGAACCCTCAGTCAGGCAATCATTCAAACTGTGTTTATCACTGTCTTTGAGGCTACAGTTATATACTACTCTGAGTTTTGTTGTTGGGGCATCTTGTCGATAAACCCCCCTGTGGGTTAAATAATGACAACCATCTTTTTTAAAAGGGTCATTTGTTACTTCTTCAATGAAGCCTTTCTGTAGCTGTTCTTTGAAGACATCACTGTACATTTGAATTGTATTATCTTGTTTGAGTTATTTCACTACTTTATATAAATGTCCTTTAGCTACTTTGAGATTATCTCTTAAAGTTGGACAATTTATTTTCCAAGGTAACTCAACAAAATAACTATTGTCTTTGCTCTGAATGGTGTCTTCAAATCTTTCTACCATTAACTGATCTTCTGAAGTTTGATTTGTGTCATGTACAGGGTGGGGCACGGGAACCAAGTGTTTTTGGAATAATCAGGAAAATGATATTTATTTTTGTAAAGAAAATATATTGGTAGAACAACATTCGTAAGAACATAGCATTTCATGTCATAATAATCATGTACCGAAAATTATATCTGGCATATGATTTCCTTGGCCGTCGACGCATTGTTGAAGGCGTTTACGAAATTGGCCTCCACTCTTCCCAGCAGGTCTCTGTTGATTTGGATGATTTGTTGACGGATCGCTTCCTTCAATGCATCTAATGTACGGGGCTTGTCCTCGTAGACACGTGACTTGAGGTACCCCATAGAAAGAAGTCACATGTGGACAAGTCATGGGACCGAGGGGGGCATGCATGTCACCAAATCGTTTACATTCAATTCCTGCACCATCGCTAACTTGTATGGGTGAAAATGTAATTCTTCATGCAAAATCCGTCTAACAGTACGATTGCTGATTCCGAGTGCAGCTGAATGTCTCCGAGCAGAGCGGCCTGGGCTTTGCAACATCGCTTGTCTGACCCTTTCAACGTTCTCTGGAGTACGCACAGTGCGTTGCGGCCCCTTCGGTTTGTTTTCATTATTGAGCCTCCTGTTCGAAGATTGTTAACCCAACGTAAGATTGTGTCACGAGCGGAACAGAGTCATTTCGATGAATGTTGAATCTGCGGCGAAACGCACGCTGAACTGCTGTCACTGACTCGCCACTCCTAACAAAATGATCATACGCGAACATGCGGTGTTCTAACGTCCACTGCTCCATGATGGCACCTGAAAGATAAAGGTGAGTGTTAGTTTAAAGTTAAATGCTATGAACCCAGGAATGGAATGCTACCTACCGCACGCCCCTCCCATTCCTAATGGCCGATTACTAGCTATTCAAAAAACACTTGATTCCCGTGCCCCACCCTATATATCCACAGATTCTAGCAACCATAAAGTTTGAATTGCCTCATCCAGAGTTTCATTTGATAGTGATGAATTAATGTTCTCAGTTGTTATAATATTATTCAAAGTGTTGCTATTCTTACAGGTGTTATGTAGGACTGAGTTGAGGCACATAGTATTTGTTAGTCATGAACTATTTTGGTTTAGGTCTAGGTTGTATCTGGATAGGTCACCCAAAGGGGCTATCCCTGATGGAGTCTGATAAGCTATACCATTACCTATCTTCACTATGCCCTTATGAATAAGATGAATATAATCTGCCCCCATTAACGTTTCAATGTTAGCTACTGTGTTGTTTGTGATATGTCTATCAGCTATATTGTACTGTTTTCCCAAATGATTTATGGTTTGTTCTAGTTTGGGTATAACCAGTTTGTTTTGTCCTACTTTTGAAATAATGACTGCTTTAATTTTTTCTAATTAATTTTCTAAATGTAGTTCCAGGTCAATTGTCTTATAGCTATTTTTGTTTGAGTTATCCTTAACAAAGGATGTGATATTGAGTTCTTGTTCATTCGGGTTTGGTGTCAAACCCAATTAATTAACTAAATTTTGCGGAACAAATGTTTGTTGAGAACAAGAGTCTATAAGACATCTCACTGGAGTGGTGCTACCCTCACCATTCACTAAGTCCAAAGTAATAGTTGGTAAAAGAACCTCAGTGTTTCTTGTTACGTTGTTTGAACAAACAGAATGTCCCATGAAAGTGGCATTTTCTTGATTACCTTTGTTTGGAGGAGGTATCTTTTGAGTTTGAGTATTGTTGTTTGGACACTTCGGTGAATCACACATTGATGAGACATGTCGTAAACTTTTACAAAACTTACAATTGAATCTTAACCTAGATTTACAGTCTTTCTTATAATGTCCCTGGCCAGTACACTTTTTACATAGGTTCAACTGTTCACATCTTCTAGCTCTTGAGTTAAAGTCTGAATATTTGCCACACCCAGTACTACTGTTTCATCACTTGCACAAAATTTGCAATGTGGTGTGTAAGTTGAGGCAGCAGCAGAGATGGGCACGATCTTGATCTTCAAGATCAGATCGTGATCTTGAAGATCAAGATCGTGATCTGATCTTGATCTTCAAGATCACTTTTATTATGGTGATCTTGATCTTGATCTAAGATCACTTTATTTCTTGTGATCTTGATCTTGAAGATCACTTTAGACTTCAAGATCACTTTTTTTCAGATTCTTAAATATGCCGCTATGCGAATGTCATTTGTTTTTTGTCCAAGCGACATCTGGTGGCAACTTTGTTCAACACCGACTGTTTATGTTTTCTGTTAGTTGGGTGACTTGCGTCATGCGTGGGCTCATGGAAGGTGTAGTTTGCTGTGGAATTTAGGCTCGTAAAAGTGTAATTTACTGTGCAATTATGTTAAAAGTGTTCTATTAATATATTATTATATATAGGCATAAAATTATAGCCTATAGGTCTGTATTCATATAATTAATTCTAAACATATTTTATTTACAGATTTAATATTTTAATAATGAGTGCAATTTTACAACTTCAACAGGCTCCCAAGGGAACCAAATATTCTAGGTTGTCACCAGAACAGTATTCAATATATTTAGATAACAATGTTGGTAATAAGGATCAATCTGTGCTATTGAACGGAAAATATTTTCAAATTGTCGAAAAAACTGGAAACAGTATCAAAGTTATTTGTAGGCAGTGTACAAAGAAAACTACAATTCTGTCTGCTGGCCTCGACTCAACAAGCAATCTTCTGAGGCACCTCAGGGTTAGTACTACTTAGTACTAAGTAGTAAGTAGCAACATTAACATAATGGTTCAAGTCATATTTTAAGTGACTGGTGCCATACAAGACTAATGCTACATTTACATAGACGTCCATTTGAATATATTGTGCACTTCAGATATTAATAGATTATGGACTAGTAACTACATTAAAAACTGCCGATATCCAACTATAATAAAACGCCAGGTGTATCTGTCTTTCTCTCTGTCTGATCCATGTCTGTAATTTCTCCTATTTAGTTACTGAAGGACGAAATTCGGCTTTCAATTTAACATAGGATAAAAATGCACTGATCATGGTGAAAATAATTTTAGTTAAAGATAACAAAATTTTAGAATCTTGTTAAGTATTAATTTCAACTAGAAGTTTGATACTCTGATAAATATTATACAGGGTGTTCAAGAAGTCTCTCCGCATGATAATAATTTATTTTCTTGTGTGCAGAAACTACATTCGGATCTTTTGGGTGAATATGAATCGGAGAAGAAATCTCGCAAGCGTCCAGCTAAAGAAGAAGATGCCAGCGGCAGCAATGCTGGCCCTGCCAAAATTGCCAAGCAGTCAACACTAAGCATGTTCCACATTTCCAAGCAAAAACCAGGACCACCAATATGCAAGGATATCCTTGAAAAGAAGATTCTCTCGCTTGTGGCTAATGGGCTCCTACCATTGAGCCTAGTTGAACTACATGAATTTAAGGATCTTCTTTCATGTTAGTATAACTCAAATATTTTGCTATTTTTTCCATAGCTAATATCTGATTAAAATAATTAATCATATTATTTGTATGAACATTAGACTATCGCTAGCCTAGCTAAATATTTTGATATTTTTTCCATAGCTAATCTATTGTATTTGTTTTAATTTTTAAATATTTTTTTCAGACGTCAACCCGGCTGTTCAGGTGCCATCTAGACGCACCCTGGCTAGATCTCTTGCAACAACAACCAGTACAATGAAGGAAGACATACAAGCAAAACTGGCAGCAGTTGACCATGTGTGTGTTACATGCGACATATGGTCAACTAATCACCGCAGTTTCATGGGAGTCACTGCGCATTGGGTATGCTATTGATTTAGTGTATTATTTTTATATAATTGATAAATTGACCATTGGTGATAGACTGATAGTCTGATAGACTTATAGTATAATCTTTTCAATTATTCGACATGTGTTCCTCATTCATTAATTTGGCGAGTCTTCATTTTGCTGTGATTCACAGTAATTTCACACTAATTCACTGATTCTGTCATCTGTCATTGTGTCTGATTCACAGCAAAATGTGGAAGAGTCCATATTCACAGGCTGTGAATATGGACTCTTCCACATTTTGCTCTTATGGGATGGGTCACTGATGTGGTGGTATGGTAGGCGACTCATCGCTGAATTGCCTCCTTTATATCACATGGTTCTTCTCTTCAATGTTTGGTGGCGCAGTTTAGCTGGTGCGTGTCTAACCAATATTATTAAATTAAGCTTAAAAAAATGTTCATACAAACATTGATTTTATATTCTTACATTACAGATCAATGATGACTTGTCACGAGGATCAGCTGCACTGGCATGCCGAAGATTTCGTGGAACACATAGCTTTGATAAAATTGCTGGAATATTGGACAGGATCAACTCGGAGCATGGTTTATCTTATAGAAAAGTTGTATCTACAGTCACCGACAATGCATCGAACATGGTGAAATGCTTTAAAGAGTTCGGTGTTCGTGTTCAGAATCGTACTGACGACATTGATGAAGATGATGCAGATGAAGATGATGATGAAAAAGATTCAGATGAAGAGGTTATCATCAGCAACTTTCCTGAACATTCAGGAGAGCATGGAGAGGAGTCAGTGAAACTATCATCCCATATTCGATGTGCCTCCCACACATTGAACTTGGTAGCAACAACTGATGCAGATAAAGGACTGAATTCACCTGGACTAAAGAAGATAAAGCATTCTGCAATGGGAAATGTTCGGCGCTGTGGAATGCTGCTGGTAAACCCAAGTCAGCAGAAAAAATACAGGAAATAACTGGCGTCCAATTTAGGTACCCATGCGTCACCCGATGGAACTCAATGTACGACTCATTAAGCCAATATATAAACATAAGAACGACGTGAATGTAGCTCTTGAAGAACTGAATCTACCCATCCTCAAAGACAATGAATTGGAATTTATTTCAGAATATTTGTCTGTTCTAAAACCAATTGCAGCAGCCCTCAACAAATTACAGGCAGAGAAAGAATGCTACTACGGTTGTCTTCTTCCAACAGTCCTAGTGACTCAAGATGCCCTCGCAAGATTGGAGCCTATCCAACCAAACGACCTGCGCTTGAGACACTGCATGCCATTACTGGCAGCAGTCGTCTCTGGCTTCAATGCCAGATTTGGTCATTTTTTGTCGTTGAGCCCCGAGGTAACTGATGCCGTTTTGGCCTCAGTATCTCATCCGTATTTCAAACTTAGATGGATATCATTGTTGCAAGGGCCTAATTTCGGCGATCATGAAGCAATCAAGTCTCAAGTAAAAGACAAGCTGCAAATGGCTGTAAGAAATTGTAATTCTGACAGCAGTGGTAATAGTTCGGTGAACTCAGACTCATCATCTGAAGACGATTTCTTCAGAACTATGGACGGCTCATTCTCTGCTCCTAACAACGAGGAAGACTTGGAAGTCCTCAATTATTTGCAGGACACCAGTAAGGCACTCGACTCTTTAGATAGGTATCCTGCTATAAAGAGATCTTCAAGAGGTATAACACCACGCTACCTTCCTCTGCACCAGTGGAACGGTTGTTTTCGTTTGCTGGCATGGTTCATAGCCCCAAACGAAGTCGTCTCTCGGATGGTAACTTTGAACAATTGGTTTTGCTGAAAGCAAATGTTTACAGCGGTTGAACATTAAATTAACACTCTTAACTTGCGGTTTTTACCCTTATATTGTCAGTAATTGCGTACTGCAGTAAAACTGTAAAATTAAATTCTATGTAAAAAATGTTTACTTATATATGCTGACCATTCATTGATATGGGTTATGGACCTGGTGAAATGAGAATTGAGAAAAATAGAACTAAAAAACTATATGTAGGTCATTTAATAGTTTTTTTCTTTGCTGATAAGTTATGATAATACTAAGTTTTAAGTTTACCACCTGAAAAACTGAAAGGGGAATCGTCAATCCCCGTGGTTTTAGATCAGGTGACATGGGTAGGATGCGATGCTTGTATTGCCTCAGCCCTCAGGGGAGTATTAGGAGTGATACTTTTCAGGAGTGATTAACAAAATAATTTGTTTTTGTTTACTCTACAAGAGTACAACTTTTTTCAATTCATATAAAAGTGATCTTAAAAGTGATCTTGAAAAGTGATCTTCAAGATCACGATCTTGATCTGGATCTTCAAGATCACATTTTTCTGGTGATCTGATCTTGATCTTCAAGATCACATTTTTCTGGTGATCTGATCTTGATCTTCAAGATCACCAAAGTTGGTGATCTTGCCCATCTCTGGGCAGCAGTTACATTAAAGTTCTGTAATGTAGGTGTTCGTGTATTACAGTTGGTCACATTTGATTCTACAGTATCAAGTTTTGTCTGTTTGGCTGTAGCTAGTTGGTCTCTGGGGACAGTCTTTGGTTTATCCATAGTCTGGGTCTTATTTTGTGTTGAAATATTTCTCAATTTGAAATTAGTTAGGATAGTTGGAAAGTGTTTTCTGATGTTTTCAAGATTAGGATAATTTTCTCCGTCTTTAGAACTAAAACATCTTTAACCCTCAAAGGAAGGCACCTAAGAACTACGCCTTGTATAGCCAAGATGAGCTTTAACATCTATCTCATTGCTAACCAGTTGTCCCATAATAGCTTCTAATTTTGAATAAAATTTTTCCATATCACTATGGTTATCTTTTACGGGTGCAAAATCAATAATTTGTTGAGATAATTCAAATATAATCTCATCTTTATTAATGTAATTACGTTTCAAGAGATCAATAGCTACTTCATATGATTCCCTACAGCTGGTAAATAGGCTATCATGTTATAGGTTGGACCTTTAAGGAAACTAGTTAAGTAGCTAAACTTATCAACAGTTGGAATATAAGGTTTATTACCTATTAAACTCCCAAATTTTTCAATGAAAGATGGGAATTGTACCGTGTCCCCATCAAATGTTGGTACTAGCAAAGTGGGTGACTTAGCCCTAAATTCTTGTGACTCGGGATTTGGCATGCCACTTAAATTTTGTTGAAGGTTAGCTCTACTTTGATTAAAATCAGAAATAGGTTTATTTGGTGTTAAGTCGGTCAAACGAGACTGTAGTCCCCTCATGTGCTGTTCAATTGAGGTTACCTGATGATCATTATCAGAGTAAAGGTCTGTAAGTTGTTCATCAGCCATTTCGGGTTCAACTAACTCTGAAATACTCTCATCAATGGCTATTATGTCCTTCTTTTGTTTATCCAATTTAAAAATTACATACTCTAAATCTTCCTTACCTGGTTGTGTAATATTGTTAAAAGTGTTGATAGCCTTAGTAACAGCGCCCAACTTTCCCCTCTTTTTCTTTTTTAATTTTTTCAATTCCTCACTGTCAATGTTCAGTCAAAATTGTTTAACTGGGGATCGTAATGAAATATAGGACAAGAAGAAATTACCAGAGACAAGAATCAAATAAATTGAGTAATCAGATAAAATAGTCGTTTTAAATTTAGTTAAATCCCCTCAAGTATTTATGTGTCACTCAGGTCTAAGGTTATAAGAGAATGGGACTCCTTAAATGTAAATGTTTCCTAGTTAGGCCCTAGGTTGTAGACCTAATTAGGCAAGTTTGTTACTTTAGGCATGATTAGGTTAGGTTTAGGCTAGACCATTTAGCCTAATTCTGCAATTTTTGTTAAGTAAGGTTAAAGTATGTAAATTCCCCACACACACAGGCCACCAATGTGAAAAATGCTCTGTATGAATTGGTCCGCAATTAAGCCACCCCTTATATCTCCAGTCTAACTATAGAGCAGATTAAGTCTAGCCTTGTAGGGGTCAGCCTAGAGATTCCGGAAATGGTCCAGAGCGGGCAGATAAATTGAGGTCCACAGTAGGATTCCTCACCAAATTAGGTTAGGGCAATCTACCTTCACCTTTGTTAAGCTATGAGTTGATGCTAGGTCTTAGACCACAATGTAGGCCTAATTTGTCTGACCCAGCTTAATTTACGGCGTTTACTTCTAACTGGGTTAAAAACACAATTAGTCACTTACTGCTAGTTATTAGAGAGTCCCTTTTCCCCTTTTGTTTAATTGTTGAGAGCGTACTTGCTGGTGGGGATCTTTTTCCGTTGTTTGTTCTTCTCCTTCTCTCGTTCCGTCTTGTCGCCCCGTTCCTCGTTTTCGTTCTCCTTTGTCCTCCTTTTCGCGGAGCTTTTTTCACCAGCGTTCTCTTGGTCTTTTTCGGTTGGTTGATCGGTAATGTATATCTATTACCGAGCACGCTCTTGTCACACAGTGTATAAATACTAGTGTGGAGAATAACTCTGGTGAGCAACCAATTGGTTTCATCCACCAAATTATTGACATAAAAGGAATTTAATAATTGTTAGATTAACTACCTACCTACTAAGTGAACCATTTTCGTTACCTCCCAACTACCCACACATCAGTTTTCCATACAGGGTTGCTGACTCGATGTGGGCCTACCTTAGGCCTCAGTTGCATGAATTTAAGATAAAAACAGAAGGGGCACTATTTATGGTCTTCTTTCTAAACCTTGCAACAACAACACAACCTGCACTATTGCACGATGCAACAATCTTGTATCTAAACAACCAAACTGAATTGCAAGAGAGCTCTCTATAAGACCACACCCTGTAAGTACGGCATTCCACAGACGAGTAGAAAAGATGCGCAGCGCCCCAAAAAATGATGCCACAAGAGTGCCCAAACAATGATGCCACAAGAGCCCAAAAATGCTAGCTCTAAATTAAGTGAATTTTTCAATAACCTTACAATTATGAGATGGATATATATACACCTTAACTTAATATATACAAGCAATGCTGCATCAATCAGCTTAGTCATCATATCGCCTTGGGACAACAATGGTTCTTCCTCTTCTAGATTTTCTAACACTCCCCACCGAAGAGGCATTGTTGTCATTACCGTCTGCAGGGTTAGAAAAGCCTTCTCCATGAGGCTGTAACTCAAATGTTTCATCTTGACTATCCGTGTTTTTGCTGATTTCTAAAGCATAGAGTTTTTGTATAGGTCTCTTTAACTTTCCTCCTGAAGTCTTTACCAGTGCAGACCTAACTAAATTGTCTTTGCCAACAAACAACTCTTCAATTATGCCAAGCTTCTAGAATTGCCTTGGTCTTTCATCCCCAATCATTACCACTTCTCCCACCTTGATACAATTTGCATTGGAGCCTTTTACATTGCCTGATGGGTAATAATTGAGTTCTGGCAAGTATTCCATCTGCCACCTCTTCCATAACTGATCTTGTAGCTCTTCAAGGTGCCTGAACCGTCTGGTTAACTCTCCTTGAGTGCTCTGGATAGACTGCAAGTCTTCTGGGACACTGGGGCTTGATGTTAATCGTTTACCACAAAGAAAGTGATTTGGTGTCAATGGCTCTGCATCCTGCATACTGTTATAAACAAAAGTGATAGGCCTACTGTTCACCATTGCTTCTACTTCACATAAAACAGTGCAGAATTCTTCTTTGCTCAAATGAGCTTTAGCTAAAAGTTTCTTTAATGGACACTTTACACTTCTCACTAGCCTTTCCCAAAATCCTCCCTACCATGGTGCTCTCTCAACAATAAACTCCCACTGTACCCCTTGGTGTGAAAAGTAGGATTGGAATCCTTCCTCTTTTAGCAAGGACCAAACTTCTTGGAGTTCCTTTGCAGCCTTTTTGAAGGTTTTTGCATTATCCGATATGATTTTATTTGGGAAACCCCTTCAGTTCACAAACCTTTTAAAGGCCAAAAAAAATACATCACTACTTAAGTTGCTTACCAACTACAAATGGATTGCTCTGGTGGTAGCACATGTGAAAAGACATATATAACCTTTGTTAGACTCCCCTTGCTCATACACATAGACTGAACCTGCGAAGTCTACTCCCACTACATCAAATGGGGCAGTATAGACACACCGTTCTCTTGGAAGTGGAGCCACCTTTTCATAATAAGGCTTTGCACTCCAACGCTTGCAAACCACACATTTATGCAAGACCTTTTTACTACTTGTCTAATTTTGGGAATCCAAAACTGTTGTCTGATCTCTATTATCACTTCTCTAACTCCAGCATGTAACAACTTATGATGAGTATCCAGGATCAAAAGGTCCACAAAGTGCCCCCCAGAAGGTAGCAAAATTGGATGTCTTTTCTCCTCTGGAAGCCCAGAAAACTGTAGTCTACCTCCTACTCTCAATAAATCCTGATCCAAAAACACATCCAAACCCTTGAGAGCAGAATGTGTTGGTAGAACCTGTAATGGACGGCTGTTGAGCAATTCCCTCTCTTCACCAAATTTTTCCTTCTGCACATATACCACCCAGTATTTCCTGGCTTGCTGAATCTCCTTACTGTTCAGAATTCCTTCCCTTCTTGTTTCTCCCTTAATATTGTTGGTAAATCTATATACCCATGCTGTCACTCTTAACAACCTTTTCAGACTGCTAATGTCCTCAAGCCTCAATATGGGATCCTGCTGCATAACTTAACAACTGTTCACAGTGCATTTTCTCACCTCACTCACCCATGCTTCTTCAGCCTGGCATTCTCCTACAATAGGCTGATTAGAAGGCCAGTTTTCACTTCCAAGTTTTAGCCACTCTGGCCCATTCCACCACAAACTTGACTGTGCAAAATCTTTCACTGAAATTCCTCGTGTTGGTAAATCAGCGGGGTTTTGGATGCCTGGACAATGCTTCCATTGCTTGGGATCTGTGTGCGCTTGAATTTCCTCCACCCTATTGGCAACAAATGGTTTCCATTTCCTTGCCTGGCTTCTTAACCAGTGCCAAACTATAGTGGAGTCTGTCCAATAATAGCTTTGAATTTCATAGAGGGCCAAAGACCTTTGCACTGTAACTGCACCCATCAATTCCAACCTTGGAACAGAAAGCCTTTTCAAAGGTCCTACTCTGCTCTTTGCAGCAACCAACCTGCAACTTACTTCCTCTTGCAATGTGCCTCTTATATAAATGCAAGTTGCATAGGCTTCCTCACTTGCATCACAAAAGATGTGCAGCTCCAAATTGTCGGGACTATTGTTCAACTCTCCAAAGTACCATCTTGGGATTTCAATTTCTCCAAGATGTGCCAATTCTTTGAACCAATATTTCCACCTTACCACCATATGATCAGATAACTCTTGGTCCCAACCAAGTCCAATTTCCCAGAGTCTCTGAAACCAAATTTTTTACTTTATCACAAATGGAGCCAGGAATCCAAGAGGATCAAAGACCTTTGAAGCCAAACTAAGAGCTGTACGTTTTGTCCACCTTGTCTCATTCTCAGCCAGCTCTACTAAAGATTTCCCATTGAAGGTAAACAAATCCCCACCTTGCTGCCAAACAATGCCTAGCACTTTTGCGTCTATTTGCCCACAACTCCTTAATACCAGAATCCTCAATACTTTCTGCTGCATCAGGTACTACACAGGACTGACTCATAAACTCTTGTAATTGAGAATGATTGGTCTGCCTTTTTCTAAGCTCCATGCCAGCCTCCCTCATTATAGCTCTATCCTCCATGAATATCTGTTTAGCCATTTCTGTATTATCCACGGAACACAGCAAATCATCAACATAAAAATTTTTCCTTGTGTGTTCAATAGTGTTAGGATAGACTTCAGAATATTTCTTAAAATGGTACTGCATAGTAGCTGCCAACAGAAATGGACTAGAGCTGAGGCCAAACAACACTGACTTCATTATATATGCTTAAACCTTAGGTTCATTTTCCAACAAGTCTTTCGTATCCACCCACAGATACCTTACTGCATCTCTGCCCTCTGGTTTTAACTTTATCCGCAAAAAGGCTTGCTTCACATCTGCAGTCAATGCTACTCTACCAAACCTGAATCTCAGTAACAAGGAAAATAAATCTGCATTTAAATTTGGCCAGCATCCAAACAGTCATTCAAGGACACACCACCTTTGTCCTTGGCTGAGCCATCAAAAAGTACCCTCAGTTTGGTGGTAGTTTTGTCTCGCCGTACCACTGCATGGTGTGGCAGATAATGTGCCTCCTGGCTCACCAGCTCACCTTGCACCCTTTCAGCATAGCCATCCTTTACATAGCTTAAATTGGCCTCATTCTATTCAATTAACAACTCTTTTTTTCTTAGCCTGTACAATGAAGTCTCCAACCTCCTATTAGCTAGGTGAAGGTTTGAACCGGGTTTGCAAGAATCCTTCCAAGGGAGGCCAACTTCATAGCAACCATCTCTAAACCCAATCCCTTTTTCAAATTGCTCTAAAACATCACTGTTCACTGTACTTGCCTGTTTGTCCTTTATGCCAATGGATTCAAGTTTCCAAAAGGCTTTCAAATGCCTTTCCAAACTATGGCTGTTCTCCTCAATCTTAACAAAAAGAGCTTAACCTCCATTTCATTGCAATAGCTACCATGTAGCATCCAGCCTAGCTTACTTTCAATAGCTACCGGGCCTCGAGATGTGCGGACAATATTACCAGTTATGAAGTCCCAATAATAGTCAGTTCCAATCAAAAGACTAATATCTTCTGTTCCTTCAAACTTTTATTGCCAAAATTAATTCCTTTAACTTGCAATTCTTGGACACATGCCATATCTAAACAAGTAGTGACTTGAGCACAAAGTTCCTCAATCTCTACAGCTTGGACCTTGACAGTGGGACTTTGCGGTAACAACCCCTTAACCAGAACTTCTACCTTCTTAACCTTGGTTCGGTTTTGTACGGAACCCCAAACCCAGAAATTCTTAAATTTTCCCTCTTAAGTTCTTTAAACTTCAATTTTCTGGAAATTCTGGTCTTAATAAAGCTACACTGGCTACCACTATCAAACAACACTCTTACAGTAGTTTCTCCATCATTCCCAATTAATAAGGCTGCAGCTGTTTGCAATAATCCCCCTTTACTTTTACTCCCTTTCATAGCAGTGGCATGTGCCACTGATGTCTCTACTTCTCGGGTAGGCCTACTACGAGTGTTTTCACACACAATAATGGCTGATGCCTGCCATGACATTTTTGGCACAAAATTTTAAACTTACAAAACCTTGCTCTGTGACCTTTCAAAAACATTTAAAACATGCTGTGGACTTAGTTACCCTGTCCTTTCTCTCCTCAAAAGGTAAAGCCTCAGCCACCTCACATTTATATGACTTGTGGTTGCCTTCGCAAAATATGCATTCCTTGATTCCGTTTAATTTATTCTCAGAGGATGCATGTAGAGCTGACACTGTACCTGGGCTATTCCTTTTTGTAGAAACCTTGGTGCTGTGCCTGCCTTTGTCCCCTTGTTTAACATCCCACTGTGCAAATTCAATTCCCCGCGTCTTGCTAATTCTGTGCCTAAAAAACTTAACATCTGCTGAAGGGGATGTACACATGTTCTGTAGAGTGTCCTGTGTCCCCTACTTAATTGAAGCAAAATTGAGCTAGGCAATTTAGACTCCAGTATAGTAAACCAACATTATGCCATACATTTCCATTCCTACACCCAAGTTGTCCAGGGACCTAGTTCTAACTTCAAATTCATCATATAACTGCCGTAATCCTTCCTTGACACTATTGGGATTATTAACAGGAGGTATAGCTAAAAGTTCACGGAGGTGGCTTTTAATTAAGATCTCTGGCTTACCAAACCGTTTCTTTAATATATCCCAAGCCACAGTATAATTCGCCTCTGTTAATGCTAATCCTGCTATTGTCTTTGCTGCCTCCCCTTCCAAGAGGGACTGCAAATAATTAAACTTCTCCACCGCACTTAACACTTGACTAGAATGAACTGCTGATTGAAAACTGTCTGCCCATCCTTGCCATTCCTGAATACTCCCAGAAAATGTTTTGAGTACAAGCCTCGGTAATTGAACTGCAGATCTGTTAACCTTAACTTCACAAACACCATTTGTTGAGTGTTGTGTTTCATTATTAGACCTGGTCTCTAACTGTACTGAGCTGCTAAACTCTTTTGCTCGGTGGCATACTTTAATTATATCATCAATAATCTCTTCAAAGTAAATTATGTTATTTTCTATTTCATCCTCTTCTATAAGAGCCTCAATTTTAACATTTACTTCACTTAGAGCAACCTTTTTAGTTTCTAATATGGAAAGCTGCGCAGTCACTAGCTTAAATCCTCTTGCTCTATGGCAGAATCTATAGTGGCAATGACCTTTGTAATTAGACCTTTATAGGCGCTTCTCCTTTTTTTAAACTTGTTCAATTCAGCTGCACTCATCGTCAATGCAAACAACAATTGGGCTCAATGCCAAATAAGCTGAATTGGCAAAAGTACTTGACCAAACTGATCAACGCAAATTTTGCTTTTTTCAAATAAACTGAATTGCTGGTGGGGTACTGACCAACCACTAGTATGGAATACCAAATTTTCCACCCAAGTAACTGGCGCACCGAAGTCTGCAACCTTCGCCTACGAATAATAAACCAAAATTAACCAAACTGGTAAAAATGTAGGCCAAAAACAAGGACAGAGAAGTGGCCAAGTTTCGCAATTGGGGTTGGGCGACCAAACTTTCTACCCTGGGACCTTAATTCAATAATAAACGAAAATTAACCAAACCGGCAAAAAATGTAGGCCAAAAACAACGACAGACGAGTGGCCAAGTTTCGCAATTGGGCGACCAAACTTTCTACCCTGGGACCTTAACTCAATAATGTTCAACCCGTCTAGGCCTAACTTGGGCTACAATTTGCACAATCAGAACTTTGCCGAAAAATAGTCACTGACTCAGTCTTGGGCTAGAATTCGGTTCTGAAGGACATGTTATTTATTTATTTATTTATTTTTATTGGGTTCAAAATCCCAGCTGAGCCGTGAACGGCCAAGCTCTGAAGGGCCAGTTCAACCTACAGCCCAAGTTAAGCTAGAATTAAAAACTTACTGACTTGGAGGTCCTATTAGGTCCTAACCTCATGGTTGCTGACTCGATGTGGGCCTACCTTAGGCCTCAGTTGCATGTATTTAAGATAAAAACAAAAGGGGGCACTATTTATGGTCTTCTTTCTAAACCTTGCAACAACAACACAACCTGCACTATTGCACGATGCAACAATCTGTATCTAAACAACCAAACTGAATTGCAAGAGAGCTCTCTATAAGACCACACCCTGTAATACGGGCATTCCACAAACGAGTAGAAAAGACGCGCAGCGCCCCAAAAAATGATGCCACAAAGAGTGCCCAAACAATGATGCCACAAGAGCCCAAAAATGCTAGCTCTAAATTAAGTGAATTTTTTCAATAACCTTACAATTATGAGATGGATATATATATACACCTTAACTTAATATATACAAGCAATGCTGCATCAATCAGCTTAGTCATCATATCGCCTTGGACAACAATGTTCTTCTTCCTCTTCTAGATTTTCTAACACTCAGTGACTGTTTAGTGTTTATTATTATATCAGTCACTGAATTTAATCGGGATATAACAGTTATACTAGTAGTATTCATTCAGCTGTCGTCCATTTGCCATTGGAAGATATTCTAAGCAGTGACGTATACTGTAGAACCTACATCTACCCATAAATCTGGTAATGTTATAATCATTAAAATTTTAAAATGCATCAAAACATTGTTTTTTCATTAATAGACCGCCTCTATGTATTTATATATATATCATGTTTTTGCTGTCCTTTGTTTTTAACACAAAATAATATCTGAATCTATGTTCAATATTAAATGTAAATAATAAATAAATGAATCAATTAAATAAATACATGGGGGATGGTGGTGCAGGTCGTGGAATTTGCTCAGGGTGCAATAATGTCTACTTACGGCTCTGTTTTTATACAGTGAAACTTCAGGTCGTTCAGGATGACAGGCTTGCCAATACCATGAACACTGTCATTGTTATAAAATCTAGAAGAGGAAGAACCATTGTTGTCCCAAGGCGATATGATGACTAAGCTGATTGATGCAGCATTGCTTGTATATATAAGTTAAGGTTATATATATCCATCTCATAATTGTAAGGTTAGTGAAAAATTCACTTAATTTAGAGCTAGCATTTTTGGGCTCTTGTGGCATCGTTGTTTGGACACTCTTGTGGCATCATTTTTTGCGGCGCTGCGCGTCTTTTCTACTCGTTTGTGGAATGCCGTACTTACAGGGTGTGGTCTTATAGAGAGCTCTCTTGCAATTCAGTTTGGTTGTTTAGATACAAGATTGTTGCATCGTGCAATAGTGCAGGTTGTGTTGTTGTTGAAAAGTTTAGAAAGAAGACCATAAATAGTGCCCCTTTTGTTTTTATCTTAAATTCATGCAACTGAGGCCTAAGGTAGGCCCACATCGAGTCAGCAACCCTGAGGTAGGACCTAATAGGACCTCAAGTCCGTAAGTTTTTAATTTTAGCTTAACTTGGGCTGTAGGTTGAACTGGCCCTTCAGATCTTGGCCGTTCACGGCTCAGCTGGGATTTTGAACCCAATAAATAAATAAATAACAGTCATAACATCCGAAGGTTTTTTTTTGGTTTGTACAAGACCATTTTTTATTCACTTCATTGACATCCCCCTTGTTAATATATATCCGCTTCTTGGATTTATATTTAATTATTCATTTAGGTTTCCTTAGTAATATGTAAACCAGAGTGATGAATGGAAATAATTCCAATATGTTCTGAAGACATTTGACATTGAGTCAACCAACTAATCAGCGTTCACTCACTAAACATTCATTCATAAAATTTACAACCGTTTGTAATACACACAATAAATATATGTCAGGTGTCGCTATTTGTTCTCAAGATGTGTCCTACAAATAATGAAAGCAACTGTACATCAGTGAGAGCATATTCAGCCGTTCTTGTTTCATTTTTGCTCTAGCTTCATCCTTTATCCGCTTCAGCTTTGAAAAGCTGCGTTTACCAGTACAGTTTGAGAGCATGAGGCATATATACATTCGAGAAGCTATTTCCACAAACACTTTTAAATAAACAATGAAATGGTCCATAACTCGAAATCGGTACTGATTATATCTATTGCTTTGGCACAATCGTCAGCAAATTCTGCAAAACCACTGATTTGATAAACAATTGTGATAAAGCAGAGTACGAAATAGCAACGTTCGAAGTTTTTGGAAGCATAGGTTCCCAAACTTCGATGAAGAAAAAAAAATCTACCTTAAAACGCCATTCAAAATGGCGGTTGTGTGGAACCAATGTTCGTATGTTTGTGAGCTTATCAGCTGATCCCCAGTTCATGAATTTGGGTTTCTACAGCACAAACTTTAGAAAAATGATATAGTGAGACGCTTCCTTTTACCAAATGTTTCATTTAAAAAGATAAATTAAATATAAACAAAATATTTATGAAGATAAAATTTTAGATTAACAATGAAGCTTGCAAAATGATAACACTGGTCAACACTCATTTTATTGCCAATCATATTAGAGTGATTTTGGGGTAACTTTGTGGTGCTGATTCCGAATATGACATCGGTTTTGCTAGATTGGCTCTAATTTATGAGATAATTGTTACCCCATTGAAACACGTAAAAATGCAAAAAATTTAATGTTCAGGCGGAGCCTACTTACAAATCGCATTGAAATTGTCTCAAATCATACAAAAGTAAACACATGAAATACATAATGGCATTTTATTCGGTCTCACCATCTAGAATGTTCCGGTAGTTTCCCATATGCACGCGTTATGGTTACGTTTCCTATTAATTGAGGGTATTCATTATCTCAAGAACTAGAGCCAAATCGGAAAAACTACTTTCATTTTGGAATTCAGCAACCCCAAAATACCCTAAATTCGTGCGAATTTCCTTGGCAACGAAAAAAAAAATTTTTTGTTGTTGACCTGTGTAATCAAGGGTCACTGGCAATATCTGGCATATTAACGGTGAAATAAGCCCCATTCAAATCAACACAGTCACCCTCACTTAACTAGATCCACTTTGATTGGGAGTCCCCTCAAGCATGGGGTTTTGAGGCTTCAGCCTCAATTACCTCAATGATAATACGCCAATGACACCAGGTACAGCTCTTGACCCAACTGAATTTTCCTCCATCGTACGAGGCATGTTGTCTCCATAATTATCCTCTCCAGAATTTGTGAGAGTGGCTGCAGGTGTTTTCCTTCCCTTTTTCTCATAGAACCTCGTATATATGCCAGTTCCGGCCATACTGGTGGGTCCATAAACACCTTTGGGTTATCACAGACTGCTGTGATTTGAAAGGAACTGTACATTGTCTGCAGTGGCGTATACGTATCAGCTGCTTTGGTTTATATATATACATATATACCGGGTGGGCAAAAGAAAAGGGAGACCTCGAACTTTGGCTGTAAAATCCAAAGTTATGGTCAGATTTCAATGTTGTTTTCATAACCCACAAGTAAATAAATTTCCTATATGGTGAGCGGATTTCAAAGAAAACTAATGAAAATTACGGATTTATTGAACATTTCTTTATGCCACTGGAAATCCTCCATTTACACTACTACTACATTGTCGGGTCGGCAAAAAAAAGGGAGACGTTTTAAATCCTTCATATCTCGGCAACTACGGTACATAGTATGTTAGTACTACGTAATGTTATGGTTTGTATGCCATCTTTTAGCATTTTAGCTGAGAAATTGGATTTATGGCGAATATTCCAGAAAAATTTTGTTAACCATAGGTTCAAGTTGATAATTATTAAAGCGGTTTTAATTAACGTAAGCCAACTGCAGGAGGTTTGGACAAGCTTCCCAAGAAAATCGCTAAAACAGGAGATATCAAAAGAATACCAGGTAGCGGTATTAAATTTGGCCACCAAAAACTCCTGATTTAAATCCTGTCGATTACAGCCTTTGGGAAAATTTGTCACAGAGAATTTATCGGGTCAAAGTAAGAAATGTCGCTCATTTACGACAGCTTCTTCTGGAAAAATAGGATGAGCTACCACAAGAACAAATCAATAAAGCCATAGATGAGTTCCGTCCTAGACTGAAAAAGGTTGTAGAAGTTCGTAGTAAACATATCGAGCAGCTTTTCTAACATCAAGGCAGCACCATATGTGAGTACTTTGTAACTTTTTATCTGCACATACACTGCAGTAGTAGTGTAAATGGAGAATTTCCAGTGGCATAAAGAAATGTTCAATAAATCCGTAATTTTCATTATTTTTCTTTGAAATCCGCTCACCGTATAGAAAATTTATTTAGTTGTGGGGTGTGAAAAAAATATTGAAATCTGACCATAACTTTGGATTTTACAGCTAAAGTTCGTGGTCTCCCTTTTTTTTTAAAATTAAACAAATCAATAGAGAACATAAATTAAATAGACAATTAAATGAACGTATACATAACTACCAGCACAGAGCACTCGCAGAAATGAGTGATAAACAAGCCAGCTGTTGCCGCTCGCTGATATCCCCTGCGTCATGCCACTGCGTCATCATCCCATAGTCCCACTATAGCCTTCAGTATTCGCACAATTACTGCGATGAGCCGTGGCTGTGACTCATCTAATAACATTGTTATTTCATTGTGCTCTCAAAACTGTAGTAATTATTGTTTGAATTATATTGTTTGATGAGTTTTTTAAGTAATGTTTTAATATTTACTAAAAATAATTTTTGAATTCTCTGAGGTTGGTTTACCGCCGTAAACGCGATAACACAGAGAATACACCACTGATTGTCTGTCTGGAGTCAATTTTCCTACACGTAATCTGAAAGATTAGTTTTTCTTCCATAAATGCCTACAGCTCCTCGGCAGTAAGATCAGGTTCAAATCTCGAGGCAAATATATTAGCACTTTGTTGGAACAGCCTTTATACGATCTATTCTGGCAGCTCCTATAATATTCCTGCCAGACTTTACCGTGAGCTGACTCCCTCTAACCCGTACGTGAGTGGGATCAGACCCCCTTGAGGAACCGTTAGCTACTACAGTGGTTGCAGTTCTTGGAAAAGTTGCGGTGCTTTTGGCCCCTCCTTACCATCATAATCTACGATTGCTATGGAAAAACTATACACGCCTGTCATACAGTTTACATTACAGTTCACAACAAGGTCTGATTCAAAATCAAAAAAAATACTTATAAAGGTCTTTTGAAGACCTCCACATACACACAATTTTTAATGTAAAAACATCGGCTTTTGCCGTCGACTGTAGGCATTAAATCTGGTGGAAATTTTCACCAGATCGTCAGGTTGATAGTAATCAACTATAGGCCTTTATAGCTTTTTTTTACAATTACGTTCCCAGTAGGGTTGTCAGATTTTGTCCCACAGAATGCGGGACAAAATTTTTTATGAGGTTCTTTTTTAAGACCAATTTTTTTTTCAAATGAAACTAGACTTCTTCAACGGTTACAACAAACAAAATTAGAAAAATTTTATTAAAACAATGCTTAATAATGCTTAATTTTTGGATCAAATGCGGGACGTCTGGCAACCCTAGTTCCCAGCATCCCGGTTCACCAAGACCCCTTGGGGACAACCTGTGTCAGATGGTTCTGCATTCAAGGTTCCAGGATGAGGCTAAAAAGTAGAGAGCTCTGCATTTATGGATCCAAGAATAGGCCGAAGTGCAGACAGCTCTGCATTCATGGCTCTGGAAGTAGGCTGTTCCCTGCCCCTCAAAGAGCTTTGACCATTTAGAAGAGTGAATTCCTCCTGCAGTGCTCCACCTTTGAGTAGGGTGTGTCTGGGTGTTGGCAAGGGAGGCTGAGAAAGCCCCTGTACCATTACCTGTTGGAACTGTCTCAGAGATGGAACTTGGCAATGTAAAGAGAGGGAAGCCTACAGCCTCCCTCTTTTTGAGACCTCCATCCGGGAAACAGTAACAGTACATACCTCTACCAAGCCATTACAGGTCGTAGCTTGAGTATCCATTGAACCTTCCAAGAGGACCACCGCCACATACATTCACTAATATAAGGCCTTTAACTAATATATATTTGAAAGCCAAAGTAATTCGTTAATTACGAAATTAAAAGCCAAGCTTCAAAAAATACACAAAAATTCATTATTTCGTCCACTCGCTTTCTTGGTACGCAGCTGAAGATTGTTGACGTAATTGGTGCGGAGCCATATTTGTTTTATAAATAAAATATATTTAACAGTAAGAAATAATATGATTCAGAGATTTGTCAAAAGAAGTTTTTTGCATTATTTGATCACTTTTGGGCTATTTTAAATACAATTACTTTTGAGCATCTTATTTTTTGCTCCAAATTTCGCGTCATCAGTCACTGCAACTATTTTTCTACTAATTTCTGTCATCGGCAAAGAATGTTACTGTGCTATCACTGGTAACTTCCTCATCTATATCAGTTAGTATGATTATGAAGAGTAATGGAGCTAATACTGTACTGTTTCTTGTGGTACTCAGCTAAGGACCTCTGACTCTGATAGAGTTAAATTTTTTCTCTACCTCTTCTTTCAAATATTTTGGTGAGATGAGATGTATCAGGTAAGCGACACTGGCGACATATAGCTTGTTTTTAGCCTCCTTTATACATTGGAACTATGTTCGATCTCATCAGAATGAGCAGTATTTCTACCGTGTCTAATGGTCGTCCCTATATCCAGTATAGGAGCTTAGCGATTTCATTCTTGCAGTTTTTGATTAGTGTGGCATTCCATTTGTCCGGGCCTGCAGCCGTGTGTGATTTTAGTTTCTTTGAAAAAACTATGTAGGGCTATGAGCAGGGGCGTAGGAACATATTTTACATTGGGGGAGCCAAGAAGTGACGGTATGGATAACTGATGTACATTGAATACACCAATATTTAAACTTATTTGGACTATATTCGACCATATTAAAAATCAAGGAAATTAATTGAAAAAATCTATATTCATACTTATATACACAAAATATCTGCTATACAAAATTGTAGAATACTTATAATCGGAAATTGCACGAACAATCTAGGGAAGATGCATTTATCATGCACTTTTTATCATGTTCACGTACTACACGCTAAAATAGCGTTCATTAAACAGTAAACGACCCGAAATAATTCCTTCTTCTTTCGTTCCGACTGGCAAATTCCAATGCAATGTTGTTTAGAGATAATTTGTCGGCTTTTTTCTTGTAAATATTGAGCATCATGCAATGAGTTAAGCGCTTTTGTATCATAGTAGTCCTCATATAACTCTTGATGTGTCGTAGTACTGAGCATGTTCTCTCAGCAATTGCTGTCGTTACTGGAACTGTTAAGAACAATTGTAACAGTTTGTCCACTTCGCTCAGCATCCTCTGGCAAACAGGTTGGGAATCCAGAGCATCGCACAGTGTCTGAAGACTAGTTACCTGAAAAAATAAAAATTCCCATTAGTGGTTTTATTTTCCTTGTTACACTTTTGCTTGAATTAAAAAATCAAATTTCAATTCAATTTTTGGGCTATGTTTCCTCATGTGTTGTTTCATTTTCTTTACAGGTAAATATTTTTCAGTTGCTTTTTCGTTCTCGAACAATAATCTATTTTATGTTCGAATGATAATTTTAATAAAACGCCAAAACTAATGACAATTACCTTTTTAATAGTCGACCAATCGAGAATATCATGCAGCATTGGAAGTTGAACGGATAATTTCTCGAAGGCGATATCTTTTTGATACAATTGTACAACAGTCACGAACTTTGTGCTCTTTTCCGTTAGCTGCAGACAGCAAGACGTTTTCGATGTTGACCAAGTCAAAGAAATTATCCTGCTGAAATCTTGTTTAATTCTCCGCTCATAATGTGTCGAGCACATCATAGTACTGCACTCGGTAATATTGCTTGATGTCCGTATATTCACGATTCTCGCAGCCCGAATCTAGTTTCTTAGGCATTCGCTTGAAGCGCGGGAGTACGGGAGGATCAGTGAGACAACTAGAATCGTGCGTAACAGCCGAGTAGAATCTGTCAAACCATTCCTCGGAGCGGTATCGGCTGTAATGCTTCTGGCAAGCCACTGCAGCTTGCTGTGTGTCCTGTGAAGACGTCGATTTCGCCTGCAATGTCGCTGACAATTGCTCAGCAGGTGAAAATACCAGCAAAGCTAATCGTATGCCAAAGTACGTTTGGAATTTTTCCAGCATTATCAGCAATCCACCTGCTCGGCGACTGTATTCGTCACAATTTTCGTCTCGATATTTCATTGTTTCTTCGAGGCTTTCGTAATTCTGAATGATGGCGCTGATAGCTCCATTTCTTACAGTTCATCTTGTTGGACATAATGGCCTCAGACCTGGATTTTCAGCCGGTTTGAACCTCTCGAACAGTGCTTCCCTTTGGGGTGACAGCTCATAAATTCGCCAGCAAAATCCAAGGCATCTCTGATGGACTTACAATTTCGTGTACCATCCTGGAGACTGAAGTTCAAACAGTGTGCTAAGCAATGTACTGAAATCGCTGATGGTTCCTGCTCTCGAAACAACTTTGCCACGCCTGATACGTGGCATTGAAAGTTACTAGCTCCATCATAGCCTTGCCCACGACAATCCGATAATTTTAATGTTAATCGAGTGAGGGTATCTCTGATGGCAGACGTGATTGTTGACGCACAGATGTTTGGAATTTCCACTAGCGCAACTGGATCTTCATGCACTTTGTAGTGTATATCCACCCATCTTATGCAAATGACCAGCTGTTCATGATTAGAACAGTCTCTGGTTTCATCTGCCAACAAAGCATACCATCGAGCTGACTGTATATCTTTAATTACGTCTCGCAGAAATGTGTGTGCCATCAGCTCAATTAATTCAGTGACAACCTCTGGAGATGCGTATTGATTGTCGACAGCTTTTGAGTCAAGGTTCATACACTGGATCATAAGTTGCCGCAAGTTGCTTTCTCCTTCATCATGACCGCGGAGTGCAAGCACTTGGCGCAATAAATATCTCATTGCGTGCAATTGCTTTAACAAATTCTGCCGACAAGCTGCCTGTTGCTTACTGCTTCGTGTCGCTAACTGGTCTTAAATTGAAGGGTTTTGACGATTCGTGTATGATTCCACAGCCTCTCTGTGGCTCATGCAATTCTCGTGCTGCTTAAAATTCTCAATGGCTTTTTTCCAATTACAGTAGCCGGTTTTGCTGAATGCTGTCTCAGACTTAGAAGACAATCTAGTCAACTTGTGATCTTCATTATATTTCCAATAAAAAGAGAACACTTTTTTTGAAGTTGTGCAGAGATGCAGCCAGCTGAAAGTACTATACCATGAAGGTAAAAATGTACGTCGTCGAGAGGAAAAAAATCTTGCTGTAGCATTGATGATAGATTCTGAAGTGGGTTGTGATGGCTTGCACATTTGCATGCAGCAATCTGCATTGCAAGTGTCTTCTGTCACCTGAAAAGTAAATATAGAAAAGCAAAATGTGATTTCAGCGATGTCATAGTCATAGATTTGCAGTGTCATAGTTACACTCTTTTACTTATTTTCTTCTTCTTTGCTTTTTGTTGATGTCTTGTTTCAAATTTTGTTTTAGTTATACTTTTACTAAGGTCAGTTTTTGGTTTTTCTATTACTCTACAGTATTTATAGATTCTCTTCTTTTTACAAATTCGTTTTTTTCGTTTTCTGTTTTTAGTGTTGTGGTCAGTATTTATGTTAAATAAAAAAATCTAATACTTACATTTTGAGATGAGCTGTGAATCAAAATCATCTTGAGGAGTTTCTGAATTGTGAGTCTGCAAATGTCTATTCGCTGAAGACAATTCAGAAGTTGACGAATCTGTTGCTACATCAACATTATCTGTTATAAATTTATTTTTTTAGAATATTACAGTTTGGAGATATACTAATGATTGCCTATATTGTATACTAATATTGAACTTACTGACCCTGCTTCCTCTTTATACCACAGCTGAACAATGTAGTTCGTTGTTTTTCTTTTCTTTTGCTTTTCATGATACATCTTGAGTCCAGCTTGAAATATCTAAAATGGATGAATGATTTTTAATGTACCAACAGCACTAAAATAGCATAGTGTTGCTATTTCTTACGATTTATGACAAGGAGAATTTTTTAAAGACCTATATAAATAGCTCAAATTGATAATTTATAATCTAAAACAACACAAACTTACATAATTACCAGATGAACCATTCAGACACACATATCCGCAGACACACCAATGTTGATGAGCCGATAGACGCTTCAGATTTTACGTTTAAAGTTGCCAGAATAACTAGTGAAATTAACTAATCATATATTATATTAAATTTAAAATTTTATTAAATGAAGCATAAAGGATTGAAATTAATTATTTTTCCATTATTTGTAATACTTTTGCAAATTAATATTATTGGGTGTCATTCATATTATTGGGGGGGCTAAAACATATCTTGGTTCCCCCAATATTTTTATTGCCGGGGCCATGGCCCATGCGGCCCCCCCGCGGTTCCTACGCCGCTGATGAGTTGATTGCCTGTTACCCTCATCCGTTGGAAGTTTCCAGCAGATTTCAGTGGAGAGTTAACGACAAAAACCCTACGTTTTTTCGTTGAAGAGTTATGTATGTGTAGATCTTCAAAGTGTAGTGAATACTCTTATTTTAGTTTCAAGATAAATGTTAATTTTACCGTCTTGAATTTCGGAATAGTATAAATTCATTTTAAATTAGTTACCCCATTATAATTCAATTGTGAACCACATTAATACTAATTTTATGTATACTATATTATTTTATTGTATGTAAACATAATTAATTATATATCACAATTGTCAGTTAATTATTTATATTCAAATATTTATTTTAATCTAATGCCATGTCCATTTTACAAATAAATAATAGAAAACCAAAGGTTATATTTTCCACCTTTGGTACTGTCGTAGTTTCGCCTAACGGACTCAATACGGCTAGTGAGATAATCACTGGTTGGCACTTAACTAGCGGCAGTGCTTATGGCTACATCATCCAGGTTAACCTATACCGGATAGATGCGCTACGGTCCCAAGCCGTAGCTTGCCTAGGCCAACGACGACGACGACGTAAACCAACAATTGATGACCCCGGAGCTGGATTACCCCTTTTACCCGAACGACTAGGATTAGACTGTAATGTCGTTCGTGCCCATCACCCCCTTCACCCGAACGACTAGGACCAGACTGTAACGTCGCTCGTGCCCTCTGCCCACCACCCCCTTCACCCGAGCGACTAGGACCAGACTGTAATGTCGCTCGTGCCCTCTGCCCCTCACCCCTGCCCGTGCGCTCTGTGCCTGCGCTCGTCTCAACCTCCACTCCTTCGTTGGGAACTTGTCGTCTTACTTGTACGTCAGCAAGCATAGGAGAAGATGCCTGACGACGCTGGTGCCATCTCCCACTTGAGCGTAAAGCTCCCCGTCTTCTGGCCGGGTGATCCATTTATTTGGTTCCACCAAGTGGAATCACAATTCAACTTGGGAAGGATCACCACTAGCAGGACGAAATACGATCATGTTTTGTCCTCTCTACCAGCGAGCATCATCTCTGAAGTCCGTGACGTCATCGTATCTCCTTCCACGAGTGAGGACCCGTACAACGATCTGAAGTCTGCCATCCTGCGCCGCACCACTGTCTCCGAGCGTGAGAAACTACATCAGTTAATCTCAAAAGAAGAACTTGGAGACCGTAAGCCCACTCCAATGCTGAGGGCTATGCAGTGCGCTCTAGGCGAACGCGCACAAACCTTCGATAAGGACATCTTTAGACAGTTGTTCTTGCAGAAACTTCCTCCATCAGCTCAGCGTGTCTTGGCCACTATGGATCCTGCTACTCCAGTTGATAAACTAGCAGAAACTGCCGACAAGGTAGTGGAGATTGACACAGCTCCGGTCAACAACGTGAACACACAATCGGAACTGGAGTTGAAAGTGAAAGAGTTAAGTCAACAACTCAACCACGTTTGTTCTCTGCTACAAAATCAACGGCAAAGAAGCCATTCTCGGTCAAGATTTACGAAGAGGCATCGTTCGAGTTCCGGGAAGATCTGCTTCTACCACGCCAAATTTGGAAAGAAGGCTAGGAAGTGCATCTCCCCTTGCAATTTTTCGTCGGAAAACCCCAGCAGCGAGTCCTAATGGCGTCTAGTACTCGCACTGCCAACCTGTTATTCATAAAGGACAGGAACTCTGGTATCAATTTCTTGGTCGATACCGGAGCGTCAGTCAGTGTATTCCCTCAAAAATCTGGTCATACGCACTCGGAATCTCCGCCTCTATACGCTGCTAACGGTTCACGCATACCCACGTACGGTACTCAGTCGCGTGAACTAAACTTGGGCCTTCACCGATCCTTCAAGTGGATTTTCATCTGTGCTCAAGTGCAGCATCCCATAATCGGCGCTGACTTCCTCCAGCATTTCAAACTCCTGGTGGATCTTGACAAGCGACGCTTATGCGACCAGGCCACACTGCTTTCTGTTCTTGCCAAACAGGTTGCCCTTCCGGACGCCTCGAACTCTGCACTTTCCCTCGTTCCCCCTAATTCCATGTACCAGTGCCTTTTCCAGCGATATCCAGGAATTCTTCAACCGATGCAGATGGGTGATACCATTAAGCACACCATTACCCATCACATCACAACAAAAGGTCCCCCTGTGTTTGCAAAACCCAGACGTCTTGCCCCGGACAAACTGAAAGCTGCCAAATCGGAATTCCAGCTTATGATGGATCTTGGGATAATAAGACCTTCCAAAAGCAGTTGGTCCTCTCCCCTACACCTGGTCCAGAAGAAGTCAGGAGACTGGAGACCATGTGGGGATTACCGGTTTTTGAATTCGACAACCATCCCGGACCGATATCCGGTACCAAATGTCCAAGACTTTACTTCTCTTCTCCACGGCAAATCTATCTTCAGTAAAATAGATCTCGTTAAGGCTTTCCACCACATTCCCGTAGAGCCTTCGGATATTCCCAAGACTGCAGTTTGTACACCATTTGGGTTATTCGAATTTGTGAAGATGCCGTTCGGGCTACGGAATGCTGCGCAAACCTTTCAGAGGTTTATAGATGAGGTCACCAGAGGCTTAGACTTTGTTTATGCCTACATCGATGATTTGCTTGTGGCCAGCTCAACGGAAGAGGAACATAAGGAACATCTTTCACTCCTCTTTCAACGCTTAGAACAATACGGTGTTACTATTAATGCATCTAAGTGTGTGTTTGCACAGCCAACCTTGGAATTTCTTGGTCACACGATTTCGCAGCACGGAATTACCCCCCTTCAGGACAATTGTGAAGTGATAAAAAATTACCCTATGCCAAGTAATCAGCGTGAGTTACGGCGGTTTCTAGGTTTGGTAAATTATTACCACAAGTTCATTAAAAACTGTGCTAGTGTTCTTGCTCCTCTACACGCTATGATCACACACAAACGCAAGGTAACGAAATTGGTATGGTGTAGCGATAGTTTACAGGCGTTCGACAATGCCAAAAATGCTATCAATAGTGCATTGTCTCTGTCATTTCCTATCAGTAATGCCCCCCTAACTCTGACGGTCGATGCATCAGATGTTGCGATCGGTGGGGTGTTGGAACAAACCATTAACGGTCAACAAGCACCCATCGCGTTTTACTCGAAAAAGCTGCAGCCAGCCCAAACGCGTTATAGTGCTTTCGGACGTGAACTTCTTGCTATTTACTTAAACGTGAAGCATTTTCAACATTTCCTTGAAGGCCGAGATTTTGTTTTTACCGACCACAAACCTTTGGTCACTGTCTTCAATAAAAACAGCTGTAACCACTCTCCCAGAGTCATCAGGCAACTCGATTATATCTCGCAATTTACCACAGATATCCGCCACATCAAAGGTGTCTTGAACACTCCAGCGGATGCACTTTCAAGAATAGAGATTACTTCTGTTACCCTCAGCTCTACACTGTGGAATGCTATTGCACAGGATCAAGATAAGGATACGGAACTACAAGACCTGCTCAGAGAAGACTCCACTCACTCACTTTCCCTCAAGAAAATGAGTATGCCAGGATTGTCTGTGCCCCTCTATTGCGACGTATCAACAGCTGCTATTCGCCCTTATGTCCCTCCATGTCACAGAAAAGCAGTCTTCATGGATCTTCATAAGCCCTCCCATCCTGGTATCCGTGCTTCGCAACACCTGGTTACCTCTCGCTTTGTTTGGCCCTCGATGCGGAAGGATGTCAAACATTGGACCAAAACGTGCCTTGCTGCCAGCGTGCCAAAGTCCAAAGGCACACCAGGTCCCCCTTTGACGCATTTCCGCCCCCATCCCAGCGATTTGAAATAATTCATGTAGACATTGTTGGCCCTCTTCCAGTGATTCAAGGCCAACGTTATCTGCTCACCTGTCTCGACCGCTTTTCCAGATGGCCTGAAGCCATCCCACTTCCTGATATCCAAGCGGACACTGTTGCAAGAGCCTTTCTTCATGGATGGGTATCAAGATTTGGATTGCCGACAAAAGTCATCACTGACCAAGGTCGCCAATTTGAGTCTTCGCTTTGGAAGAAGTTTACCAGCTTGTTGGGTACAGTACATGCGCATACCTGTGCGTATCATCCGCAAGCTAACGGCCTCGTCGAACGCTTCCATCGCCAGCTGAAGTCATCCCTTATGTGTCACGAAGACTCCCATTGGATGGATAAGCTTCCACTCGTTTTGCTTGGTATTCGCTCTGCATTTAAGAGTGATCTGAAGACTACAGCGGCTGAACTAGTCTATGGAACAACACTGCGGCTACCAGGTGGCTACTTCACTGCAGGGGATAAGTCATGTGATCCTACGGAATTCGCCCAAACACTTTCCTCTCACATGCAGTCCCTTCAGCCTGTTCCCCCTCGATTGACTAGCCAACAGAACATCTTTGTTTCCCCAGCCCTCCAGTCTTGCACCCACGTTTTCGTTCGTGTACCTGTCCCAAAACGGCCTCTCCAATGTCCATATGACGGGCCCTATGAAGTTCTCCGACGTACGCGCAAATCATTCCTCATCCAGCGCGGTTCCAAGGTCGACAAGGTTTCTATCGATCGTCTTAAGCCTGCGTTTTTGGAATCAACCTTAAGCGAGGTACAAGTAGCTACCAAAAAGGTTCAGCGGAAATCTGTGTCGTTCGGAACTCTTTGAACTTCCTCTCTGGTGGGGGAGTGTGTAGTGAATACTCTTATTTTAGTTTCAAGATAAATGTTAATTTTACCGTCTTGAATTTCGGAATAGTATAAATTCATTTTAAATTAGTTACCCATTATAATTCAATTGTGAACCACATTAATACTAATTTTATGTATACTATATTATTTTATTGTATGTAAACATAATTAATTATATATCACAATTGTCAGTTAATTATTTATATTCAAATATTTATTTTAATCTAATGCCATGTCCATTTTACAAATAAATAATAGAAAACCAAAGGTTATATTTTCCACCTTTGGTACTGTCGTAGTTTCGCCTAACGGACTCAATACGGCTAGTGAGATAATCACTGGTTGGCACTTAACTAGCGGCAGTGCTTATGGCTACATCATCCAGGTTAACCTATACCGGATAGATGCGCTACGGTCCCAAGCCGTAGCTTGCCTAGGCCAACGACGACGACGACGTAAATCAACAAAAGGACCGCTTTATGTATTGTTTTTAGTGGTTAATGTTAAATTTATTTGCCTTCGGTATTTTAGCGCTGCCTAATGGTAAAGAAAGAAAATGCCTTACCTTATTATTTCGTTGGGCCTCGCTTCTGCTTCATTGTAGGGCGCGACGATCTTTTTCGATGTAGGGCCGTGGTACGATGGAGTTACACAACGAGTTTATTTGGTTTAATTAATATAGGCATTCACTGCACTTAAATAACTGAAGGAATAGGCCTATCCTTTGCGTTATTAGTTTTATATTATGAGGTATTCACTCAGAACTTCTAGGAAGATTAAGTACGTCTCCCTTGCTTAAAGCATCGCTGTAACATAAGCAAGCTCAGAGTGCCGCAAAATATAAATCGTTCGCCTAGGAATCTCCTGATTTTACAAAGTTCGTTGACTCTTCTCTCGAAGTAATTTTCATGAGTTAGCTGTGGAAAGTTTTGAATACGAAATAATAAATTTTCTTCTTGTTAGGTGGGCCCAATTGGGTTCTATGTATGGCAATTGATTTCATTCCCAATAGACCATATCGTCAATCCGAGGCAATTTTGTAGATATTTAATTCAATGAATTAATAATTTATACTTAGTTAAGAAGTAAAGGTACCACATACGATACCATATTGTAAGCATATATACTTTTTCCATATACTGGGAGGCGGGGGGCCGGAGAAAAATTTGTATGTTATAGATTCAATTTTTGGATAAACATTGTGTTTCAAACCATGTGAAACGAGTTAAAAAGAATGAAGTAGGAACTTAGAAAGAGGAAGGTTACTCAAGACCTATTTAAATATAAAAGTTCAAGAGGCCAACTTCTCAAGTTTAAAGTTATGTGAATCAGTTTGACTCCCCGTAGGTATAGGAAATTTATGGAATTAAAGTAAAGTTATTAAGCATTTTAACTTTGCTCATTACACTGGCCAACAAAATGAAACTTTTTTTTCTTATCACAAACATGATCACATTTTTCTTAATGCATTTTCCGCGCTGATTCCGAATCTGGTTTTATTGTTTTTCTAGCACGTATAGTTATACAGATACACTGGTTTTGATATTTTTTAAGTTTTTGATATTGCTATAAGAAAATTTATGGATGTATACAGGGTGGGCCGTAAGTTTCCATACATAGGAAAATTTAAACGTTTGTTTTTTATGTTTCAGATACCCTAAGAATATGCGTTGTAAGATCTTGTTACTGATGAAGCAAATTTTTACGTCAATGGAGAGGTTAATCGGCAAAACATACGTTATTGGAGTAATGCTAACCCTAACTGGCTGAGTCCGACGAAGATGCAAGGTGCCGGTAAAGTGATGGTGTGGGCCGGGATGGGGGTGACAGAATTATTAGACCAATTTTTGTCAGTGGAAATCTTAATGCCGAAAGGTATCTTAACATGTTGCAAGAAGAGATTTTCCCATCCCTGCTAAACGAGGAAGGTAACTTCCCAGTTTACTTCCAGCAAGATGGAGCTCCACCTCATTATGGTCTTCACGTGCGTCGGTATTTGGATCAGCAGTTTCCGGATGCTTGGATTGGTCGGCGTGGTCCTGTGGAGTGGCCTCCCAGATCCCCAGATCTCACCCCCCTTGATTTCTATCTTTGGGGGCACTTGAAGGCCATGGTGTATCAGGAAAGATACGAGACATAAATCATCTAAAGGAACGTATCACCAACGCCATTACAAGCATAACGTCAACTGTGCTGATGCGTGTTCATCAACAGTGGGAACACGTATTGAAATGTGTTTTCAAAACAATGGCAACCATGTAGAGCATATTATATAAATAAAAATGGTTGTCCATAAAAAAATGTTTATTTTTCCTATGTATGGAAACTTACGGCCCACCCTGTAGATCATACTTAGGAATGCTAAACAACAAATACATCATATACTTTATTCAATGTACTTATAAATAAAGAATATATACATTATTTTAAAAAGCGCTGTGAGTGTGATTTCCTTTTGTAAATTTGGCCTGGATTGTCACGATACAGCATCCAACAATGGTCCGCCATCATGCTTTCATTCCAATATCCTTAGTAGCGCTTCTCCATCATCTGAATATCTTGATGGAAGCGCTCTCCTTGCTCGTCACTCACTGCACCAAGGTTTTCAGGAAAGAAATCTAAGTGGGAATGCAGGAAGTGAATATTTAACGACATTCGACACTCCATTTCTTTGAAGGCATCAAGGAGGTTTTTGACTCCATCCTTATACGCAGGTGACTTGTTGCTTCCAAGAAAGTTTTCGCATATCCATTTGTGAATCCTGACTGCATACCATAAGCATTCCTATAACTTTTAGATCTCCACAAACATTCCATTGATGACTGTCGTATTTGATTGCCTTAAGTAGTATATCCATATTGTCATATGTCTCTTTTAGATGGACGGAATGGGCAATGGGGATGGATGGCATTATATTACCATTATGCAATAAGCGATAAGTCTCTAACAAGATCATTCAACTGTCCTTGGGTTAACTTTTTAGGCTCTAAATGTCTACCTTCAAAAGTGTACTCTGGTTCTGTAGATGGTCCGGAAACGCCAGTTGCACCTTCATCACTTTCCATGTCATCTATGATAGAATCTAGCCTATCACTTGGGGGAATTGGAATGGGCAATGTTTCATCATGTTTTACTGGTCTACGTGCTGAATCCAAGTTTGGATATACAATCTGGTGTTTGTTCTTGGCAGAAAACCCCATTAAGTCACACTACAAAAATAACAGTCTTTATGATGATCTCTCGGCTCCCTCCATAGCATGGGTATGGCAAATGGCATTGAAGCTTTCTTTTTGTTAAGCCAATCACGTAATCCATTTGAACAGCCAGAACAGATTTGATGTGGCGCCCATGGTTTATCTTGGTCACCTAGATGGCAACCAAAGTATAGCTTGTATATTTTCTTAATGTGTTTTAGTTGTGAACTGGCCGCATACGAAACAGAACTTGTCGGGGTCATTCTTACATTGTCGAGGCATGTTGACTGACCTGAGCAAACTATAAATTAAAAAAAAATGTACACCAACTTGACACAACAAGTTCTTGGACTGGACTGATCTTTTGACACACAAAGCACGGCGTTGTTGCCTGAATCACAATGCTGCTAGACGTAAAAGCTCACACCTGAAATACATAAGATGTATAATTAAGATAATTGAAATAAATAAGATGAATAAACTAAAAAAACACAATAAAATAAACACAATCAAATGTTGAAATATTAGTATTTTGCCTATTTAAAATGGTTAAATCTGTGTAGTTATATATATGCCTTCATCTTGAAAACTATACGTGCTAGAAAAAATCTGAATGCAGTTTTGGAATCAGCGTGAAAAATGCTATCCAGCCAACACAAATTGTACTCTGATGAAAAATCTTTGTTGACCAGTGTTATTTGTGTAAGTTTTATAAGTCACCAGTTTTTAAATGTTGGTTTACTCATGTTGTTTTGGAGTTTTGTCATGTTTTGTTAACGTTCTACTGTATTCAAACCTCCTACCACTTCAGACTAGTCAATACCCATAGCTTTTATAGAGTAAATGTTACTCCTCCACATGTAGATCTGGAGGACTTGGAGCTTTGAATCCTGTACTGGTTTTGTATTGTTTGGTCTCTTGCCAAGGGAGGCCATAAGACCGTTGTTGTTTGGCCCATGGCCAAGGTAGGCCATAAGACCTTTGTTGTTTGGTCCACGGCCAAGGTAGGTCATAAGACATTTGTTTTGGTCCATGGCCAAGGTAGGCCAAAAAACCTTTTTTGTCTGGCCCATGGCCAAGGTAGGCCATAAGACCCTTGTTGTTTGCCCATGGCCAAGGGAGGCCATAAGACCCTTGATAGAGTAGTTTTGCCCATGGCCAAGGGAGGCCAAAAGACCCTTGGTAGAGTAGTTCGGTCTATGGCCAAGGGAGGCCATAAGGCCCTTGTAATAGTTTGGTCTCTGGCCAAGGGAGGCCGCAAGACCCTTGTAATAGTTTGCCCTATGGCCAAGATAGGCCATAAGACCTTTGATGAATAGTTTGGCTATGGCCAAAGTAGGCCATAAGCCCCTTGTTGAATAGTTTGGGCTATGGCCAAGGTAGGCCATAAGCCTTTTAGAGTAGAGTAGGTTGGGCTATGGCCAAGGTAGGCCGAGCCCCTTGTTGAATAGTTCGGGCTATGGTCAAAGTAGGCCATAAGACCCTTTAGAGTAGAGTAGTTTGTATGTGCCACTGTCTAACCATATAATCTTTGGCACAAAATTATGTGCACAGAACCAGAGCGCAGCAATAAAAGCCTTTACTCTCCGACCCTTCGTTTGTTCAGACAGGTTGTATGTGTTTGTGGCACATGTAAAGAGTACAGTATATATATATATATATATATATATTTTTTTTTTTATTATTTATTTTTTTTTTTGCATTCCTCCGAATCCAGTTGGTCTTCAAAACTTGGATTCACCACTCCAGTGAAGTTAATAACTTAATACCCGTAGTTGTGATTGAGTAAATGTTATGTGTCCTACAGGTAGGTCTGGAAGGTTTGGGGTTTTGAAGGAATCCAATCTGTTTGCAAGGAATGCATGTGTCTGTTGATGAAATCTGTTGAGTGATTCTTCCTTAAAAGAAGAATTGAGTGCTTGGAGTTGTACGAGTATGTATATATTTATATACTGTATGTATGTGTGTAAATGTATATTTTTGTTGTAGGGTTTTATTTTTGAGTTTTGTGTTAGGTTAACCAATTTGGCTGAGTAAAGATCCTCAAATGTTGCATTTGAGACCCTTATATCAAGCCTTGTCTGTTTTATGCCTCTATGTGAAATAGGACTTAGGATAGGTTGCGCCTACATGTCAAATAGGACTTAGGATAGGTTGCGCCTATATGTCAAATAGGACTTAGGATAAGTGTTAAGTAGGTGTAGGTTAGAGTTCGTGCAATTGCTTTAGGTGGGTGTAGGTTTGAGTTCATGCAATTGCTTTAGGTGGGTGTAGGTTTGAGTTCGTGCAATTGCTTTAGGTGTGTGTGATGTTAAAGTTCTGAGTTTAATTTTGTGATGTTAATGAGTGTTTTTAGTTAGGATAGGCCTTGAGTGTAAAGAGTAGGGCCTACTTTGTGAGGTAGCCTTCTTGTATATTTAAATTGCAAATTGTAGTGTATGAAGTAGGCCTTTAGTGTATGAGTATATTAGGCCTATTAGTTAAGGTAAAGTGGGCCTACTAAAAAGGCTTAGGTTGAAATTGGCCTATTTTTTATAGGACCTAAAATGAATTAAGCCTGTTAAATGAACAAGGCTTTGTTTACGGTTAGTGTGAAGGCAAAGTTTGTGTGAGTATAAATTTTAGAGAGATCGGGCCACCATTTGAAAAAGCTATATAGGGCTATGGGTTGATTGCCTGTTACCTTCGTCCGTTGGAAATTTCCAGCAGATTTCAGTGGAGTGTTAACGACAAAAACCCTACGTTTTTTCGTTAAAGAGTTATGTATGTGTAGATCTTCAAAGGACCGCTTTATGTATTGTTTTTAGTGGTTAATGTTAAATTTATTTGCCTTCGGTATTTTAGCGCTGCCTAATGGTAAAGAAAGAAAATGCCTTACCTTATTATTTCGTTGGGCCTCGCTTCCGTTTCAATGTGGGGCGCGACGATCTTTTTCGATGTAGGGCCGTGGTACGGTGGAGTTACACGAGTTTATTTGGTTTAATTAATATAGGCATTCACTGCACTTAAATACCTGAAGGAATAGGCCTATCCTTTTGTGTTATTAGTTTTATATTATGAGGTATTCACTCAGAACTTCTAGGAAGATTAAGTACGTCTCCCTTGCTTAAAGCATCGCTGTAACATAAGCAAGCTCAGAGTGCCGCAAAATATAAATCGTTCACTTACGAATCTGCTGGTTTTACAAAGTTCGTTGACTCTTCTCTCGAAGTAATTTTCATGAGTCAGCAGTGAAAGTTTTGAATACGAAATAATAAATTTTTCTTGTTAGGAGGGCCCAATTGGGTTCTATGTAGGGCAATTAATTTCATTCCCAATAGATCATGTCGCCAATCCCGAGTCAGTTTTGTAGATATTTAATTCAATGAATTAATAAATAATTTATATTTAATTAAGAAGTAAAGGTACCACATACGATGTCACATTGTAAGCATATACAGGGTGTTTCAGGAGGAAAGGTCAATACTTCGGGAGGTGATAGTATCGGTCATTGTGAGGAAAAAAGTTCATATGAACATGTGTCTAATTCTGAATGGTTACGGAGATAGAGCTGTTTGAATCTGATGCGCGCGCAGCTCTTCCTCCCCCCGCGGTGGTCCCATCCAATGGCCACCAAGGTCTCCAGACCTCTCTCCGTTATTATTGTTTGTGGGGGTGGATGAAAAGTCAAGTTTATAACAGAAAGGTGGATACACGAGACGAATTGCTCGCGCGCATTTTGGATGCTGCTGCCCGCAAAAAGGAACGTCAAGATCAACTCAGACGAAGAACACGCGATCTTCGCACACGAGTTGCAAAGTGCATTGAGGTTGACGGTGGGATTTTCGAAAACGTATTGTAAACTGTAACAAATTTGTCATTTCTGTATCTGACACCATTCAAAATGCCAATGTTTAAACATTAAATGTTAGAAACAGTAGTTGGTTTCTCTTTCTTGATTACCATTAACAATGCTTTTGTATTTGTAGATTCAAACAGCTCTATCTCCGTAAGCATTCAGAATTAGACACATGTTCATATGAACTTTTTTTCTCACAATGACCTATAATATCACCTCCCGAAGTATTGACCTTTCCTCCTGAAACACCCTGTATAGTTTTTCCATAGTTTCCATGTAGCTTGTGTTAAATCAAAGTCCGTTGTACTTTCCTCTTGTAATTGTTCTTCAAAGAACACGTTTCTTCTCGTATATTAGTTTATCAGTTTTGGGGATACTGAAAGATGATTCACACTGTGCTCTTAATATTTCAGGTACTTCTTTCAGATCATCGGGTAAAACATTGTTTTCATTCCTCAAAAGTTCGATAATCACGTGGGTTTACATATTCCTTTTTGCAAAATCATAGAAGTATTTTGAGTTAACCTTTATCACTTCTATAGAGTCATTTTATTCTTCCTCTGTATAGTTCTCAGTTGGACCCTGTATGATGCAACCTATATTCTCCAGTTTATTTATAATAATAGTGTGAAAAATGCTCTGTATGAATTGGTCCCCAATTAACCCACCCCTAATATCTCCAGTCTCACTATAGAGTAGATTAAGTCTAGCCTTGTAGGGGTCAGCCTACAAGGAGAATAACTCTGGTGAGCAACCAATTGGTTTCATCCACCCAGTTATTGACATAAAAGAAATTTAATAATTGTTAGATTAACTACCTACCTACTCAGTGAACCATTTTCGTTACCTCCCAACTACCCACACATCAGTTTTCCATAATAGTATGCAGTTTCTGTCCTTCCGTCTGTGTTTTGTCTGTCCGGCGTTTTTCTTGGAAACCACTCAACGTAGAGCACTCATCCTTTCACCATTCGAAAGGTCTCTGTTCTGGAACGATCCTAAGCAGGGTTGCCAGACTTTTCAACCTCAGTTAAGCCAAATAGCTTTCTAAAATAAGCCAGATTACACAGGATTAAGCCAAACTAAATTTGCTTTCAAAATTATCAAACATAGGCTACATAAACTATGCAATACCAAACAGATACCGTACACTCATACAATGCAATGCATGCTGCAAGTTCAAGTTCAGTTTTCTTTATTATCTGACTGTAAATTTTTCTTTGAAACTGGTGTAATTCCAAGGAGTCTTGTAGAATTGATTGCTTTCATAAGAGAAATGCGATTAGCACCTTCTGAATGTTTTACTATATTGGATTTCCTTGGAAGGATAGTTCTCTTACATACCTTGCAATAGGCTTCTTCAAAATTCCCAACTGGGGATTTAGTGATAAAAGGAAATTCAATATCCCACTGCTTTCTAAATTTTCTGGAACTATCATAATTCACTTTCCATGTTTTGGACAATGACATTTTAAATCATAAACCCTAAATTAAATAAATAAACACAGAAATGCTTTTAAGTGAAATAAACTCAGAATTAAGCGAGATTCACAATGGGGCCTAAGTTAACAAACTGAGGAATGACCAAATGAATCATTTTGTAATTACTGTGTGGCAACTATACTAAAATAAAAGTAACCAAAAATTAATATTCATAATTTATATAGTCTTAGTGACAGGTTTACTAAATAGAAGTAGCAAATATTAATTTCTACATCAATTTATGATGACACTGATGAAATTCGGAATAACCTATGCAAATAAGCCAGTAATTGGCAGAAATTAAGCCAAATTTTTACGCCAGGCGATATTTTCTTAAGCCGACCACCTTCAAAGTAAGCCAAAATTTCTGAGTTTGGCTTCGAAAAGAGCCAAATGGTTTTAGTTCCTTTATATTGGCTAGGATTATTTTTTTTTTTTTAGTTTTCAGTTTCTTCTGTATGTAGTTCAGATTCATTATCGCTTGGTGGTGCATGTTTCGTTGCCATGTGATCCTCCGATTCCCTTCTTTATCTGTTTCGATACATGTTGTCCAGATATTGTAATTTCTTTCTGCATTTATTCTGTACGGTTCTCTGATCTCCGTATTTGATAAATACTTTTGTATTTGTTGGATGGTATTTAGTAACTGAATGTTGGGTACATGAAAAAAATCGGTAACCCTGTTTGCTGATGGTTTCGGATGCTCAACTGTTGTGCTGCTTTGAGGGTGGTGGTAACCAGTGCTGGGCAGTATTTAAATACATTGTTTTTCATGTATTTAAATATAGTATTTAAATACTTTAATGAGTATTTAAATACAATGTATTTAAATACTCAAAATATAAAAATGTAAATACTTTTACTGGTTTAATACACGTTCTGTACTAGCACAGTACGACGCGGGAATCACTTTGACTCCCAAAAGAAACTGTTTCAGACAAAACTTTTGAAAGATTGGTTTTGATCCGCAGCAACCGTGAAATAAAAGAGAATTCGTAAGGTGCCTTATGTTTATGTTTACGTCTTATGTTTACGTTTATGTCTCATCTACTCATTAATTGTTACTCATTTTGCAATGATATAATGAGTATAATATGTCACTGGTTGAACATCGTAAGTTCTAAGTTCTTTTGTTTTTGTTTTGTTCTAAAAAGGGAAATATATAATCGGAAATTAGATTGTACTATGTCTTTATCCTTTATCAAGCATTTTATATTGTTGTTACTCATGAATTAGTGAATGCATATGTTAAAATTTGTATGTATTTAAAATGTATTTACAAATTTATTTAAATACAATTGGTGTATTTTGTATTTAGTATCTAAATACATTCATAAAATGTATTTAGTATTTAGTATTTAAATACATTCAATGTATTTATTGCCCAGCTCTGGTGGTAACAGCATTTTTGTCCGCATTTGCATCTTCCGTACTTTACATAAGTTTTGGAGATTCCAAGGTGGTGGAACCTGCATTTTTTTTTCAAATTTATAATATCCAAGTTACACAAAATGGGATGTGCACAAATGCATTGCCCATCCCTGTATCTGCAATGCCCTTTTGCATAATAATTGCATATGATATTTTCTACGTTTTTAGTTTTTAACGTCTTTTTATTATTTACTTCTTTTAGTAGTTTCACCTAGAGGTGGAAAGAGTACATCAGACGCTAGTATTCTTGTACTCGAGTACGGGTTTTTGTTGTACTTGTTTTCAATGCAATGCGTTCATATGGTCTAATAAGCTTTCCTCATGCAAGCAGCCAAGCACCAATTAAAGTTTGAAACAACACTCGCACACAAAAATCGTACTCGTGCTCCTATTCAAGCACTAAAAAAGTATACTGTACTCGTAATCGTACTCTTTCCACCTCTAGTTTCACCACATCACAGATTGTACTCGTTTCTTTTCTTTCTTCCACAATAGTGTCTTTTTTTCATATCTTTTCATTTGTTTCTATCTCAACCACACCATTTTCCTTCGGGACATACTGGTTACCTTTTCCTCCCATTATTCTCTCTTTCTCTATCACACTCATATTCGTGTTTTCCATTTCTTTAAATACCGCAAACGAGTTTACAATCTCCATACTCGAATCACACAGAAATTTGATGCCCGTAATTTGCTTCGCGCTCAATATCAGGGATATTTTCCTATCGTTCCAATTCATACAGAGTCGTGCAATTTTTGACAAACATCGCACCCGATTGCTTCGTTTACAGTTGTTCGAAGGTTATACAAGTTGCAAATTTGGTGAGAATTTGAACCTATGGTCATGTTATTACCGTAACCTCAATACACACAGACATTTTTTTTCCGTTTAGATCGGAGTCAGTTACGAGGATTTGGTTTTATGACCTTATTCCTACCTTGTTCCAAACTTTTCCCAGATGACTCCCTATTTCGATTGAATATACTGTATATTTTAATTTTTAATAATTTGTGTAATCTCTATTGTATTTCTTTACAGTCAGTGAATTTCACTTTATAATCTACATGTATGGATTTACTGATACTTCATACACTTATAATTTATTATATTGTTACCGAACTATTATTCATGTTTATGCTCTTGGTGGAACGTATTCTTAACCGTCAAAACAACGTTATTGTATAAAACTTTCAGAATATACGAGGGCCACTCAATATATTTCGCCCCACCTTTTTTTTTTCTTTGTATTTTTCCTTGTAAGTTCCAGAAAAATTTTGTACACTAGTAGTTACATACTTTTTTACAAATTTGTATTTTTCCACATAGTCTCCATCCTTTTCTACGGCTTTCCTCCACCTCGAAACAAAGGCCTTTATTCCTTGCTGGTAGAAGTCCGCTGGCTTCCGCTGGAGCTAACTCTTAACCTCTTCAACAACCTCATCGTCACAAACTTTCTTCCACGAATAGCATCCTTCATTGGCCCAAACAAATCGAAGTCTAAAGGTGCCAGATCCGGGATGTATGGAGGGTGGTTCTGGAGTCTCTGTAGGGCAGCAATATATGCCTTCGAGTTGATTGTCCTTTCTTCATAATGTCAACCAGAATCACCCCTTTCATGTCCCAGAAGATGGTGGCCATAACCTTTCCTGCAGAGGGAGCCATTTTGAACTTTTTCTTGCGTGGGGAGTCTGCGTGATGCCACTCCATAGATTGGCGTTTTGTTTCAGGTTCAAAGTGGTGTACCCAAGTCTCATCCCCAGTCACAATTCGTGAAAGGAAGTCATCCCATCCTGTCTCGTATCGAACCAACGACTCAGAAGGAATTTCTTTTCTTTGGGCTTTGTGATCTTGTCAGTCAGTTCGCAAGGAACAAACCGTGAACACACTTTTGAGTATCCCAGTTGCTGAATTATCGTATTCACACTTCCTTCACTAATTCGTAGCTCCAGTGATAGCTCCTTGTATGTGACGCGTCGATTTGATCGAATGATGCTGTTAGCACGTTGCACAGTGTGAGATGTAACAGCCGATGCCGGGCGACCGCTGCGTGGCTCATCATCGAGGCTGGCTCTCCCTCTCTCCGATGATCTCACACGTTTAGACCAGGCGTCCAACTGTGTTTCAATCAACAGCATCTCCATAAACGTTTTGTAGACGTTTGTGAATATTTCCAACTGTTTCCTTCTCTGCGGTTAAGAACTCGATAACAGCTCTCTGTTTACGAAGCACATTACTGTCAGACGCCATTTTCGAAACTGAGTTAACCATCGGTTTTATACAAGGGCGTTTAAAAGCGGTTTTATACAAGGAGGGGGAGGTTCAAACTGGGAAAATCCGGTTATGTGAGGCGCAGAAAGTTCAAACTTACGGCCCAAAAGATATTTCAGCCCCATGGCCTATTATTTAGCTAAGAAAAAAGGGTTGGGACAAAATATATTGAGTGCCCCTAGTACAATGAACGACCTGATCCATACACTTGCACTTTAAAATAAGAAAAAGTATGTATTGAAAATTTCTTTTCGCAATAAATTCGATTAAATTGCAGAAAAAGCTTCTTTTTTCTCACAGAATTCGAACGAAACCTCTTCCAATCTTTACTACTGTTCATATTTTTCCCCTCGATTATAGTCGGTCAGAAGGATAGTACGTTACTTGGCATGGTTATTGGAGGAAAAGAATAACGACACAATTGTGGAAAATGTGTATAATAGCGAGTACGTAAGTGAGAAGCTGAGGAAGACTGCGTAAAGATAGGAAGTTGTAATTCGTAAACGTGTGGATAATCGTGACTAATATAAATGAGAAAAAAAAAGTTAAAAAGAAATGGAATAGAAGCGGTATGTAAATGGAAATATTGGTTTCGCTTTAAGATGTATTACCTTCAACCTTACCGTGAAACGTAACACTGAATCCTAAAAATTAGGATGATGATCCCTTTGTATTTTTTTTTTTCGGTGCAGGGATCAACCGTCACTGTTATCCACTGAGAATGGGAAATGGGTTCTTAAGTAATTTACTGTAGGTTGCGTTCATTGAATCAAATAATAATAATAATAGCAATAATAATAATAATAGCAATAATAATAATAATAATAGCAATAATAATAATAATAATAATAAACAATAGCAATAATAATAATAATGTCCATTTAATGAAACTTTTTATTTGAATCTAGCGATTATTTAGTCTTTTTTAATAAAAGATGAAATGGCAACACGAAACTTTAAAATGAGTGGTTTTTTAATGCAGGAAGGAGGGGTCAGGGGCAAATACCCAAAAAAGCGCCCCCTCCATAGAAAAAGAAGAGAGCCAAAATGAAGGTTCGAGGTATTCCAGATGCCTAGACACACTGAGTTTGAAAAATGGGAGGTCATAGACAGGAGGAAAGATGGATTGAGGAGGATTGTTCCAGAGTTCACCGGTTGAGTGAAAATACCGATTAACCCTTACATTAGATAGTTGGACAGAAAAAGAATGGAAAAGTGTAGAAAGTCTGGTATTGCGTGCTCTCCTTAAAGGAGGGGGCATGCAGTTAGAGAGTTCAGAAGAGCAATGTCCGTTATTAATAGCGATGGAGAGAGAGAGAGAGAGAGAGAGAGAGAGAGAGAGAGAGAGAGAGAGAGAGAGAGAGTTACAAGGAAAAGAAGTACCTCAAAAGGCCTTGCGGCCCATACCGAGGAGGTACCAATGGCAACGGGTGCCAGGGAAAATTTTGTAAAAGTTTATTTTTCTTTCAACTATCCTAGCAGTAGTAGAAAACTGGATAGAAAAGTAGAAGGCTCTCTCCCCACCTCCCTGCCAGAGGCAGGTACGGAAAAAGGTTGAAGAAAATACCTTGACCCTGGAAAAGTAGCCAAGGAAATTTTACAGGAAAGTGGAGAATATATAAATAGCTCTATATTTAGCTTGCTCACAGAGACACCGAGCAAGCGAACTCCTGCAGAGTTTTCTGAGGTTTTAATCTTAAACTATGAGTGTGTTCAGTACTTTGTCTAGCCTATTTGTAAACAGATTTACACCTTCACTGGAAACAACCTCTGAGGGAAGTTGGTTCCAGATATTAACTATTTTATAGGAAAAGAAATTTCCGCAGACTGAGGTCCTAAATGTCTTTACCCACTCAAATAGTGTGCAAGATTTGGTCTACCCTTTTCTTGAACTGATCCACAGAGGAACTGTTCACAACTTCCGAAGGTAACCTGTTCCATGTGTCACAGATCTTATACGTAAAGTAATTCCCACACACACTAGTCCTAAACCGTTTCAAATCCAACTTCCAACCATTGTTGCGAGTTGGGTTATCATTTAAAAAACATACTTCTAAAATCGACATCGTTGAACCCGCGTAAGAGCTTGAAAATTTCGATCAGTTGACCGCGCAGTCCGAGTTTCAAGCGGAAAACAAGTTCAGGGCGCGTAACCGTCGATTGTAGCCCATATGCCTAACGGAAGGGATTAACTTTGTGGCCCTCGCCTGCACTCGCTCCAGCCTCTCAATATCTTTCCTGAGGGTGGGCGACCAGAACTGCACAGCATACTCCAGGTGCGGCCGAACAAGGGAATTGTACAGTGAGAGCACAATCTCCTTGTTCCGAAACTGAAATTGCCTCCTGATATAACCCAATAGTTTCTGGGCTTTCTTTTCCACCTCTACACACTGTTTCGTAAACTTAAGGTCGCTGCTAATTAGCACACCCAAGTCCTTTTCTAAATCAGTCACCTCGATATTACTGCCCAACATCGAGTAGTCCGACTTGGGATTGGCGTAGCCAATGTGCATCACTTTGCATTTACCCAAGTTAAACGGCATTTGCCATTTTTCGGACCACTCTCCTATCCTACCTAGGTCCGCACGCAGTTCCTCGATCGCTTCGGGCGTCCCAACATTGGCCCCAAGCTTGGTGTCATCAGCGAATTTGGCGATCCGACTGACGATGCCACCGTCGATATCATTTATGTAAAATAAACAACAGCGGCCCCAAAACGGAACCCTGAGGAACCCCACTAGTGACCGAGGCCCAACCCGAACTAGCCCCTTTAATTACACCCTCTGCCGCCTATTCTTCAGCCAGTTTTCAATCCACCTACCTATTTCCCCACCGATACCCAGCGCGCGCACTTTCGCCATTAGCCGGCGGTGAGGTACCTTATCAAAGGCTTTCTGAAAGTCGAGATAAAGTATATCAATCGCCCTACTCTTATCGTACTCCCAACATGACGTGGAAAAACTCGAGCAAGTTGGTGAGACACGACCTATGCCGTCTAAACCCATGTTGGGAGTCCCCAAGCAGCTTGTAGGAATCCAAATGGTCAACGATTCTATCAGCTATTATCCTTTCTAATAATTTACCTACAACTGAAGTGAGACTAATAGGACGATAGTTCCCTGGACTTTCGTGATCCCCTTTCTTAAAGATAGGGGTCACGTTGGCCTCCTCCAGTCACCAGGCACCTGGCCCATCCAACGATTTGTTGAAGACTGTAGCCAGGTGGGGAGCCACCTGGTCGCGCACTTCTCGCAAAACTGGGGAGAAACTGGTCTGGCCCAGGAGCCTTAAACGCGCTCAGTTTGTCTATTCTATGAGCAACGACTGTCGCGGTACATCTAACACTATCCAGGCCAGCACCTTCGTGCCTCACAGCGGCTCGGGGATGACGCGGGTATCCTCCCTGGTGAACACTCCCGCAAAGTACTCATTAAGCACATTAGCGATGTCCGCGTCGGAGGTCCGCAGAACGCCGCTTCCGTCCTTTAAAGGACCTATCATGCTTCTAATGGGCTTTCTACTATTAACATAACTGAAGAACTCCTTAGGGTTCCCTTGCAGAGGCTTGCCACCCGTAGTTCTTCGTTACGTTTCGCTAGCCTAACCTTCGCCTTCACTTCCCTACACAGGCGGACATACGCTTCAGTGTTCTCGTGGGAACGATTGGCCTTCGCCCTCCTATACGCTACTTTCCTATTTCGGATAGCCGAAGCGATCACGATTGAACCACTTAGGCTGCGTTGAAGCAGGGGTGACCGGTTTTGAGGGTATGGCAGCAGACTGCAGCACCATAAACTCATCCCGGAATGCACTCCACACTCCCTCAACATCGCCGCCAACCTCTAACCCCATCTCTCCTACGCTATCCCTGAGGCTAACAAAGTTCGCCCGCCGGAGATCGAGCTTACTGCCTCTCGAGTTACTACGCTTCACCCGAGGGACGCACACACGGAACCTAATAAGACGTGATCACTCCCGCCCAACGATTCGTCAACGGTGAGGCCAGTGACGAGGTTGTCTTCGGTCGTGAATACTAAGTCTAGAACGCTTTCGCCTCGTGTAGGCTCGTTGACCCACTGAGTGAGGAAGTTCTCATCAGCAAAGTCAACTAGCCTCCTCCCTTCAGCATCGGCAGTCCTGTTTTCCCACTTTATGCCGCGACAGTTGAAGTCTCCTAAAACTACACACACCCTATCCCCTAGCAGGCTACTGAGTTCGGTGTACAGGGCTGTATCCTCCTCGAGGAGGAGATGCGGAGGTCTGTACACCAAGATTAACCTATAGTTCGTCCCTCCCACGTTCAGATCGACGCCAAGCAGCTCCCGTTCCGACCGGAACTGGCAGTCAACCGGACTCAACGTGTCTCTGACGTATATTAGTACCCCACCCCCCTCCCCACGGGTGCGGTCTTTGCGAAACATTCTATACCCGGGAATTTCGAACTCCCCAACGTAGTCCCTACGATCAGTATGAATCCAGGACTCGGTGATAGCAACGATATCCTGGTATTCTGATGCTAAGAGCGCCCGTAGCTCGCGAAACTTGTTCCTAATTGACCTAGCATTAAAAAGCATTGCACGGAGGGAGCCTTCCCTATTCTGACCGCCCCCTAGCACGACCCGTTTCCCGAACAGCCAGGCTGTCGGGAGTTGAAGAGCCCCTCACTAACGAGGGGGCAACTTCCACAGGAGACTGAGCCCCCTCCAACGTAGGAGGAGGGTCACCCATCTGTACTTCGACGCACCCTTCAGTCGAAGGTACGTCCGCCACCGGCTCATCCTCATCTCTCCCCGGTGGGGGCCCATCATCTCTCCCGGACTCGACCTCACCATTCTGTATAGGTGCCGGTCGAGCAGCGCGCCTAGCACACCTTTACCCTTGTCATTGAGGTGGACACCATCCCTCTGGTAAAGGTCCCACCTACCCGAAAATGCATCGAAGGGGTCAATAAACTTCACGCCCAGCGGAACGCACAAGTCTTGTACCCTCTCGTTGATGCCAATGACCTTACTGAGCGAGTGGTCACTGACATTCATTCGCGGTAAAATACCCATTAACATTCCCCTGTCTGTCTTCAGTTTTAGATCATCCGCAAGAGACATGATCTCGGTGATGATCCCTTCTGTAAGACCTACCCCACCGCCTTTGAGGAACAGGTCATTGCCACCAGCGTGGACAACGATCGCAGTCCTCCGACTAGCCACGCGCACCTTCTCTACCTCCTTCCTTAAGTGCGCCGTTCCCCGCCCAGGTAAGCACCTTACCTTCCTCCCATCCCGGTTTGCAGAAGCAAAGTACTTCTCCTGGCCCCTGATCTGCGAGTCCCCAATCAAAACGGTGTCTTCCTCCTTCGAGCACAGGAGACTAAAGCGGTTAGAGGTCTTGACAGGGGCAACTGGGGTCTCAGGCTTCGGCTTCGCAGCCTTCTTGCCCGAGACCTTTCGAAACCCGTCGCCACCCATACACGCAGTTACACCACCCGACCCACCCCGACAGGTAGCTACATCCTTCGGTTTCTTTGGGCCATCAGCAGGCCCCTTCCCACCCTTTCTTCGATCCCTTCCCACCCTTCTCTATCAGCCCCTTCTTTGAGCCCTCCCTTTGTTCTAGATACTTAATCTTACAGTTTGAATCTGCTGGTGTGTTTTTAATTTGATCTTGTCCACTGGGTTGGATTTCCAGTGCTACGACCCTAGCTTCAAGCTTTTTTACTAATTCCTTTAGCTCTTTAACTTCCTTTTCGTGGTTGTCTCTAAGTTTACAAAACAAACATACACTAAGGGATGTGATATCGCTGATACTACCCTCTGGGAAGTCTACGCACCAATGATTAACTTTACATTTAAAGCATTCTGCTTTCAATTTAGCTGGCCCTGCCATATTTTCTCTTTTTTTTTTTTTCTGAATACTCTGAATAAGATAAAGCGTTCTAGCAATGAAAACTATCCAAAAACGTTATGACCAGTATATAAAAAAGGGGGGGGGGGTGAATTAATCCCGCGCGTAGCCGCACCCGCCTTTTGCAAGTGACGTTCATTCCTTCCAGAAGACTACACCTCTCCTGCTGCCGCACCGACCAAAGGTCTCCCCAGGGCCGGACCGTCCCAAACGTGTCGCAGCTACCAACTGACAAACACTCGCGACGCAAGCGTCACGGATTTTCCGCCAGGAGCGACAGCGAGATGCAGCCCCTTACTAAGTCTTACTAGTCACTCACAAGTGGGCCAGACTCTTAGAATCCAGTGTTCAAGGGATATCCCACCAGACCCAGAGGCTACGCCCGAGACTTTACGCTGGCCTGGCAGCCAGCTGGGCAGTAAAGCCCTCTCACCTCAGAGCAGTACAGCCAAGCACCATCAATTGGTCACCAAAGAACGGTCGCAGGGGGCTGGTCAAGCCATTACGCGTTAGGAATGGGCTTAACGGGGCACTAGCCACACTCCATTCATCGCGCCCCTACGCCTGGGACCCCTCCATCCCAGTCTCTCACAACCTACGAGCGTTAAATGGTGTTATTTATAGAGGTTCCAAAGCCTCTCTTCCCACGCATGAGGTAGCAGTAGGGTCCTAATAGTAAAAGAAGAGAAAAAGACTTAATACTAAAAGAAAAGTTTTTTTTTTTTTTTTTTTTTTTTTTGCAGTGAGAGGAGAACAACCTTAACGTAATCTAAAAGGACAGAGTAGGGATGGGATGGGGTCCTAGTAACCCACGGGACGGGATTGTGCAAAATACTTTACCCGCCCTCCCGAAAGAGAGAGAGAACCTAAAGGAGCTGGCAGCCAGTTCCTCTAGAATCCCACGACTCGGGACCGGAGGGCTGTCACACCCCAAGTATAAAGTTTACTACATCCAGAAAAATTTGCATAACCTTTATACCCCGTGCGGAGATAGAGAGAGAGAGAGAGTTACAAGGAGTTACAAGGAAAAGAAGTACCTCAAAAGGCCGTGCGGCCCATACCGAGGAGGTACCAATGGCAACGGGTGCCAGGGAAAATTTTCTACACACTCAAATAGTGTGCAAGATTTGGTCTAACCTTTTCTTGAACTGATCCACCGAGGAACTGATCCTGTTATTGAAAGTTTATTTTTGTTTCAACTATCCTAATAGTAGTAGAAAACTGGATAGAAAAGTAGAAGGCTCTCTCCCCACCCTCCCTGCCAGAGGCAGGTACGAAAAAAGGTTGAAGAAAATACCTTGACCCTGGAAAAGTAGCCAAGGAAATTTTACAGGAAAGTGGAGAATATATAAATAGCTCTATATTTACCTTGCTCACAGACACCGTGCAAGCGAACTCCTGCAGAGTTTCCTGAGGTTTTAATCTTAAACTATGAGTGTGTTCAGTCTATTCCTTTGAGCATCTTGAAGATTTCAATAAGCTGAACCCGCAACCTCCTCGTCTCTAAGCTAAACAGATTTAGGCGCTCCAATCTCTAATCTACACACTTAAATAGAGTGCAGGATTTGGTCTAACCTTTTCTTGAACTGATCCACAACTTCTGAAGGTAACCTGTTCCACGTGTCACAGATCTTATACGTAAAGTAATTCCCACACATACTAGTCCTAAACCGTTTCAAATCCAACTTCCAACCATTGTTGCGAGTTGGATTATCATTTAAACTAAACATGCTTCTAAAATCGACATCTTTGAACCCACGTCACGGAAGCGTCGATTGCAGCCCATATGCCTAATGGAAGGGATTGTCTTTGTGGCATTCTTCAGCCAATTTTCAATCCACCTACCTACTTCCCCACCAACACCCAGCACGCGCACTTTAGCCATTAGCCGGCGGTGAGGTACCTTATCAAAGGCTTTCTAATCAATCGCCCTACTCTTATCATACTCACTCAACATGACATGGAAAAACTCGAGCATGTTGGTGAGACACGACCTATGCCGTCTAAACCCATATATATATATGAGAGAGAGAGAGAGAGAGAGAGAGAGAGAGAGAGAGAGAGAGAGAGAGAGAGAGAGAGAGAGAGAGAGAGAGTTACAAGTTACAAGGAAAAGAAGTACCTCAAAAGGCCTTGCGGCCCATACCGAGGAGGTACCAAAGGCAACGGGTGCCACGGAAAATTTTCTACACACTCAAATAGTGTGCAAAATTTGGTATAACCTTTTCTTGAACTGATCCACAGAGGAACTGTTCACAACTTCCGAAGGTAACCTGTTCCATGTGTCACAGATCTTATACGTAACGTAATTCCCACACACACTAGTCCTAAACCGTTTCAAATCCAACTTCCAACCATTGTTGCGAGTTGGGTTATCATTTAAACTAAACATACTTCTAAAATCGACATCGTTGAACCCTCGTAAGAGCTTGAAAACCTCGATCAGTTGACCGCGCAGCCTCCGAGTTTCAAGCGAAAACAAGTTCAGGGCGCGTAACCGTCGATTGTAGCCCATATGCCTAACGGAAGGGATCAACTTTGTGGCCCTCGCCTGCACTCGCTCCAGCCTCTCAATATCTTTCCTGAGGGTGGGCGACCAGAACTGCACAGCATACTCCAGGTACGGCCGAACAAGGGAATTGTACAGTGAGAGCACAATCTCCTTGTTCCGAAACTGAAATTGCCTCCTGATATAACCCAATAGTTTCTGGGCTTTCTTTTCCACCTCTACACACTGTTTCGTAAACTTAAGGTCGCTGCTAATTAGCACACCCAAGTCCTTTTCTAAATCAGTCACCTCGATATTACTGCCCAACATCGAGTAGTCCGACTTGGGATTGGCGTAGCCAATGTGCATCACTTTGCATTTACCCAAGTTAAACGGCATTTGCCATTTTCGGACCACTCTCCTATCCTACCTAGGTCCGCACGCAGTTCCTCGATCGCTTCGGGCGTCCCAACATTGGCCCCAAGCTTGGTGTCATCAGCGAATTTGGCGATCCGACTGACGATGCCACCGTCGATATCATTTATGTAAATGGTAAACAACAGCGGCCCCAAAACGGAACCCTGAGGAACCCCACTAGTGACCGAGGCCCAACCCGAACTAGCCCCTTTAATTACCACCCTCTGCCGCCTATTCCTTAGCCAGTTTTCAATCCACCTACCTATTTCCCCACCGATACCCAGCGCGCGCACTTTCGCCATTAGCCGGCGGTGAGGTACCTTATCAAAGGCTTTCTGAAAGTCGAGATAAAGTATATCAATCGCCCTACTCTTATCGTACTCACTCAACATGACGTGGAAAAACTCGAGCAAGTTGGTGAGACACGACCTCTGCCGTCTAAACCCATGTTGGGAGTCCCCAAGCAGCTTGTAGGAATCCAAATGGTCAACGATTCTATCAGCTATTATCCTTTCTAATAATTTACCAACAACTGAAGTGAGACTAATAGGACGATAGTTCCCTGGACTTTCGTGATCCCCTTTCTTAAAGATAGGGGTCACGTTGGCCTCCCTCCAGTCACCAGGCACCTGGCCATCACCAACGATTTGTTGAAGACTGTAGCCAGGTGGGGAGCCACCTGGTCGCGCACTTCTCGCAAAACACTGGGGAGAAACTGGTCTGGCCCAGGAGCCTTAAACGCGCTCAGTTTGTCTATTCTATGAGCAACGACTGTCGCGGTACATCTAACACTATCCAGGCCAGCACCTTCGTGCCTCACAGCTGGCTCGGGGATGACGCGGGTATCCTCCCTGGTGAACACTCCCGCAAAGTACTCATTAAGCACATTAGCGATGTCCGCGTCGGAGGTCCGCAGAACGCCGCTTCCGTCCTTTAAAGGACCTATCATGCTTCTAATGGGCTTTCTACTATTAACATAACTGAAGAACTCCTTAGGGTTCCCCTTGCAGAGGCTTGCCACCCGTAGTTCTTCGTTACGTTTCGCTAGCCTAGCCTTCGCCTTCACTTCCCTACACAGGCGGACATACGCTAAAGTGTTCTCATTGGAACAATTGGCCTTCGCCCTCCTATACGCTACTTTCCTATTTCGAATAGCCGAAGCGATGTCACGATTGAACCACTTAGGCTGCGTTGAAGCAGGGGTGACCGGTTTTGAGGGTATGGCAGCAGACTGCAGCACCATAAACTCCTCCCGGAATGCACTCCACACTCCCTCAACATCGCCGCCGAGAGAGAGAGAGAGAGAGAGAGAGAAGAGAGAGAGAGAGTTACAAGGAGTTACAAGGAAAAGAAGTACCTCAAAAGGCCTTGCGGCCCATACCGAGGAGGTACCAATGGCAACGGGTGCCAGGGAAAATTTTCTACACACTCAAATAGTGTGCAAGATTTGGTCTAACCTTTTCTTGAACTGATCCACCGAGGAACTGTTCCTGTTATTAAAAGTTTATTTTTCTTTCAACTATCCTAGCAGTAGTAGAAAACTGGATAGAAAAGTAGAAGGCTCTCTCCCCACCCTCCGCTCCCTCCCTGCCAGAGGCAGGTACGGAAAAAGGTTGAAGAAAATACCTTGACCCTGGAAAAGTAGCCAAGGAAATTTTACAGGAAAGTGGAGAATATATAAATAGCTCTATATTTACCTTGCTCACATAGACACCGTGCAAGCGAACTCCTGCAGAGTTTTCTTATGTTTTAATCTTAAACTATCAACGTGTTAAAGTAATTCCCACATATACTAGTCCTAAATCGTTTCAAATCCAACTTCTAACCATTGTTGCGAGTTGGGTTATCATTTCAACTAAACATGCTTCTAAAATCGACATCTTTGAACCCGCGTCACGTAAGCGTCGATTGTAGCCCATATGCCTAACGAAAGGGATTAACTGTGTGGCTTTTTTCGCCAGTTTCCAATCCACCTACCTACTTCCCCACCAATACCCAGCGCGCGCACTTCGGCCATTAGCCGGCGATGAGGTACCTTATCAAAGGCCTTCTAATCAATCGCCCTACTCTTGTCATACTCACTCAACATGACGTAGAAAAACTCGAGCATGATGGTGAGACACGACCAATGCCGTCTAAACCCATGTTGGAGTCCCCAAGTAGCTTGTAGGAATCCAAATGGTCAACAATCCTACTCGCTATTATCCCCTCTAAATATTTACCTACAACTGAAGTTAAATGGTGTTATTTATAGAGGTTCCAAGCCTCTCTTCCCACGCATGAGATAGCAGTAGCGTCCTAATCGTAACAGTAGAGAAAAAGACATAACAGTAGAGAAAAAGACAATACTAAAAGTTTTTCTTTTTTTTTTTGCAGTCAGAGGAGAACATCCCTAACCTAAGCTAAAAGGACAGAGTGGGATGGGAAGGGGTCCTAGTAACCCACGGGACAGGTTTGTACAACAGACTTCACCCGCCCTCCCGAAAGAGAGAGAACCTAAAGGAATTGGCAGCCAATTTCTCTAGAATCCCACGACTCGGGACCGGAGGGCTGTCACACCCCAAGTATAAAGTTTACAACACGCAGAAGGAACGTGCATAACCTTTATACCCCCTGCGAGAGAGAGAGAGAGAGAGAGAGAGAGAGAGAGAGAGAGAGAGAGAGTTACAAGGAGTTACAAGGAAAAGAAGTACCTCAAAAGGCCTTGCGGCCCATACCGAGGAGGTACCAATGGCAACGGGTGCCACGGAAAATTTTCTACACACTCAAAGAGTGTGCAAAATTTGGTCTAACCTTTTCTTGAACTGATCCACAGAGGAACTGTTCACAACTTCCGAAGGTAACCTGTTCCATGTGTCACAGATCTTATACGTAAAGTAATTCCCACACACACTAGTCCTAAACCGTTTCAAATCCAACTTCCAACCATTGTTGCGAGTTGGGTTATCATTTAAACTAAACATACTTCTAAAATCGACATCGTTGAACCCTCGTAAGAGCTTGAAAACCTCGATCAGTTGACCGCGCAGCCTCCGAGTTTCAAGCGAAAACAAGTTCAGGGCGCGTAACCGTCGATTGTAGCCCATATGCCTAACGGAAGGGATCAACTTTGTGGCCCTCGCCTGCACTCGCTCCAGCCTCTCAATATCTTTCCTGAGGGTGGGCGACCAGAACTGCACAGCATACTCCAGGTACGGCCGAACAAGGGAATTGTACAGTGAGAGCACAATCTCCTTGTTCCGAAACTGAAATTGCCTTCTGATATAACCCAATAGTTTCTGGGCTTTCTTTTCCACCTCTACACACTGTTTCGTAAACTTAAAGTCGCTGCTAATTAGCACACCCAAGTCCTTTTCTAAATCAGTCACCTCGATATTACTGCCCAACATCGAGTAGTCCGACTTGGGATTGGCGTAGCCAATGTGCATCACTTTGCATTTACCCAAGTTAAACGGCATTTGCCATTTTTCGGACCACTCTCCTATCCTACCTAGGTCCGCACGCAGTTCCTCGATCGCTTCGGGCGTCCCAACATTGGCCCCAAGCTTGGTGTCATCAGCGAATTTGGCGATCCGACTGACGATGCCACCGTCGATATCATTTATGTAAATGGTAAACAACAGCGGCCCCAAAACGGAACCCTGAGGAACCCCACTAGTGACCGAGGCCCAACCCGAACTAGCCCCTTTAATTACCACCCTCTGCCGCCTATTCCTCAGCCAGTTTTCAATCCACCTACCTATTTCCCCACCGATACCCAGCGCGCGCACTTTCGCCATTAGCCGGCGGTGAGGTACCTTATCAAAGGCTTTCTGAAAGTCGAGATAAAGTATATCAATCGCCCTACTCTTATCGTACTCACTCAACATGACGTGGAAAAACTCGAGCAAGTTGGTGAGACACGACCTATGCCGTCTAAACCCATGTTGGGAGTCCCCAAGCAGCTTGGGAATCCAAATGGTCAACGATTCTATCAGCTATTATCCTTTCTAAAGATTATCCTATCTAAAGATAGGGGTCACGTTGGCCTCCCTCCAGTCACCAGGCACCTGGCCCATCACCAACGATTTGTTGAAGACTGTAGCCAGGTGGGAAGCCACCTGGTCGCGCACTTCTCGCAAAACACTGGGGAGAAACTGGTCTGGCCCAGGAGCCTTAAACGCGCTCAGTTTGTCTATTCTATGAGCAACGACTGTCGCGGTACATCTAACACTATCCAGGTCAGCACCTTCGTGCCTCACAGCTGGCTCGGGGATGACGCGGGTATCCTCCCTGGTGAACACTCCCGCAAAGTACTCATTAAGCACATTAGCGATGTCCGCGTCGGAGGTCCGCAGAACGCCGCTTCCGTCCTTTAAAGGACCTATCATGCTTCTAATAGGCTTTCTACTATTAACATAACTGAAGAACTCCTTAGGGTTCCTCTTGCAGAGGCTTGCCACCCGTAGTTCTTCGTTACGTTTCGCTAGCCTAACCTTCGCCTTCACTTCCCTACACAGGCGGACATACGCTTCAGTGTTCTCGTGGGAACGATTGGCCTTCGCCCTCCTATACACTACTTTCCTATTTCGGATAGCCGAAGCGATGCCACGATTGAACCACTTAGGCTGCGCTGAAGCAGGGGTGACCGGTTTTGAGGGTATGGCAGCAGACTGCAGCACCATAACTCATCCCGGAATGCACTCCACACTCCCTCAACATCGCCGCCAACCTCTAACCCCATCTCCTACGCTATCCCTGAGGCTAACAAAGTTCGCCCGTCGGAGATCGAGCTTACTGCCTCTCGAGTTACTACGCTTCACCCGAGGGACGCACACACGGAACCTAATAAGACCGTGATCACTCCCGCCCAACGATTCGTCAACGGTGAGGCCAGTGACGAGGTTGTCTTCGGTCGTGAATACTAAGTCTAGAACGCTTTCGCCTCGTGTAGGCTCGTTGACCCACTGAGTGAGGAAGTTCTCATCAGCAAAGTCAACTAGCCTCCTCCCTTCAGCATCGGCAGTCCTCTTTTCCCACTTATGCCGCGACAGTTGAAGTCTCCTAAAACTACACACACCCTATCCCCTAGCAAGCTACTGAGTTCGGTGTACAGGGCTGTATCGTCCTCGAGGAGGAGATGCGGAGGTCTGTACACCAAGATTAACCTATAGTTCGTCCCTCCCACGTTCAGATCGACGCCAAGCAGCTCCCGTTCCGACCGGAACTGGCAGTCAACCGGACTCAACGTGTCTCTGACGTATATTAGTACCCCACCCCCCTCCCCACGGGTGCGGTCTTTGCGAAACATTCTATACCCGGGAATTTCGAACTCCCCAACGTAGTCCCTACGATCAGTATGAATCCAGGACTCGGTGATAGCAACGATATCCTGGTATTCTGATGCTAAGAGCGCCAGTAGCTCGCAAAACTTGTTCCTAATTGACCTAGCATTAAAAAGCATTGCACGGAGGGAGCCTTCCCTATTCTGACCGCCCCCTAGCACGACCCGTTTCCCGAACAGCCAGGGCTGTCGGGAGTTGAAGAGCCCCTCACTAACGAGGGGGCAACTTCCGCAGGAGACTGAGCCCCCTCCAACGTAGGAGGAGGGTCACCCACCTGTACTTCGACGCACCCTTCAGTTGAAGGTACGTCCGCCACCGGCACACCCTCATCTCTCCCCGGTGGGGGCCCATCATCTCTCCCAGGACTCGACCTCACCATTCTGTATAGGTGCCGGTCAAGCAGCGCGCCTAGCACACCTTTACCCTTGTCATTGAGGTGGACACCATCCCTCTGGTAAAGGTCCCACCTACCCGAAAATGCATCGAAGGGGTCAATAAACTTCACGCCCAGCGGAACGCACAAGTCTTGTACCGTCTCGTTGATGCCAATGACCTTACTGAGCGCGTGGTCACTGGCATTCATTCGCGGTAAAATACCCATTAACATTCCCCTGTCTGTCTTCAGTTTTAGATAATCCGCAAGAGACATGATCTCGGTGATGATCCCTTCTGTAAGACCTACCCCACCGCCTTTGAGGAACAGGTCATTGCCACCAGCGTGGACAACGATCGCAGTCCTCCGACTAGCCACGCGCACCTTCTCTACCTCCTTCCTTAAGTGCGCCGTTCCCCGCCCAGGTAAGCACCTTACCTTCCTCCCATCCCGGTTTGCAGAAGCAAAGTACTTCTCCAGAGAGAGAGAGAGAGAGAGAGAGAGAGTTACAAGGAGTTACAAGGAAAAGAAGTACCTCAAAAGGCCTTGCGGCCCATACCGAGGAGGTACCAATGGCAACGGGTGCCACGGAAAATTTTCTACACACTCAAAGAGTGTGCAAAATTTGGTCTAACCTTTTCTTGAACTGATCCACAGAGGAACTGTTCACAACTTCCGAAGGTAACCTGTTCCATGTGTCACAGATCTTATACGTACGTAATTCCCACACACACTAGTCCTAAACCGTTTCAAATCCAACTTCCAACCATTGTTGCGAGTTGGGTTATCATTTAAACTAAACATACTTCTAAAATCGACATCGTGATCCTCGTAAGAGCTTGAAAACCTCGATCAGTTGACCGCGCAGCCTCCGAGTTTCAAGCGAAAACAAGTTCAGGCGCGTAACCGTCGATTGTAACCCATATGCCTAACGGAAGGGATTAACTTTGTGGCCCTCGCCTGCACTCGCTCCAGCCTCTCAATATCTTTCCTGAGGGTGGGCGACCAGAACTGCAGCATACTCCAGGTGCGGCCGAACAAGGGAATTGTACAGTGAGAGCACAATCTCCTTGTTCCGAAACTGAAATTGCCTCCTGATATAACCCAATAGTTTTCTGGGCTTTCTTTTCCACCTCTACGCACTGTTTCGTAAACTTAAGATCGCTGCTAATTAGCACACCCAAGTCCTTTTCTAAATCAGTCACCTCGATATTACTACCCAACATCGAGTAGTCCGACTTGGGATTGGCGTAGCCAATGTGCATCACTTTGCATTTACCCAAGTTAAACGGCATTTGCCATTTTTCGGACCACTCTCCTATCCTACCTAGGTCCGCACGCAGTTCCTCGATCGCTTCGGGCGTCCCAACATTGGCCCCAAGCTTGGTGTCATCAGCGAATTTGGCGATCCGACTGACGATGCCACCGTCGATATCATTTATGTAAATGATAAACAACAGTCGCCCCAAAACGGAACCTGAGGAACCCCACTAGTGACCGAGGCCCATCCCGAACTAGCCCCTTTAATTACCACCCTCTGCCGCTATTCCTCAGCCAGTTTTCAATCCACCTACCTATTTCCCCACCGATACCCAGCGCGCGCACTTTCGCCATTGGCCGGCGGTGAGGTACCTTATCAAAGGCTTTCTGAAAGTCGAGATAAAGTATATCAATCGCTCTACTCTTATCGTACTCACTCAACATGACGTGGAAAAACTCCAGCAAGTTGGTGAGACACGACCTATGCCGTCTAAACCCATGTTGGGAGTCCCAAGCAGCTTGTAGGAGTCCAAATGGTCAACGATCCTATCAGCTATTATCCCTTCTAATAATTTACCTACAACTGAAGTGAGACTAATGGACGATAGTTCCCTGGACTTTCGTGATCCCCTTTCTTAAAGATAGGGGTCACGTTGGCTTCCCTCCAGTCACCAGGCACCTGGCCCATCTCCAACGATTTGTTGAAGACTGTAGCCAGGTGGGGAGCCACCTGGTCGCGCACTTCTCGTAACACTCTGGGGAGAAACTGGTCTGGCCCAGGAGCCTTAAACGCGCTCAGTTTGTCTATTCTATGGCAACGACTGTCGCGGTACATCTAACACTATCCAGGCCAGCACCTTCGTGCCTCACGCTGGCTCGGGGATGACGCGGGTATCCTCCCTGGTGAACACTCCCGCAAAGTACTCATTAAGCACATTGGATGTCCGCGTCGGAGGTCCGCAGAACGCCGCTTCCGTCCTTTAAAGGACCTATCATGCTTCTAATGGGCTTTCTACTATTAACATAACTGAAGAACTCCTTAGGGTTCCCCTTGCAGAGGCTTGCCACCCGTAGTTCTTCGTTACGTTTCGCTAGCTAACCTTCGCCTTCACTTCCCTACACAGGCGGACATACGCTTCAGTGTTCTCGTGGGAACGATTGGCCTTCGCCCTCCTATACGCTACTTTCCTATTTCGGATAGCCGAAGCGATGTCACGATTGAACCACTAGGCTGCGTTGAAGCAGGGGTGACCGGTTTTGAGGGTATGGCAGCAGACTGCAGCACCATAAACTCGTCCCGGAATGCACTCCACACTCCCTCAACATCGCCGCCAACCTCTAACCCCATCTCTCCTACGCTATCCCTGAGGCTAACAAAGTTCGCCCGCCGGAGATCGAGCTTACTGCCTCTCGAGTTACTACGCTTCACCGAGGGACGCAGACACGGAACCTAATAAGACCGTGATCACTCCCGCCCAATGATTCGTCAACGGTGAGGCCAGTGACTAGGTTGTCTTCGGTCGTGAATACTAAGTCTAGAACGCTTTCGCCTCGTGTAGGCTCGTTCACCCACTGAGTGAGGAAGTTCTCATCAGCAAAGTCAACTAGCCTCCTCCCTTCAGCATCGGCAGTCCTGTTTTCCCACTTTATGCCGCGACAGTTGAAGTCTCCTAAAACTACACACACCCTATCCCTAGCAGGCTACTGAGTTCGGTGTACAGGGCTGTATCCTCCTCGAGGAGGAGATGCGGAGGTCTGTACACCAAGATTAACCTATAGTTCGTCCATCCCACGTTCAGATCGACGCCAAGCAGCTCCCGTTCCGACCGGAACTGGCAGTCAACCGGACTCAACGTGTCCCTGACGTATATTAGTACCCCACCCCCCTCCCCACGGGTGCGGTCTTTGCGAAACATTCTATACCCGGAATTTCGAACTCCCCAACGTAGTCCCTACGATCAGTATGAATCCAGGACTCGGTGATAGCAACGATATCCTGGTATTCTGATGCTAAGAGCGCCGTAGCTCGCGAAACTTGTTCCTAATTGACCTAGCATTAAAAAGCATTGCACGGAGGGAGCCTTCCCTATTCTGACCGCCCCTAGCACGACCCGTTTCCCGAACAGCCAGGGCTGTCGGGAGTCGAAGAGCCCCTCACTATTGCTGTTGGAGGGGGACTACCTGCTGGGGGAGGGGGACTAGCTGGGGAGGGGGACTAGCTGCTGGGGGAGGGGGACTAGCTGCTGGGGGAGGGGGACTATCTGCTGGGGGAGGGGGGACTAACTGCTCTGGGAGGGGACTATCTGATGGGGGAGGGGGGCTAACTG
>JAJOZX010003791.1:0-92500 GCA_023014485.1 Bathynomus jamesi
TGTGATGGTGAACGGTGAAACACTAGATGTTTGAGATTGATAACTTAAGAAATGTGTGTGTGGCGCGCGCCGGATTGATAGATTGAGAAATCGTGGTGTGATTCTGGACAGATGTGTGTGTGTGGAAGTGTGAATGCTGGTGTGAATGAATGTGTATACTTTAGTTTCTACCTTTTCTCTTCTTCTTTACCGTTTATAGTTTGCACTCGAACATATCTGCCTTTTCACCCCGACTCATTTGGGGAAATAAGATTTTTTTAATGAATATATTCAGGGTGGCGCAAAAGTCGCGCATCATAGGAATTTTCAGTGTTGATTAAAATTTGTTTTCTTTTAGGTAGGGGATGACTACGAAATTAACAATAGACGAGAGGGTGAGCTTGGTTTTAATGCATGGAATACCAGGTACTACAAATCGATGAATCGGTACAGAATTTAAATTCTGTACCGATTCATCGTTTTTTTGTATCTGGTATTCTATACATTAAAACCAAGCTCACCCTCTCGTCTATTATTAATTTTGTAGTCATCCCCTACCTAAAAGAAAATATATTATAGTCAACACTGAAAATTCCTATGATGCGCGACTTTTTGCGCCACCCTATATATATATATATATATATATATATATAAATTCAAATTGTACATTTTCTGCATTAGGAGGACCGAGTGGGGATTATTTTTAGTTGGTCATTTTATTCAATAATAAATGAATGCGCGTAATTTAAAAAAATAAATGAACATTTTTAATTAATAGTTTTTGGAATAATTAATGAAACCTAATAGATTTTAATGCTTATTCCAACCCTGTTTTTTCTTCATAATTGGTGGCATAATTGAACTATTCAGTATTTTAATGGATTACCGATTCCTTCATGAATAATGGGAGCACTTTTTAATTAATTAGATCAGACCGCAATTAAGTATTGGAAAGGGGTTTATCAGATTTTATATGTGTGTGTGTGTGTGTGTGTGTTTTACACACGGACCGTGCATGGAACAAGGAACTCTTCGGGGAAAATTAAATCCGTTATAGTCCGAATAAGTAATGGTAAATGACAAATGCTAAAGGTTTTTTTTTTGTTTTTCATGATGGAAGCCCAACGTCGGTAACGAGTCACTCGCAAAGAGGCCCGAAAATATAGCTTCCATCACCAACTGCAGATAGGACACGGCTTTGGGATAGGGTCGAGGGTTTAAAGTTGCCTGGACAGCTACTTTCAGAACTTCAATATACGCGAGAAACTCGGTGGAAAACTCTGAGGACCATTCTGAGTTGTAGCATATATATATATATATAATATATACACACACACACACACACGAGGACCACTCAATATATTTTGCCCCACCTTTTTTTTTCTTTCCAAGTTTCCTCGTAAATTCTAGAAATTTTCTACGCATGTAGTTACGTACCTTTTTTACAAGTTTTTATTTTTCACGTAGTCTCCATCCTTTTCTACGGCCTTTCCTCCACCTCGAAATAAGGGCCTTTATTCTTTGCTGGTAAAAGTCCGCTGGGTTCCGCTGGAGCCACCTCTTAACCTCCTCAACAACCTCATCGTCACTCTGAAACTTTTTTCCACGAATAGCACCCTTCATTGGCCCAAACAAATGGAAGTCTGAAGTTGCCAGATCCGGGCTGTAACACAGCCAAGCGCATTTTTGTGATGGTCTCTCTTGTTTGCAAATTATTGTGTGGTCTTGCGTTGTCGTGCAAAAGAAGGACGTCTTCCAGTTTTCTCTCCGGTCGAACTCGGTTTATACGTCTCTTGAGTCTCTGTAGGGTAGCAATATATGCCTCTGAGTTGATTGTTGTCCTTTCTTCATAATGTCCACCAGAATCACCCCTTTACATGTCCCACAAGATGGTGGCCATAACCTTTCCTGCAGAGGGAGCCATTTTGAACTTTTTCTTCCGTGGGGAGTCTGTGTGATGCCACTCCATGGATTGGCGTTTTGTTTCAGGTTCAAAGTGGTGCACCCAAGTCTCATCCCCAGTCACAATTCGTGAAATGAATTCATCCCCTTCGGTCTCGTATCGAACCAACGACTCGGAAGCTTTCTTTTCTTTGGGCTTTGTGATCTTCAGTCAGTTCGCGAGGAACAAACCGTGAACACACTTTTGAGTATCCCAGTTTGCTGCATTATCGTATTCACACTTCCTTCACTAATTCCTAGCTCCAGTGATTGCTCCTCGTATATGACGCACCGATTTGATCGAATGATGCTGTTAGCACGTTGCACAGTGTGAGATGTCACAGCCGATGCCTGGCGACCGCTGCGTGGCTCATCATCGAGGCTGGCTCTCCCTCTCTCCGATGATCTCTCACGTTTTGACCAGCGTCCAACTGTGCTTCGATCAACAACAGCATCTCCGTAGATGTTTTGCAGACGTTTGTGAATATTTCGAACTGTTTCCTTCTCTTCGGTTAAGAACTTAATAACAGCTCTCTGTTTACGACGCTATCACTGTCAGACGCCATTTTCGAAACTGCGTTAACCATCGGTTTTATACAAGGGCGTTTAAAAGCGGTTTTATACAAGGAGGAGAGGTTCAAACTGGAAAAATCCGGTTATGTGTAGCGCAAAAAGTTCAAACTTACGGCCCAAAAGACATTTCAGCCCCAGGGCCTATTATTTAGCTAAGAAAAAGGGTGGAGCAAAATATATTGAATGCCCCCTAGTATATATATATATATATATATATATATATATATATATATATATATATATATATATATACGGATGGAAGGCTACGTCCTGATCAGTTTCCCGTCGATCAGCAAAGTTAAGCTACATTGGGTTTGGGAGTAGTTATATGGGGCACCGTCTTCTACTTCTTGTTTGGGTAGTAACCAGTGGTTCGGATCCCACGTACAGCTGTAAGTCTCCTCCGTCATAAGACCTCAGATGTTATGAAGGAGTTTGAATAATCCCATCAAAACCCCCCAAAAAATATGTATAACACCTTTTGTTTACCTTTATTCATGCAGAAGTTACAGTGTTCACGATAAGTAATTCAGGATATAGTTTGGCATATATGAACGTACACAGTGTAGTGGTGATGTTAGTATATTGTTTAGTTATAATATATTACATAGTTATATAATGTACAGGGTTCGTTAAAGCCAGAGGGAGACATGTTCGTGAAATAACCGACATGCCTCCCTCTGGCTTTTTCCGGAAACATGCAGCAGTACCAGTTCCACCTTCCCTTGATTGGTATACTGAGCCATCAGGGTATTTTCTTTCCTGAAATACGTAAAACTGACATTAGAAATGTGTTTATTTCACTTTAAAAATATACCGTCTATTTTTCCTATAAGCCTAGACTTATGGAACACCCTGTATTTAAGAACCTACTCAAATCCTTTACTTAGCCACTGAGCTGGAAAGCATGTAATGTTTATATATATAAATATAAAGCTTGGAAACCTGATACACTTGAATCGCGCATTACGTGTGATGTGGATGCGGATGCGGGATTATCTCCTTTCAAGGACTCTTTTTTCCACTGATAAAGACGTATGTTCTGACACTCGGGATAACAAAGCTTAAATTTGCTCTCGGGCGTTATTGCTGGCTTCATTATTGAGGTTTTTTTTTTTTAACACCAACGCATAACTTCATCCTCTTTTCAACAGCTTACTCGTAATCCCATTATAAATAAAAATGACATATTCCATCTATCTAGCTTTATATACAGGGTGTCCAGGAAGTTATCCCCATCTAACTTAAGCAATATATAACTCTTTGAGTATTAGGTCCATAGAAACCCAATCGGCTACACTTTATTTTAAAGCTCGAAGCTTGTTTTCTCTTTCGAGAGGTATACGGTACATTTCACCGCACTTTCATTTTAACAAATAATAATGTCAAAGTTATGATAAAAAAATAATCTGAAAAATACTGGCACAATGCTTGAAATCATGCTTACTGCCACAAAACGCAAACCTTTGTGTGTCACACTTAAGACTGACCCCTAATCCTACATAAGAACATACGTCGGTTTGTTAACCAATGCATCCACGAGGGTGGTACACTCTTCCAACCCATTGAGTTTAGCTATTTTAGATATTTCAGAGCTGTAACTTTTAAACTCCTAAATTTACTAATTTTCTTTCGTGGCAGATGTATTGTAGGCGCTCTCTCTCTCTCTCTCTCTCTCTCTCTCTCTCCTCTCTCTCTCTCTCTCTCTCTCTCCTCTCTCTCTCTCTCTCTCTCTCTCTCCTACCGACGTTTCCCAGATTTACATCGTGATCTTTTTTTGGATTATTTGCTAAAATACGGGAAAGATATGAAAGTATGGTGACATGCCATGTATACCACTCGAAAGAGAAACTTCAATCTTTAAAATAAAACCTAACCATATACGCTTCATTCTGCATGAACATGATGCATTTCAGTATAACTTTCGGGATACCCTGTAAAACCAGAGGACTACTTAGTATTTTGCCGACCCCAGGCAGGAAAATTGTCATCACAATGGCTTATACTGTAGTTGTGCCATTTGATATCGCTAGTTTGGTATTAGAGGCTTATATAGTACTATATGAGGGGTCCCGCGTCTTACGGTACCTAAGCGCCAAAATTAAAATTCGCCACAAATCGCCTCCAAAGTTCAGCAATATTCTGGCAATAGTATCTCTGTTATTAATTGAGCTAGAACGTTCATTTTTGGCTAAATTAGAGTTCTAAGTATGCTAATGAAGATGTTGATGAGTTTTTGGAATAGATTTTCATATTTTATATTTTATATATTTTAAAAAAAAATTATTTTCTTATTATGCCGAACTTTGGGTGCGATTTCTGGCACAGAATGAGGTGAAAAAGTAGTTCGCTTCACAAGGTTTTCAACCATACTTCTAATGTGATAAGGTCATTATAACCCAAACCACGCGATAGAAGAAGGGTGAAAATAGTGATATCCATCAAAAAACACGTTTTCGCCTGTGGTGGCGCTTAGGTATCGTAAGACGCGCGACCCCTCAATTATATATATATATATATATATTTTTTTTAAGTTCGGGAAGAACCGATTCGCCTCTATTTAAAAGGGTATATCTCGGCTGAAAACAAAGAAAAAGTGAGAGGAAAGACAGAGGAAAAAGGAAAGGTGGAGGGGACAGTCGAAGTGGATAAAGACCAAGGACTGCAAGGTCGAGCCCCATCATCCTTGGGTGCTAGGGCCGGGAGGGCGCACGTGAAACCTCCAGGAACAAGCACGTACAAACGAGCACAAAGAGCACGAGCTTAGAACCCCCTTGCGGGGAATAATATATATATATATACAGTGTAATATATATATATAAAACACTTTATCTTCTATTTCGCATCTAATTCTTCAGCCAAAGACAGTGGCATGTTAATTTTATTAATTAATCTTTAAATTCATTAAAGTTGGTGCGTTTTGTCCGCCTCTCGTATATTAAAGCTGCACAACGGGACAGCCGCTAGCGTCATATTCTCTCTCATCCTGTCAAATACACACCGCGGCAATAATTAGTTTTCTTTTATTTACTAAAGTCTAGCCTTATTTATTTGACCTATATATATATCCCCGCAAGGGGGTTCTAAGCTCGTGCTCTTGAGTGCTCTTTGTGCTCGTTTGTACGTACTTGTTCCAGGAGGTTTCACGTGTGCCCTCCCGGCCCTAGCACCCAAGGATGATGGGGCTCGACCTTGCAGTCCTTGTCATCCTTGGTCTTTTTCCACTTTGACTGTCCCCTCCACCCTTTCTTTTTCCTCTGTCTTTCCTCTCACTTTTTCTTTGTTTTTCCGCCGAGATATGCCCTTTTAAATAGAGGCAAATCGGTTCTTCCCGAACTTAAAAAAAAAAATAAATAAAAAAATATATATATCGGGTGGTCCGAAAAAAATGACGCATTTTTTAAAAATTAATATCTCAGTAACCCCCTTCCTTATCATGACAATTTTTATATGCAAGATACTTTCAAACTTTTTTTTTGAATGCAAGAAACGGAATTCTGATATCTTTTATAGTTTTCTCGCAATTAACAAAAGTAACAACATGGGTCAAAAAAACAAAAATCGCAATATAATATCCGTTTTTTATACATATCATGCGATATTTTTGCAAGTTATTACAAAACTCTACAGGAATGAACAAGTCAAATTGTGGATATTTTTATTTTTTAACAATTCGTCAGTACCCTTAATGATGTTGTCAGAGGAAGATCGTATTCTCATTAAAAATTGTTACTGTGAAAAAGGATGGAAGACTGGAAGGTTATTGCAAGAGTTTCCCGGCAAAAAGTGGAAAAGGCGTGCAGTGGAAAGACTCTTAAAGAAGATTCGCGAATCGGGAAGTACTGCCAGAAAACCAGGAAGCGGTAGACCTGAAACAGCTTCGGTTCCAGAAAATGTGGATTACATCAACGATAAAATCTGCTCTCAAGAAGATAAACCAGGAAGTCATTTGTCACAAAGAACAATTGCTAAACATTTGAATATTGGAAAGACTTCTTCTGTACACCGAATAATTAAAGCACAAAAACTAAAAGCCTTCAAAACAATAGTATCTTCTAGAAAAAGTGATACTGTTAAGGATAAAAGAAAAACAAGGTGCAGAAAGTTACTTGATAATTTCTCTGTCGTTGATATTAAAAAGATAGTCTTCACGGATGAAAAAGATTTCACTCTAGAAATTCCGCGAAACCGTCAAAATGATGTTGTCTACGGGCGTGGTAAAAAGTGTGACATTTCAATAAACAGATTGTATCATGAAACGTCAAGATTCTCCAAAAAGGTTATGATATCTGCAGGGGTCTCTTGGAATGGCAAGACAGATGTTCATTTTATTGAAACTGAAAAGACAAAGGTGAATTCTGCAAATTACATTGAACTTTTAAGAACAAAATTGTTGCCGGATTGTCGTCGCCTGTATCAAGAAAATGATTTCATATTTCAACAAGATGGAGCACCGTCGCATACAAGCTACGCCACACAGTCGTTTCTGATTAGCAATACACCAAAATTAATAACGAAAAATGAGTGGCCACCACAAAGCCCAGATTGTAATCCTATGGACTACTCAATTTGGGAGTTACTAAAAGAGAAGGTTTACCGAGGTCGACGAGAAAAATTCACCGAATCAGAATTAAAAAGTAAAATACTTGAATCTTGGCAAGAAATTGGCATTAATGAAGTAAGAAGTATTATTTTTGTGTGGAAGAAAAGACTTAGATTAGTGTGTCAACAGAGTGGTGGTCCAATCGATCATTTACTGTAAATTAATTAGTTAAATTTCTGATTAAATTTTTCCTTTCTCATGATATTCGTTTTTTTGACCCATGTTGTTACTTTTGTTAATTGCGAGAAAACTATAAAAGATATCTGAATTCCGTTTCTTGCATTCAAAAAAAGAAGTTTGAAAGTATCTTGCATATAAAAATTGTCATGATAAGGAAGGGGGTTACTGAGATATTAATTTTTAAAAAATGCGTCATTTTTTTCGGACCACCCGAATATATATATATATATATATCGTAAAGAAACGACGCTTGTATAGGAGATATTCCGCGCAAGACGAGAGAGAGAGAACGGAACAAATGAAAAAATGAGGTAACCACCTGGGAATCGAACCCGGGATCTTCCGATTGCCGGTCAGACGCGATACCATTACACCATGGACCTCACTCTTCCAAATGCCGTAATTCTTCTACATACTCGCAGAAACCAATGCCCCAAGGGGGCACCTCCCGCATATAATGTTACGGCATGCGGGAGGTGCCCCCTTGGGGCATTGGTTTCTGCGAGTATGTAGAAGAATTACGGCATTTGGAAGAGTGAGGTCCATGGTGTAATGGTATCGCGTCTGACCGGCAATCGGAAGATCCCGGGTTCGATTCCCAGGTGGTTACCTCATTTTTTCATTTGTTCCGTTCTCTCTCTCTCGTCTTGCGCGGAATATCTCCTATACAAGCGTCGTTTCTTTACGTTATTTATACTGCGTGTTCTTTGCAGTTGAATGTGTGTATATATATATATATATATATATATATATAAGAGGATGTATACATACATTCATAGCTGTAAATAAGAAGTATTCATTTTTATTACATCTCGTTACACGCAGACTTTGAAATAATAACTCCTTTTTATAATAAATTGAAATTTCCATTTGATATGAATGGTTCATTTGATTAATATACCCAGCCCCGTTCCTAAAAAGAAAAAAACACCAGCAACGCCTGTGCGTTATTAGCGAGCAATGAATGTCGAACTATGGCTATTAAATGTCATCGTATTTGTCATTTACGAATTAAAGCACGAGCATTTCTTCATTATTATTTATTATTGAAACTCCTGCAAAGATGAAAGTTTAAAAACTTTGAATTCTAAATGAGTCGTAATGGCTTTTAACACGCAAATAAAAAGTCCGCCATCAAATTAGCATAAAAAGTATTTCGTAATTATAGGATTTGTTTAACTTTGAGGTAATAATGTTTTGGTTGTCAGTTTGCGTATATATGAATATACGTTAAACTTTTACTGGCATTTATTTTTTGTCTATAAATGAGATGTACAGTAACTAAAGTAAGTAGGCCTACATGTTTATATGATACGAAAAGATCGCTTTAAACCACGTGCGCGCTTGCGCGCCACACAACACACATATATATATATATATATATATATATATATATATATATATATAAAGCATTTTGTGTTTAATTCCTTTTCAAAGCAGTGAATTGGGGAAAAAAGACGTCCAAGTAATTTCGGATAATTGTTTCACAATTAAAAGTACGTTCTTTACTGTACTTAGGAAACTCCAGTATTTTAAACTTTCATATTATCGACATGATAGTATTATCCTCAAGCGTCAACTTGGTGAAATTAATGAAAATGTTTTATCCACAGTATTGTTTTTCTTTCATTTTCAGAAAAAGACATTAATTTAAGGTTAAGAAACTATATATGGTTTGTTTGTGCAAAGCCTACCTATTCCATTAATTTAAGGGTTAAGAAACTATATATGGTTTGTTTGTGCAAAGCCTACCTATTCCATTAATTTAAGGGTTAAGAAACTATATATGGTTTGTTTGTGCAAAGCCTACCTATTCCATTAATTTAAGGGTTAAGAAACTATATATGGTTTGTTTGTGCAAAGCCTACCTATTCGTAATTAGTGAATGTTCGCATTTTAATGTAAATAATTTTATATAAAGGATTTTCAGCATTAATGTTAAAGCAAGTGAGGGTTCAATATTTACTTTAAGTTCACAGGGGACTTAGATTTCAAGTGCAGCTTCACAAATTTTGACGTAATAGCGTAATAGCGTTGAATGTGAAGCTCAAATTTTTTTATGATTGTGTTATTTTGTAAATTTATTGACCGACTGGGTTTTCTATATCTCACAAAAGTGTTAAATTTTGTAGAAGCGTGCTATCACTAGGTATAAGCGCGCGCGCGCACACACACACACACACACACACACATATATATAATATATATATATATATATATATATATATATATGTGTGTGTGTGTGATACAACTCAGAATGGTCCCCTGAGAAACTTTTATGTTACACACGCACTGTGCATGGAACATTGGAACACGGAACTCTTCTGGGAAAATTAAATCTAGTATAGTACGAATAAGTAATAGTAAATGACGTATAGTTTTTCTTTTTCATGATGGAAGCCCAACGTGGGCAACGGGTCAGTAGCAAAGAGGCCTCAAAATATAGCTTCCCTCACCAGCTATCTGCTGCGCAAGAAACTCGTTGCATTTACGTCGGATCGAATTCATCAAAGAAAAAGGTGTAATTATTGTATTTTTTAGCCAAAAAACAAAACTTAAACCTCAACCGAAAAATTTGAGCGTCCACTTTTCAAGGCACATAACACGTCCGTTTAATGTGATACAACTCAGAATGGTCCCCCCCAGAAACTTTTTCAGAGTACCACATTGAGGTTCTGAATGTAGCTGTCTTGGGTACGCTTTAAACGAGGGGTTCCCAAATGGGGGTACGCGAGAAGGCTTCCAAGGCTACGCGACACCTGCTTCGGAACTAACTTTCACATGGAAAAGTACTCTCAAAATATGGTGCAGCGGCTACACCGTCTTTTGAGTAGAGAGATGGTACGGGGCACTTGCCGAAGCAATCGAGGGGTACTCAGCCGAAAAGAGGTTGGGGACCTCTGCTTTAAACCAAGCTGGGTCCTATTTGGGTAGCAGATAGCTGGTGAAGGAAGCTATATTTTGGGTCCTCTTTGCTAGTGACCTGTTGTCCACGTTGGGCTTCCATCAAGAAAAAGATGGTAAATGACAAATACTATAGTTTTCTAGTGTTTGTCATTTACCATTACTTTTTTCGGACTATATGCGCCTCGGTGGTGTAGTGGTTAGCGTCGCTGACTACGAATCCATCGACCCCGGGATCGAGACCCGGTGACGGCAGCCGGCGCGCAGCAAAACCCAGCTGTTCATCCTTCCACATAATAAAGAAAGTGGTTGGTAGATAAATGGGTATCCTGGGTGGCCTAGTCGTTAATACGCTGGTCTGCTGGTGGAGCGTGGTTCGGATTCCACGTTAAACTGTAGGTCTAAAGTGGAGTGAAAAGCTTGACCTTCGTCAGAATGAACAATTCGGACGGAAGCTAACCAAAGGTTATAGTAGATTTAATTTTCCCAGAAGAGTTCTTTGTTCGATATATATATATATATATATATAATTACTTCATATAACAGTGTATCCCTAAAACTGCTTCCGCTTTGCTCGTAAAATGTTAAAATTATTCACAATAAAAGCACACTCTTGTGGAGAATCTGAAAAGGTGTACGAAGTGGAATCAATAAAGATATTATTTCCTTTTCATCTCCTATGAAATTACTAATATTCATGTATAACAATAAAGGTTTGGTTATATTATGTTAAATAAGGTAAAAATTAGATTAAATTAGGTTAGGTTACGCTTTATCAATTTACGTTTGGTCGTCATTTCGTAGTTGGGACTCTTCAAGAAACGGACGTTTTGACAGCGACCTTTGGCGCGTATAACATTTTGATCGACGGGCCAAATTCTCGAGTCGAGTCATCGAGAAATTTTTCTGAATGTAAAATTTTTTCCAAGGAAATGTTTTAACCCTCCGCAAACAAGAACGACAAAAAATAAACCTAACCTGACCTAATCTAACCTAACTTTTTTATTCCCAAACACAATATATTTGAAGTTTCATAGTTAATAAAATATAACATTATCATATAATTTCTACTATTATAGCTTTCATTGTCAGGTTAGGTTAAATTAGATTAGGTTAGAAATTTTCCCCTAGTGGAAGTCCAGACATTTTCGTGGAAGAGTTTGCCTTCGAGAATTTTTTTTAGCGTATTTGATTTATTTTGATAGGGCATTTTGGTTGGCAAACATTTTGACTATCGCCATTCTACCCGCAATTTTTTTTTTATTATTTTAGTAGGCTTAGGCTTAATAGGTTCTAGTTTTGATAGCTATTAATACGCTTTACTCAAACGTATATTAATATATCTGCATTTTAGACACTTCACATGGGGCATTTGTAACTGCTCCAAACAACCATTTTACCATTTCCAATATTTCGATCGGTTAAGTAGATATGAAGATAATGATGCTACAGAAGCAAAGAAAAGGAAGTTTTTGAAATGATTATAATTAACCCTTTAACGACGGATGGTACCTTAAGGTCCACCAGAAATAATAATATAAATTGTACTACAATGCCTCGTTTCTATAAATGTTTTTACATGTTTACATATAGATGTCATTTAGTTGTCGGAAAGGAACCCAAAATGTGTATCATTTCAATGATTAGTTACTAAAATATTTAGTTTTGAAATAACAATAAAACCTATACGTTCTGGTAACAAGAGTGACTGCATATGCTGCGGGCTCGTTCTTAAGGGTTAAAATAAAAATTAAGGTTCATTTTGATATTTGTAAAAGTAAGTACGTGTGCGGCGTGCTCTCCCAATATCCTTTATCCTCTGAGACAACCATCTTTGGCTAATATAAAAGTGTAAGTTAATTTTTTCCATTTTCATAGTTGAGAATTTTCTCATCCATAATAGGTTGCCTTTTGCGCGTTTTCTTTCTCTCATACATACCTTTTTTTCTATATATCTATTATATTATCTATTCACTGCTGAGCTCGATAACAAAACTTTCGCTTGAATTTGCTTCAAAAACTCCAAAAGTTAAAAAAAAATTTGGGGTAAGAGTGATAAAAATCAGGAATTAAATTTTGAAAAGGATGCTTCACACGCGTATGTAGCGCTGAATAACCTCGAAAACTTATTTATCCACGTATCTAAAGGGTATCTTGCCCTTTCTTAATGAATGCGAGTCAGTAATGAGCGGACTTCGTTACTTTAATGTTGTGAGGTGTATTTCTATGAGACCCCCCCCCCCCCCCCCCAAAGGCCAGCCATTCGTTGCTTCTTTTACGAGGGTAAACGAAAAATATTCGACAATCATTTACATTTTTCACCGTCTTTCTCCTTATACATTGCTGCGAACCCCAAATTAGAAATATTTGCCAGGAAATATTTGGGTAAACGCACTGTCATATACATCCGGTCACAGCGCAGGATCACCTGAAGATCAGGGCCCCCAGCCTTCTTTAGTTAGCTTTATAAGGCTAACTAACGAAAATATCACGACCTAACCTAACCAATCGTCAAGGGCGTACAGTTGACCTAACGATTGGTTAGGTTAGGTCGTGATATTTTCGTTAGTTAGCCTTATAAGGCTAACTAAAGAAGGCTGGGGGCCCTGATCTTCAGGTGATCCACAACACATTATCATAGGATATCTATTATATATTTTCCCCTTTCTGGCTGTCTGTCCTTTATGCAAGCGCAAACCGTTTGACCTAGAGCTACCAAATTTGGCACGGGAACCTCTTATGGGATGAAGAATGTCAACACAGAGTCGGTCAGCCTGTCTGTTTGTATTTCGGGCGGCAATGTGAAGCTCAAGATTTTCATGACTATTTTCTTTTCTACAGTTTTATTGACCAAATAATTGAACCGACAGTAATTGGGAGTTCAATTATTTGGTCAGGGGGGTTTTGGGGGATATCTGATCAGATTCAGAAATCTTGACACAATGTGAAGCTCAAAATTTTCACGGCTGCATTCTTTTCTGTAGTTTAGCCTGTCTGTCTGTTTGTGAAATTTACCCCGGGCAGTAATGGGGAAGGGTGGGAGAGGGGTGGAGGTAATGGGGGAGGGAGTTAGCCCCCATGTTGCATAAAGGGGGTGAGGGTTTTTTGGGGGGCATTCAGTTGACCTAACCGGGCATTCAATTAACCCGGGCAACGCCGGGTACCTCACCTAGTTATATATATATAATATATATATATATATATATATAGTGAAATTGTGAAAAGATCGATGTTCAGTTGCTAGGGTGAAGAGAGTGTACAAATGTAGATTTTGTTAAAATGTACCACGAAGAGGGAGTGTATAGTTTTCACACATAAACTTCATGTTTTCATTCGTGCCAAATATAATAATATTTGGGTGGATTTTGTATACGGTAAGTTTATTTGGGTTTTGGCTTAATTCTTCACTAACGTTTCTCTCGCTGTTACGCCCTTCGTGCGATTCGTCTATAAATATTCCCGTTACTGGAAGAGGTTTCAATTTTTGTTCGACAGTCTTTAACACACGCCCATTTCCAGGGTATATCCCCCCATCAGTAGAAAAATAAGCTTCTTTGTACTTAAAACCATTCGCCATGACGCAATCTTTCTCGCGGTTTTTATATTTCTTCCATGTTAGACGAGCTGAAAAATTGCCAACCACTGTCAAATTGACTATTGTAAAGGCTACTTAGAAGAATGAGCTGATTGCTCTCTTCACCACTCGGTTCTCCTCATAAAAACTGGCACATAAAACGATTATAAAGGAATTAGGTCAAAAGGTAAGTTTTATTTGGTGCAAAAGCTATATTTTTCGGTACAGTCGCGAAGTCACCATTGTCAGCCACATTCTGCAAAAATGTGTAGGAACTTTATTTGATTTTATTATTTTAGTACTTTTATACCTACGTACTCGTCAACAATTATTACTATTTAAATGTCTAATAATAGTAGTAGTAGTAGTAGTAGTAGTAGTTTCAGCGTACTACTCTAGGTTAAATTAAAAATAGAAATAAATAGAAAATTATTCTCTAATAAATAGTAAGATTTTTCAAAATTTCTAAGTGATGAATATTAAAAAGATTGACGAGCTACATATTTCTTTTAACTCTAATTTATACGCGTATAAGTCTAACTTATTAATTTATACATTGAGTCGACGTTTAAATGAAATTGTCCGAAGAAACTCCATTTAAAATTCAAAATTTGCTTTCTTAAAAAGAATTTCCATTATTGACATTTCAAAAAAAAAAAAAAGTTTTGAAAATCTGACTTTCAAAATATTCAGTTTTGATTTTATGGAATTGAGTTTAAAACTTTGTATGAAAAGTTTTTACTTTTTTATAAACTTAAGTTATAAAAAAACCTATTTTTAAAGTTTTTATTTCTATATCTTATAAAGTAAAGTAAAATAGTTTAAATATTGAGTTTATAAAATATGTAATGATGGGGTTGTTTAAGCTCCTTCGCAATATCTAAGGTCATATGACGGAAGAGACTTACAACTTTACGAAACATCCAATCTACGTCTACTTCACCCAACTACTTCCTAGACTCAGGGTCGCTTAACTTTGCTTATCAACGGGAAGCGGTGCTACGACACTAGCCACGACGTAGCCTAATAATTTTGTAAGAAACTTCGCAGTACGAAAGAATAAGCGGGCTTCATTAACATATTAATAACTTATTCATTATAATAATAATAATTTATATATATATTAAGAAGTATATAATCTCTCACGAACCAATCACATACTGTAAATATCGCCTAATAATGCACGCGGTAACCGCAGATCCATTGGAATTATCGCTTAATAAAAAAAACCTCCATAAAATTAAACCTCATACACGTAAAATGGAAAAAACGCCATTACCTAAACTCTAATCTTAATTCTTAATAAATTTCTTCAGTTACTTACGTATAATTCTGAGTATATAGAAAATAATTATTTCAATTAAAATATTCGCGAACGCTCATTATGTAAATTAATTTCTTGGCCTCCGTCTTAAAGTCGTGGAACGAACAACTCTCGAAGCTCTTTTTTAATGGATAATTTCGTTATTCGTTATTCGTTATACGAACAAAATGTAAAACGTTTGTTAATTTTATATCCAAAGATTAATTTACTTTAAAGGATTATGTAATTGATGACGAGCGTGACTATATATTTTTTCTTTTCCAGAGCGGGGGAGTCATCGTGTAATTAAGGATATTGTTGGTTATCGGAAATTAATGCTTTTTTTTTTAATTGGTTGCAAACTTTAAGTTAAGAAACTCTTCTTTAAACTGAAAACTATATACATAATTGTGCTATTATATTGATTTGGTGGTGGTGTTTTTTTTAAACTTTAAATCTCGGGTCGTCAGTTTTAAGTTTTTTAATGGCGCACTTAAATCTATTAGGGGTACTCCATTTAATTTGTTAATATCTAGAGCGATGGAGTTGAAGGAAATGGTTAAGTTGAGAGTGTGGTATCCCTAAAGAGAGGGGGAGTTATACGTATACTTGAGTCAACACTGAGGATACAGATTTTTTACATATTCATTTTTAAATTTACGTATTAAGTTTTAAATCCCCTCCCCCCGCCGTATACCCATTCGGGGTACGAGCGGATTAATTACAGCATCATTGCCAAGTATATAAAAGTCAACGTACTAACGAGGCTGCGGTACGTAGTTCATCACTAATTGAAGAAACCATGCTTTGAATTATGACATTGAAATTGGTAATCTAATCCATAAACTTTTCCTTTGCGCTTGTCGTTATTTTACATTGCAGACACCGAGTGCATGATTCATCAGGAGCAAGCTGCGCCGCAAATTTGTATTTCCTTTCTAAAGTAACACAAATGTACCTGTTTAATTACAAATACAAAAGCTCCAGAAACGGACGCTCTATTTACAAAGTACGTCACATATAAATTGCTACGATACGTCATTGGTTTCACGACATTTTGGAATTTTTTTAATGTAAACAGATGCTCAATGTGACAGCCTTTGAATGTTTTAAAGAGAGATGTTGAGAGTGTCCATCGTTTCACCGACATATGGGCGCTACTTCGCAATGTTTCTCGCATTCATTGGACGTTCTCCGAAATCCGCACAGTTTTCTTTCGACCAACGCGACTTTTCAAATTGTCTTTCATATCTTCATTCTCTTCGAATTTCTTCATTGGTCTCTTTATTGCAGATCTGCTACGGTATTTCCTTATTACTTGTGCTTTAAAGTTATTAAGCGTGCTTTAAAATGGTTTTACACTTCGATAAAACGCTTTGTAAAGAAATAATGGTTCATAATATATACGGTGTGTAATACGCCATCTTGTAATATGAAATCGATGATAGCCTAGTCTGGCTAGTCTATAGTCTAGACTCTTAGACTAAACTACAAAAAAAGTCTTCCTAAAGTTATAATGCTGAGTCGTAGAAATTTAGATGTCAAATAGACCTTTGGAGGTCCCGTACATTCATAAAATCTTATATATATATATATGTATGTATATGTCTATCTATCTATCTATCTATATCTATCTATCATGTATGAACACGCACGATTTTGTATAATGCAAAATTTGCCGCACCAAGGTTTGAACTCACCACCTCTTAAATAGAAGATGAGGGCGCTAGCCGTCGTAGTAGTGGCTAGCACCTTCACCTTCCATTTAAGGAGTGGTGGGTTTGAACCCTGGTGGGGGAAAATCTTGGAATATATGTAGAGGCTGTTTCATAAATCCGGTCTCATACGAACATTTATTTTCAATTATATTTACAAAAGTTTACATTAGAAATAAAACAAATGTTCAAATTGATATCTTTGTTTTGGGAACTTCTTTTTTGTTGCAGGTAGAATAACACGCAGTGGCTAATGTGGAGGTGAGTTACTCTGCTCAGGAAAAGGCTTTTAGTTCTAATGTATTACTTTTGTAAATTTAATTTAAAATAAATTTTCCAATGAAACCGGATTTATGGACACCCTGTATATATATATATATATATATATATATATATATATATGTTACAGTCAAAGTGTGTAACCAGCCATTTCGCGAAATGGCTGTTTCACTTGGTCATTTCGCGAAATGACTAAAATCTTCAGCCATTACGCGAAATGGCTGAAATTCCACCTTGGTCATTTGGTGAAATGGCTAAAATGACTTTTGTCATGAATTCATAGAAATAACAAACATCACAATAAAACTGGAAACTTTTATTTAACTAACTAAATCTGCTAAAACATACATACATCCACAGGTCTGTTCAAATAAGTGAGAAGCAATCTTCAAATGCACATTTGAACACATTTGAACATTTGAACACATATGAATTTTCAATATAGAGGTTTTCAAATACTAACCGGGCCTTCAATGTTATTCCGATGTCCGCCATTGAAGGCCCGGTTAGGTCAACTGTATGCCCTTGACAATTGGTTAGGTTAAGTCGTGGTATTTTCGTTAAAACTAACGAAAATAACACATCTTAACCAATTGTCAGGGGCATACAGTTGACCTAACCGAACATACAGTTGACCTAACTGGGCAAATGATCTTGTATGAAATGATGGTGAAATTTCAGCCATTACGCGAAATGGCTGGTTACACACTTTGACTAACATATATATATATATATAAGCAAACAACCACAGGGAAAAGGAAAAAGAAACATGAAATCCGAGCGCTTTCGTGATATATTCACATCTTCAGGGAAAAAACAAGTAATTACTTGTTTTTCCCTGAAGATGTGAATATATCACGAAAGCGCTCGGATTTTGTGTTTCTTTTTCCTTTTCCTTGTGGTTGTTTGCTTATTAATAAGATCACGTGTTATTCTGTGATTTTACTGCATATATATATATATATATATATATATATAAAACAGGTTTTTTTTTTTTTTTTTTTTTTTTTTTTTTTTTTGATCGAGGTTTTAGAATTTTATTCATGTAATAGAGTTTCAAAACCAGATGGCACCGTTTTTAATTTATTTTGTTATTTGTTTTTAAAATAAACATTCTAAGTTTACGTTTTAGCTTTAGTAATATTCTAAATATTTACGGTTTTAAATTTCATTCAATAAAGCTATAACAACAAAGTTGCATGTTGAAAGTTTGTCGCATTTTCAACCTTTCCGGAGAGGTAAACAAATATATTTACATCATTTTATGCGTTTTGAGGCAAAGCTCATTGGAGGTGAGGAGCAGTGAGCGTAAATTTAGACCTTATAACTGTCATAGTTTGAGAAAACGTTTTTTGGTATAAATTTTATAGCGGTTTGCCGTTGATGTAAATTTTTGTGTAAACGGTAATTTTTATGATTATTTCGGGGTAGTTTTACGCGTTAACGCTATAAGTTTATTTACGAGTACCCTAAAATGGGGTGTGTTCCCTTCCGACACTTATAAAATTCGTCAAAACTCTATTCTTTTTATATCTACTGTCTTTGAAACGGAGTTTCCCGATCAAATTTAGACAGTTCTGTTTTTATGTCAGTAGTTGAGGGATGGTATTATTTATGAAAACAAAACGCTCATTACACTCTTCCAAGTCACCCTTCAGGCACGGAGTTACCCTCTTTTACGATACTTATTTTCATTAATGATGTTTGTATTGTATGAATGCAATAATTTTATTGAGGAATTGAAAATATGTACACACACACACACACACATTTTATATATATATATATAGAGAGAGAGAGAGAGAGAGAGAGAGAGAGAACTGGTATTTGCATGGAAAAAAGGTTTTCGTTGTTACTTGTACGTCTAAAATAATTCATTTTGCCTCGAGAAACGAACATTTTAACTAATAAATAATTTTATAAAATCATACTGAAGTTTTTGTCTTTTAAAAGCAAGATAATTACGTAACATACAAACAAAATAAACTCGTAATTACGAGTTCGAAACTCCGTTGAAAAAAAAAAAGATCTCACCTCGAAATTCAGCTTTAAAGTTTGGCTTCCACGTCCGCCATATAATTGCGTACAGTATATAGCCTTTTACCCTCCGCATTTCATTCGCCAGATCCGAACGAAGATGAGATTTCTAAATAAAAACTGCGCAGCGCCAAATTGGAAAGTGCCGTACGCGCGTTTGGCTCCCCCGCAGCGAAACTATATTAATTTGCCACCCAGTTTTCCTACGGCATTTTTTGTCCCATGGAGGTTGTCAATGAGGTAGAAAAGGGAGAACGAAAATCGGAGAATATTTATAGACATTTTGCTCAACTATTATTGATTTTTTTTTTTTTTTTTTTTTTTAGCGGTCTTTCAGACACGAATAAAACCGGAGTTCATTCAGTACGAGGTAGAATATATTTTTCTCTATATAGAAAGTACAGTGTAGCCGTAAACAATGGCTAATATAGTGTTGTAAGTTTCTGTATTTCTAATTATGAACGAGGAGTATTATTATGAGTTGCCTATTTTTTGTATTTAGGTAACGTGTATTGTCTTCTACGTATAAAAGGTCTCCATAAAAAAGCGTTCTATTTCAGATAGAAATTTCACACAGAAATTTCATCATCAGTTTCGAGAAACTGTAAAGTTTATCTTTATGTGGTTTAGACTAGGCTAACTAGAATAGGATATCATCGATTTTACAGTACAAGATGGCGTGGTCAACGCGTGTCTATTGTGAAGCGTTATTTCCATATAAGGAGAGTCGCGCGCTGCAACACGATTTTAAAACACACTTTCACTAAGGAAATGTCCTAAAATTTCCGCAACAGACTAATGAAGAGATTCGAATATAATGGAGATGTGAAAGACAATTTGAAAAGTCGCGTTGGTTGAAAGAAACCCGTGCGGATTCCGGAGAACGTTCAATGAATGCGAGAAGCGTTGCTACGAAGCGCCCATACGTCGGTGAAACGATGGACATTCTCAACAACTCTCTTTAAAACACTCGAAGGCTGTCACATTGAACGTGTGTTTACATTAAAAAAATCCAGTTTGTGAAAATAATGATGTATCGTAAAAATTTATATGTGAAATACTTTTGTAAACAAAATAGTGTTCTTTTATATATATATATATATATATATATATATATATATATATATATATATATATATATATATATATACTGGGTATACAATAAATTAAGCAAGCCTTTATTGATGTTGATGAAGTACTTATTAATGTTGATGAAGTAATTTAAATGAAATAAATCTTTTATTTGTGTTTTAGTTAATTATAATAAGTTTAAATTAGGTTAGGTTCGATTACGTTATACATTAGATTTTGCCCGGTTAGGTTAGGTTAGGTTAGGTTAGGTTAGGTTGCGTTAGATTGAGGTACATCTGGTTAGGTTAAGTTAATAATCTTCACTTTAAATATTAAAACGAGCCTTTAATTTTCAATTCAAATTTGAAATACATTTATACGTGCATAAGGTCGAAACTAGCTTAACATGAATTAAAATGGACCCACGTACAAGATCGTTCTTCCTTCCTTTATGCACGTTCAGAATTTTTCCTCTTTTTTTTCCGACGATTTTATGCGGTTTGATTTTGTTCCTCTCTACCCTGACACCCGACACTTCTTCAGACGCACTTCGTAGGTCACTAAAAAAAAATAAAAAAAAATAAAAATCCTCCCCGCGCATATTCAGCCAATATTAATGCGTTTCCAATGGCCATAAAATCTTTCCTCATTATTGAAGAAATTTTTATACCCCGAGAAATAAACAATATTGGCTCATTTTGGCGATCGATGCGTACAAATAAATAAGAAGTCGAGCAAACATTCCATTAAATAGATTTAGAAGTAGACTCGTAAAGTCTGCTGGAAGTATTTATGACGTTAGTATATGAATGGTCTCGTTGGAAGGAAGGAAAGGGGACCAATATAATTTCTATTATGGCCTTTCATAAAGTACTATTCATAATAAAAAAGTTCACAGTTTGAACGTTTTAGAAAGTCGCTTGAAATTCAATATATATATATATATATATATATACATATACACACACACACACACACATACATTGCACGAATTATTTTCCTCATATAGTATAAGATTCGGTGTTATGACTGTGTGTCACTGTCGAGGTGTAATGTAGATGATAGATTGTCTTCTTTTGACTGAGTGGAAGCCCATTTGAAGAAGCCATTTTTGATCATATTTCACATTTATATTTGCTCCATGGCCTTCCCTCACTTTTATTACGTCTTAGATATGCTTTTATAAGCTTAGAGAATAGCGGATGTTGTTTGTTTTCGGTTTTATTGAAGGTTTTAAAGTGTATTAAAGCAATTTCACGATGTTGTTCTTGGCGCATTTTTTTTTTTTTTTAATATTCTTTATGGGCAATTTGCATTATTATAATCGATAAAGTATTTCGTACTTTATATGACCGTTATAGTGATAATTTTTTTTTTTTTTTTTGTTTTATCTATTGCGCAGTTTATTTAGTGAGGTATTCCTTTTTATTTTTAATGGAAAAGTTACCATTTTTAATTGAATGTTGTTTTCTTTCGTTCACTTAATTGGAAAGGCAAAAAGTGAAAATTTATACTGAACAAATTTCGCATCAGTGAACATTTTAAATGACGTAATATCGTTTCAGGTGATTATTTCGTTATTAAATATGAAAATATTAAACGTGGTAGGGAAAAATTTATTGAAATATATTACCCTACTCTCATTTGTTTCAACCGTGGGTCTGGAGAGGAATTGTGTAACAATTTTTCTTCAGAGTTCACGCGTCGTCTGCGTAAGAAATAGTGTGTTACGGTTTACTCTTTTCTATGGTTTACTCTTTTCTGACTATATACACCCTGTTTATAGTACACCAGATGAATTTAGTGTATTTTGAACCTGACTTTTAGATTACGTGGACTGACAGTTGTTGGGAGTTCACACACAAAAATAGATAAATATTATATTAAAAAAAACAAAAACTTGTTAGCAAATACAGGGTGTTCAAAAAGAAACGCAACACGAAACTGAAAGAAAAGGGTTACGTTACAATGATATATGTGCATTCTCCAATGGGTTGCGTTTCTTTTTGAACACCCTGTATTTTCATCAGTTTAAAGATAGTTCATATTTCTCGTCATAATGAATATATAAAAACATTATAGTCATTCCAGCAATTTGGTAGAAAATTCATACCAAAAGACCTTGCTATTGAAATCAATACAGTACTGAATTTTTAGCTTTAAATTTAGCAATTCATTGCAAGTTAAACTATTTGAACTTGAGGGACCGCGGGAAATGTCAGTTAATCTTCATTTACAGTGTTAATTGCGCGTAATTTGAGTCTTGTACGTAAATTTAGAACAACGTGTTAACATTAATTTAAATATTGATACTAAATACGTTACAAAGTGTCACAAATTTTGGTCTGGGAGTTGTACTTCTCTCTTCGAAGATACAACTTTCGCCCCCAAGTTATAACCCTTAAGAACCTACATTTGTAAAAGTTAATTAATAATAAATGATGATAACCTATTGACAGGCATTTATAAATAATGTACTGCAATTTTTATTATAAATTTCGACCAATATGAATTAATGATAGTTTTTCTTTCCCCTCGTATGTAGAGAAATCATTATATTGTTTTTGTTCATTTAGATTATTTCCCCTTCAGTTATCCCCTCACTTTCCTTCAGTTATTGATGGTATTTCAAGAAGAAAAAACATTTTCAGTGAAATTCCGTAACGTGTCCTCTACTCCATTCTCTTTAATTGTCCCTCTTACCTATTATCCTTTTAGTAAATGCACTTCTGTTACCCGCCTCATATTTTGCAGTTTTCTCTCAAATATTCATTAGTTTGCCTTAACGTTTTATGGACTAAGACAAGCAGAATCTTCCTGGTTCACGATATGACTTATCTAAATTTTTATCAGGCTCCAAATATTTCATGTTCTTTACCCTACAGGTATTACATATAGTATATATATATATATATATATATATATATATATATATATATATATATATATATATATATATATATATATAGATGAATATATATATATTACTGCGTTAGGCCACATTGGACATGTGCGTTTTCTTGATAAAATTGTACATCTTTGATGACAAAAATATATTTTGAAGATAATATTAAGGAAACAAAACTATAAGTATTATAAACAATATCAATACATATGTATATCTTAATATTTAGTGTAACTCCTCTTTCTCATGAAGAACAGCAGAGATCCGGTTGGGAATGCTATCTTGCAATTTTTGCAGATAAATCATTGGAATATTGCCTCAGGCATTACGCGAGGCGTCCCATAGTTTTTCTTTTGATTTGGGTTGCATTTTGTTCTTTTTTCTATCTAAATAATCCCATACAGATTTTATGATTAAGATCGGGATTCTGAGGCGGCCATTCTAATAACTGTATAGTTCCAGACTCTACTTTTCTATTTAACTAAGTTTTTACTATATTTGCTGTGTGCTTAGGGTCGTTGTCATGTTGGAACGCTAAGTTTTCCCCAGTTAACCACCACCTAGACGGGATAGCACGATGAATTAGGATCTGCTTGTGTTTTCAGCACTCGTATATTTCCTTCAATTCTCACCAAATCTCCCTCGCCAGCAACAGCAATGCAACCCCAGACTCGAATGGAGCCTCTCCACCATGCTTCACAGTAGGCTGCAGACCGGTGTCTTTCTATTTCTCACAAGCACTTCTTCCAACATACTACCCTCTCTTATTGCCAAAACTTTCAAACTTTGACTCCTCACTCCAAAGTATTTTTCTCCACTGATTAGCATTCCAATAACGATGTTCTTCGGCTATTTCAGTCTCTTGGCTTTATTACCTCTTCTGAGAAACTGTTTTTTAATTGCAACTCTTCCATGGAGGCCACATTTGATAAGAGACCTTCTTACAGTTGATGAGTCCACTTGAACTCGTGATGTTTGTATCATTTTTTGCGCGACTTCGGCGCTTCATTTCTTTCTATTTCTGAGAGAAATTATCCTTAAATGTTGCTCATTTGATTTACTTAGGTTTTTTGGCCTTCCAGTCCGTTTTCTATCTCTAATCTCCCCCGTCTCATGATGCCTTCGTATTATCGCTCGAGTGCCACACCGAGAAATCTCCGTTTTGCGTGATATTTCCCTCTTAGATCTGCCTTCCTGATGTAAAACTATTATCTTATGCTTCATAAAATTTAATATTTTAGGCATAGTGTAGGTTTTTCTTCTTTATCACCTAAAAAAAATATTAACAATCAAGTTTTTTACCCACAATTTCATCCAGCTTCTGCCTGTTTGTCAACTAAAAATAAGTGGATGGATAACCAAATCACAGTACAAACCAACTACAATCATTAAGCAATATTATAGGAATCCTTCAGGCAGAAGGTTTCATCAGAAATAGCAACATATTATCCGAAGATAGATTGCTATTTCTGTAAAGGGAAAAAGATATTAAGAACAAATTTGAGTTTTTTCCTTCAGAATTCCTGTGAAACACAATTATTTATCATTTTTGGATGTTTACCATAATATACTATTTACATATAACATTTTATTTTATGTAAATTATCAGTATACCATGAAAATGGTAAAATGCCAAAGTGGCCTAAGATTTTTGCACAGTACTGTATATATTTATATAATATTATTTGACATAAGGGTGTGTATATATATATATATATATATATATATATACTGTATATTATATATATATATATATATATATATTATATATATATATATATATATACTCTGTATATATATATATCTCTGTATATATTTATATAATATTATTGACATAAGGGTATATATATATATATATATATATATATATATATATATAAATAAATATATATAAATAATGTTATTATTATTATTATTATTATTATTTGACATCGAGGAAAATCACGGAGACTTGGACAAAAGCTTGAATCTGTCGGACAGCAGTTGTCTGCAATTTGAAAGTTGCGCACATTATGTGACATGTCTTCACTTTTATATATCTATATAATTTTTATAGAAACAACATTTGCTCTATTTACTTTTCTTTTATGTTGAATGTAAAGGATTTTCCTTTACGATGACATTTTTATCATGACAGAATCCCCATGAATCTGCGAGCTCGCCTTCTTGCTAATAATAATAATAATAATATACATTCTTGTTTGTCCAATATCGTTCATTATTCCTACGTAATCGAACTCATAAGTGGAAGATTTGTCTTCCATCTTCGTTCTCAATGTAGAAAGATTTGTCGACATTTAACATGTAATTTTTATTGATGATTCTCTTCTTCTTTGATTTATAAAATGTCCTACATTGCAAATGAGAAAGTTTCCTTCTAACTTTTCTTTATTAGCTCTCGCTTACTGTGTGTGTGTGTGTGTGTGTGTGTGTGTGTGTGTGTGTGTGTGTGTAAGAGAGAGAGAGAGAGAGAGGGAGGTTGGTTGAAATACTGGATCATCTTTAGTTTTCTTAAGTTTTATTTTTCATTGGCTTATTTACTTTCCTAATTATTTTCTTCCTCTTCGTAACCAAGTTCACAATACTCTCTCCAAATTTTATTTGTTTTCGTTCCGTTTTAGTTTTCCAGTTCAGTCCTTTCCAATTAATGGTTTTTGTTCCTTTCTCAGAGAGAGAGAGAGGGGGGGGGGAGGCTAATTTATCTTGTGGATTTGCCGAGGAAATTTGAATTGCCAATAATTTCATGCCTTGTTTGACGATCAAATGAATAACTGAATTCAGACATTAGAAATGAAACCTTCCTAATTAAAGTTTCAAACCTTATTGCAAATTGTCATCCGTAATTATTTGAAGCATATTTTGGTCGTGGGGCCTATTTACACGAGCGCCTGGATGCAGTTATATATATATATATATATATAGTGAGAGAGAAATCCAAACAGTTTATTTGAAGTAGTTAGCGAGCGTGGTGACACAAACAGTGAAATTATAATCTATTTGTGGCAACATGGCGTGTTCAGAATCATTAAACGTTTTAATGGTGGCACAAATATTCCAGTTCAGACATGAACTAATATGTCTAACAAGAAAATTGAAAGAACAGCGTCAACTCCATTCTGGATTAGCTTCGTTTGGAAAAGGCTATTCTGTTGGAAAGGAAATTTTGGTTTAGTTTTGTTCTTATACTCGACAAAATTGAGCTTCATCTGGATTCAAATGAAATTTAAATGTAAGGCAGAATTTACTATATATATATATATATATTGTGAGTCTCGTTGTGAGAGGACCAAAACTATTTTATCAGCTGCCCAAAGACCTAAGGAACACGAATGGTGTTGCAGTGGACATCTTCAAAAAAAAGATTAGACGCTTGGCTCAGAACAATCCCCGATGAGCCGGGCGTACCTGGCTATGTGAGGTGGAGAGTACAAGAAACGAACTCGCTACTTCACCAGGCCAACTCGAGAGGAGGAGCGACAAGCTTGACCTTCGTGAAGTGAGGAATCATCGCACGCAACCTTTGAAAGGAAAGGTATACGTGGTACAGTCAGAAAGTTCCAGGACTGACCATTGTGCGGCGCTGTGATCGTGTGTTTGCAAACTTTTACACAGTCGAGAAGCTACTCCCCCTTTCTCTATAGTGGGAGGAGCCGACGTGGCTGACGTCACCGGGCTAATTGTGATGTGCAGTTGATTGCACTGGAGTGTGTTCAGAGTTTCGAAGTGGCAGAATGTTACTGTTTGAGCAATGTACAAACATTAAGTTTTGCCAACGTCTTGACACATGGTGCTTCCTTTAGCCCCCCCCCTTTACATTGTCTGTAATAATTTTCTGTAAAAACATGGGGTCATTATCGGCAGCCGTTATGAGTTCTCCAGAAGTCGCCATTCGCTCCTCGCACTTTCACTGGTGAGATTCCGGAGGACGATGTGCTGTGTGACGCATTTCATGTTCAGGTCTTCAGGTGGATTGCATGAGAGCTTCCTTGCGAAATGTTGACTGCTTCCGCTATTTTATCAACGGTTTGACGACGATCGGCACGCACAATTCATTCTACTTCGCATATGTTGCACTCGGTACGAGCTGATACTGGACGTCTACTGCGCTCATCATCCTTCAACGTTTCCTTGCCTTCTTTAAAGCGACGGTGCCACTCAGACACAGCAGAACGGGAAAGAGCTTCGCCCCCGCCCCCATACACCTGACTCAACAACTCGACGGTTTATTTCCCGGATTTGCCTAGACGTTAGCAAAATTTAATGTTTGCAACTTGCTCAAACAGCGACATTCTGCCACTTCGAAACTCTGAACACACTCCAGTGCAATCAACTGCGCATCACAATTAGCCCGGTGACGTCAGCCACGTCGGTTCCTTCCAGTATAGAGAAGGGGTATGTGGCTTCTTGACAATGTGTAGCAAGTCTAGGAACACACGATCACAGCGCCACACAACGGTCAGTCCTGGAACTTTCTGACTGTACAACGTATGTATATCTTGGTTAACCTTGGTTTTGCTTCCGCCCAATTGTTCATTCTGACGAAGGTCAAACTTGTCGCTCCGCCGTAGACCTACAATTTAACGTGGAATTCGAACCACGCCCTACCAGCAGCCTAGCGTCTTAACCACTAGGCTACCCAGGGTACCTATTTATCCACCAGCCATTTTTTTTTTAATTGTGTGGAAGGATGAACAGCTGGGTTTTGCTGCGCGCCACCTGCCGTCACCGGGTCTCAATTCCGGTGGATTTGTAGTCAGCGACGCTAACCACTGCACCACCGAGGCGCATATATATATTAGGGATTGTCGTTTTGAGTCATTTTGTTTATTCCGGGATAAAATCTGTCTTGATCCCGGGATTTCCCTGGATTTTTATTTTATATGTATTTAAATTTTTTATACTTTTAAAAAGGAATTAATATAAAAATTATAAAGATTTCATCATTTATTTATTTAAACATATTCCATTAGGTAACTATGAGTGTGAAATAACTAGCTTAAAAGACAGTTGAGTGCAAGAAGACAGCTATTTGTAAGAAAATCAACACTTGTAAAGAATAATATCCTTGTAAAGAATAAGCATGATCGTAAAAACAACTAAACATATGAAAATGCAAAACATAGCGCATTTAAAAGAACTAATTTGACTTATAATACGAACGTAGAAAACATAGACAATTCACACACTTATCACTCAGCCGAGTTCTAAGTTTAGTTATAAACAGTCCTGCAGCTGAAAAAGCTCATGATACAACATGTATGATCGTGTAAACAGGGTATTTATACTATATATACACTAATTATTATGTAAGTAATTAGCACCGGGATATCCCGGGATGAACGAAAAAATCCCGGGATATATCCCGCACATAAAATCAACCGGGATCCCGGGAAACAATCCCTAATATATATATACTCATATATTACTAAATTTAAAAAAATACAGCCCCATGCTTTCGAAATTGCATCGATTAGTGGATGTTTTCAAAGACAGCGTTTCTCTTTTATTTCTCTCTTGTATATTATGTGGAAAACTCTTTTACAGTTATAAGATTTTGGTATTATCTGTAAACCATTAAGAGTGTCTCTGATCCACTTCATTTCACTCGTCGGTGAACATTTGCTCGATCAAGTGAACAAAGCCAAGAATGTTGTTACAATTAAAATAACAACCAACCTATTATAGGACGATTGTACAAAAGGTCTCTCTCTCTTCTCTCTCAGAGAGAGAGAGAGAGAGAGAGTTTCTGGGAGTGTGGGAGTTCTCAGATGATGATATCCCATTGGTAGAGAAGGGAAGCTTGATGGGATCTCTCGGGAGCCAAACCTCCGAATAAATGTTTAAAATTTTAGGGATGCTATTTGGGCTTAGTGTAGGAATATTAGTACTTTTTTAGGTAAATGGCGGAATATCTAACGTAGCTAGCTAGAGAAAGTCTTATACAGGGTGAGTCAAAAATCTCCATGCATAGGCAAAATGGTCATGATAAAATTAAAAGCAGTTTCCGGGTCACTGGATTGGCCGCCGTGGTCCCGTGGAGTGGCCTCCGAGGTCCCCAGACCTTACCCCCCTTGATTTTTACTTGTGGGGGCACTTGAAGGCTATGGTGTACCAGGTGAAAATACAAAACACGGATCACCTAAAGGAACGCATTCGTGATGCGTGTGCACGCATAACACCAGACGTGTTAACGCGCGTTTGCCATGACTGGGAGGAACGCAACCGTATGTGCAAATTTAGGGTTATAACTTTTAGACTTTTTTTCAAATAAAAGATCTCCTGTATCATAAATCGATGAACTTTTGCTTAAAAACAATGAAAAAGACCCTAATTCCTCTCAGTTTTTAAAAAAGGTCACTCCCAAATCAAAAGTTTGAATTACCATAACCATATATTTACGTTACTACTCATAAGTATATAAATATATTATTATTAGAGGGTGGACTTTTAGGTTTTAACCTAAAAAATATTTTCGAATTTTTCAGTACACTAATATATCGTGAGATCGCCCGAAAAATCACTTCCGGTGCTCAAATTCGATGACTAATATCAATCCACCCATACAAGAAAATTCTAGAACACACGACATTGTTCTTCATGCACTCGCAAATTGTATAAAAGCACGAAATGAAATCAACCGAATCACTTGTGTCCAGTATTGCGCAATAGTTACTCAACTGTTCAGTTCAACTCAACTTCAGGTAAGCTTTTATTATTTGTAATATGTTCGCTTAATTAAAAAACGTAGCGAAATGTGGAATTCGCTTCTGCACTCTTGAACATTCCAGAACATTTTTAAAATTTATTAACCATAATAATTTGTTGAATTTTTCTTCCATTTTAACACGTAAACAAAAGCGTATCCAGAATGTTTTGTAGAGGGGAGTCAAACTCAAAAAATATATAGAGCCCAAAATATTTGGTGATAAATATTTTCGTGAGACGTTCTATGGATGTTCTAAAAATATTTTCCAAAATTTTATCACCTAAAAAATAAATATTTGGTCATATTTTTTCACCTAAAAATCCGCCCTCTAATTATTATATTATTTCTATATATTATATTAATATTATATATATATATATATATTAAACAAACAAACAAATCAACTTAATACCTTTTTATATCTGTTTCAGAAGCAATATAATGTCACACAAGAAAAGTGATACTACCATACAGAAGAACAAGGATATCTGGACCAATAATCTGGTGAGATTCCAGCAGTCACATAGAAGAAGAGGAAGTGTGCCTTTAGAAGAATCTTCACTAGAAGAAAAATGCAGAATGCCACTCCAAATCCAAATCATTGGACGGTACCAGTTTCTTGGAACAGAAATCAAAGGAAGAAAGGAGCGAATAGTGGAAATTTCCAAAGAAGTTACAAAATTATGGAAGAATAAATTGAATTTTCCGCATGTGTCAGATCAAGTAATACGAGCAAAGCTTGACAAGGTGATGAAGACTTATGATGAATGTGTCAGGAGGGGAAAATATGATGCCCTGAATGAACTTTTTGATATCACTAAAGTAAATGGCCAATGGTTATCCTCGGAAGACAAACGACTGTACCACCTTCAAGTGGAAAGCAAAGGAGAAGTGGGGTACTCTACAGGTCAAGTTGCAAGTGAAGAAACGATTCACCCTTCAAAGAGACGAAAATTGCCTGCTGAATCAGCATCAACATCTTACAATCATGTATCTGGTGGTAGTGGTACTGAATCTGAAGAGAGCGAGCATGAAGATGAAGATGAGAGTATTACTCCACCAACCAGAAGACATAACAAAAGTAAAGTTGCAACCAACTTGGTGACATCCACAGGAGTATCAACAAGTAAAGCCGCTAAAATATGCAAACAGTTGTCACTTGATGGTATTGACATTCCAACACCAAGTCAAGCAGCAATTTACAAGTCAGCATACAAAGAGGCTGCTAAATTGAAGGAGGAAATGATTGAAAATTTACAGATGGAAGAGTGGTCTTTACATTTTGATGGAAAGCGCATTGAGGAAAATGAGTATCAAGTAGTAGTACTTAAAAATGAAAGAACCGAAGTAAAATTGGATGCATTGCGTCTGAAAGATGGCAAGGCTGAAACTATTGCTGAAGGAATTGCAAAAGTTATTGATGAATACACCTTATGGAATGCAATAAAGATGATCGTTGCTGATACAACAAGTGTTAACACTGGGAAAAAGAGTGGAGTTGTTGTCAAATTGCAACGAATGTTCTCAGAGAAGGGTATCTGCAAACCACAATTTATCAGTTGTCAGCATCACATTCTGGACAGGATTCTCCGTTTGGTAATGGACGAAGATCTTGGTGCTAACACCAGTTCTCCAAACATCGAATATCCATTTGTATCCCAACTGGTGAAGAATTATGAGGAACTAAAGGCACAGTTTGTTAATGGAACAGAAGAGGTCCTCGAGAAATCAGGATGGAGAGATGATATTAAGTTTTTGTACCATCTAACACGGGTGTTTAGATTCTTTGAAGAAAAAGGGAATTTTCCTTTGATTAACTTTCAGAAAATTCCAAACATCAGCAATGCGAGGTGGCATTCAAGAGCCATTCTAGCTATCCTTGCATTTATTCTTATACCTACAACAAGGAAGACTAGAGAAGGTATGCAGATTCATTTCATACAACTGGGCAGAATATTAGTTTACTAATCAGATGTACAATGAAAATGACTTCAAGAACTTGTCAGAAATATTGAAACCTTACAAAAAAGCATTGAACTCATTGGAAAATCACTGGAAGCAGGAGCCATCCCCACTCAAGATACCAAGAAGTAATCAGTGTGCAGAACGTGCAATCAAAGTTATGCAGGAACTGTATACTGCCTGCAGAAACAAAAACAAACTGCAACTTCGGTTTATTCTAAGCAATAAGCAGTAATATATGTACAAGTATTATAACGATTATGTTGCGAGTTCTTTTATTATATTACATGGAATATGCAATAAAGTTACATATGCAATAATCGATTTTTTGATTTCGGGGTGACCTTTTCTAAAAAGATATTAAAATGAAAGTTAATTTCTTTGTTTTTAGGCAAACGTTCATCGAATTAAAGTACAGGAATATTAAGTTGTAAAAAAGTTATAACCCTAAATTGTGCATTCAGTGTAATTAATGGTGCCCACATAGAGCATATTTTGTGACTTACAAGTGATTGCATAATAAATTGACATTTTGCCTATGTATGGAGACTTTGACTCACCCTGTAGTTTTATATAGAAATAGCGATGTTCCCTTTTGCAATGAATGTAATAGAAGGCGCTGATCGGATCTGGTTTGAGAGCGGAAGGCGTCTAGAAAATTCAAAACGATCTAGATCGGCTCGCGGATTGGTCGACCATTTGGCAAATGCCTTTCATCGTTGACAAATGCAAAGTAATGCACATTAGGTCCCGAAACGAATGTGCAAACTATTTACTGCACGGGCAGGAACTTGCATCGACCAACTTAGAAAAGGACTTCGTGGTTTTTATAAGCAGTGATCTCACGTTTTCCAAATACTGCGTCGAAGTTGAAAAGAAAAAATGTAATAAAATAGTAGGTTACATTAAGAGGCAGCAGTTTGCGCACCCAAGCAAAGAAGCTATTCTCCCTCCCTGTAACGCGTTGGTTAGGCAGCATCTTCAGTATGCTGTGCAATTCTGGTCCCCATCCTTGAAAAAAGACTTACAAAGGCTCGAGAATGTTCAGGCCAGAGCAACAAAACTAATCTCGGCCGTTCGTCATAAATCATACGATCGTAGGATCGCTGATCTTGATTTGTATTCCTTAGGAAAGCTCGGCTCAAGAACGAACTCATCCAAGTTTTTTAAACTTCTGAATAGGATCGACAACGTCGACTATTCTAAACTTTTTATATTAGACACGAACCCGACTCAAAATAACGGTTACAAATTTGAATTGAAGCGGTTCAATACAAATATTTGCGATAATTTCTTCACGTACAAGATTGTCAATCATTGGAATAGGCTTCCTCCTGAAGTCGTTTGCGGCTCTTCCGTCAATGCTTTCAAGAACAATCTTGATATCATATTAGACGATCTCATCGAGTAGACCGACGTTCGAATGTGTGAATGTTCGTGTCTGTATTTCTAGTCCCAAATGTCCTATAAAATTTCTCAGCATTTTTTTTGCCTGCAAATTGCTGAGTGTGTTCTTTTTTATTTCCAAAATCGCCCACTGTGGGCGGGGAGCATGAGGATGAGGGGAGAGCCTTCTTGCTTTTCTGTGCTAACTCTTTTGTGAGTTGTCTATGTTTGAACGATACCCACGGGTGCCGCCTAAGGTCGGTTGTTAAGGCGCTCTCTCTCTCTCTCTCTCTCTCTCTCTCTCTCTCTCTCTCTCTCGACACTAAAATCGAAAGTGCCATCCACTTAGCTTCACCAGTTTACGCGCGCACATATATTTAACTGTAACATCGCATACCACAACTGTATATAATATTATTATTATTATTATTATTATTATTATTATTAGCAATATATATAAAGCAAAATATTAATTTTTACTAAAATACGAATTGAGCTCAACGAAATTATTTTGATTTATTCAGTGGTATTTTCTTTCTTTTTATTCCGCTGTAGATTTTCCTTATCCAATTTTGAGCTGTCACGGTTGATACGGTCTATATTCATAAATTATATTATATATGCGAATGACCTACATACTTCTTGAGAATTATATATATATATACACACGTGTGTGTGTGTGTGTGTGTGTTTTGTCCCTAGCAATTTCTTAATTTAAAAACTTCCGTAGTAAAACACTAAAATTTAAAAGTTTTTAACATATATATATCCTTACATCTATAAAATGAAGATATGACGAGTCTGAAGAAAATTCTCTGCTTGATTTTAGGTTTTAATTTTTCAACTTATACAGGGGTGGCGCAAAAGTCAGGAATCAAAGGGTCATCATTAAGTAAATTATAATTTTTTTAACTAAAAAATTATAAATTATAAATTTTTTAACTACGAAATTATGAATTATAAATTTTTTAATTAATTACAAAAGTAAGTTTTACTTAAACATAGTGGCAGCCAAAGAACGTAAAAAAATATCCATTCTCTCTGGTTCCTTTGATTCCTGACTTTTTGTTAAATTGTAAGTTAATCTTCAAAGAGTTCTCCATCCGCTGATACATTTGTGGATTCTCTTTGTAAAATTCTTCATTATTCTTCTGAACATATCGAGTGGGATCATTTTCAGTTCTTCTTCTATTTCTGCGGCCGAGGGCATTCACATTTGGATAGTTGAAACCAGGAGTGTAGAGTTTGTCACGCAAATAATCCCAAAGCCATCTTCCTTCAAAGATGGTATCACGTTGATAAAGCCAATTCTTGCCAACGCCATTAGTAAACTGTGGCAAAACTTTCTCTCTCAGTACCTGTCAATAACGTTTTTCAGCCATCGTATTTCTCGATATGTCAAAGGAAACCGAGTCCTGAATAACCAATGCACGCCCAAACTGTTAGTGTATCCGTTATAACGAGTTTACCCAATCGTATTTTGCGGTTTTTTTCCTCCCAGTAGTGAACGTTGTGTTTGTTTCTTTTACTCGTTGAACCGAAGACACATTCACCTGAAAAGCTGGTCTTTCGAAAGAAATCTGGATCACTGTTGAACTTTTGTCTCATTGTTTCAGCACACTGCAGCCGTCTATCAGAATCATCGTCGTATATGACCTGAGAGTAAATGGGTTTGTAATCGTGGTACCCCCGTGATTTCAATATTTTTGCTACTGAAAATTTGGAACTACCCAATTCCTGCGCAACTTTCCTCGTTAAAGTTGTTAGATCGACTCGAAAACTGTCGAGAACATTTTCTTTGTTGTTGTGTCCTGTTGCCGTTACTGGCCTTCCGCTTCTTGAACGATCTTTTGCCAGGCTCCCTGTTTCCAAAAGTTTGAGCTTCCAGTATCGAAGAGTGGTTGCATTTGGTGATGGTTTATTATATTTTTCTTGAAATAAACGCAGACTTTCTTCACAATTATTATAAGAAATAGTTCACGATACAAGATGCACTTTCTTCATTATTGTATTCCATCCTTACTAACATGGTGCTGACTGGAGCTAGGGCCTTCCCTTGTATAGTTGCTTTGAAAAGTATCACACACACTGCAGTGGTATCGTTAGAATTTATTTATTATTAACAAATTACATATATTCATTTTAAGTATTTCAACCGAAAATGCAGATCACAAACTACAAAAAATGTTTCGCTTTAGAAAATTACCTGCAAACGCAGTCACCCCATGCACAGATACAGAACGGTAACCAGATGGAATACAAAATTGGGTCAAGTTTTGCCTGACAACCAGACCTAAGCTACCAGCGTCATTTCTAATTTATTATTAACCTTTACTCATGCAGAAATAAATTTGTGTTGCTCGTTCAATGCTTATTAATCCTCGCGGATAATCTAACCATTCTTCGGGAATGTTCTTAGCAACGGCTGGTTGTAAGCAAATTAATTTTTATGAAAGTGACCTTTCTCGTTATTATTTAATTCGTGGTCACACTTTGGACGTGAACATTAGGGTGTATCATGTTCAGGTCGAATATTGAAAAATTTGGAATTTCAAGATTGGCAGAATGTATTCCTATGTAAAATTGAATTTTAAGAGGGGTTCTTCTTCTGCAACTTTTGCGAAAAATCGCATTTAAGTGTTCAAAATCGCACTTTTTTTTGTCGAAAAATGGGATTTTTGGCCAATTACAAAGACTTGGTAGCCTCAAATGACCTCCATATGTTCCATATTGTTCACGTACACCCTTAAGCATTTCTTGGGGCAGGCTTGGACTCATTTAAGATCAGCCAAAGTGGTTGATAACCCCTAAAATAATCAAAATCACCCAAAATGGCCCAAAACTAAGGAATTGTATGATTTTTAGTCTCCTATACACCACATTTCGCGGCTGTTCTCTTCATCAGGCAGAATCTTTTTTTCTTCTTTCTTAGTCTTGCATTTTCGTTTTTTTAGAAACGCCTCCACCAATTTTTTTTTTTTTTTTTTTTTCGGCATCACTGAGTGTGATGGCAGCTGCCCCCACCTTTCCGCAAGCTGCTGTGACGTTCAACCTTTTTTTTGCAATTGCAATTCTTCTTTAATATTTGTATAAGTCCCTCCTCCACCCCCACTTGTAATAATATGCTAGTCAACTGAATGTTTTGAGGTTTTTTCTTCTGAAAGCATCTTGATTTGTCTAGCAGGTCTTGTAGAGATCTAAAACATGTTCATAATGTCTTGCTTTGACTTGAAAACTGGCAACAATTCTCTGTGATCGATCCTAGCACGAACAAAACCATCTCTTCTCTCTTGCCCATACACTGCATGAGCTGCAGCTGAAACTTCCTGGACTGCTCTTTCATAGCTTTGAGTGTAAACTGAGAAGTTCTCAACTTCGAGTGGAGACCTGAGAAGCTCCTCAACTTCTCCTCTTGACATCTTATAAGTGAAGAGTGGCTCATACAGTTTCTCCTTATCCCAATTAATCAGCGTAATTGGAGAAGTGGCATCAAAATTCAGTTTAGGGTTTCTATGAGTTCTCGGACTTACCTCTGATCTTCTTGATCATCTCAACCCCCCATGCCCTCTCCTCCTCATCCTCACTGCACAGGAGAGAGGCAATGAGGTTCTTACTGTGAGCATGATATGCTCCACGAACTATCACATGAGTGATTATGTTCCTGACTTCAGAGGTCTGGCTTCTCAGCAGTCCCAGAGCGGTCACAACATAGTGAGGTCCATACCTCATGTGGTGCTTCACCTTGATCTCAAAATACATCTTGAAGTAGAAGTCCAGGCAGAACTTCAGCAGCACCTCCAGCTTCTTCAACACCTCCCCTTTCAGACCATGCTGCCTCATCCACAGCATCAACAGAGCCTCACCTGTAGTCAGCCAGCGTGACTGATTCAGTGGGCCACACTTCAGACAAGCTCAAATATCCTGTCTTGAGAGCTTTGATCAGTAGGTAGCAGTTCTTCTGGTCAGTGCTAAGGTTCTGTACAATATCTTTTGGCAGTTCAATTATATCTTCTTCTCCTGACAAGTATGTTATTGATCTTCTCCAAAAGTTTTCCTATTGGGCCACTGAACCCAGACTTGTGCGTGTAGGGACCATCAAGCTTGATGATCATGTGCCTGAGGCTGAGTTCATTAATATGCAACTGGCATATCAGCCAGTGACACTTGTGACCTAGCAGTCTCTCCAAGTGAGTGATGGCTCCTCCATCAAGTCCTGTTTGCGTTGGTGGAGTCACCACCAAGGACCACAATAGTATCTTTAGCACCATGAGCACTAATCCATTCAAACAGAGCCTGAGCTATCTTCAGTGCAGGTTTTTCATTTTCTTCAGGTTCTTCTGGCGTACAATGGAAGAGATACTTCCCCTCAGGTTCCCAGGTAACACTATAGTGCTCTTCAGTTGTAATATCAGGATGGAAGCGGCCAGTTTCTTCATTGTACCTTAGTGTGTGCCACTTTTAATAAATGTTTGAAATTTTGAGGTGCAATATTCTCATGTGGTGATCCCTGCTGCTTTATTGACGAATATGAAGTTTTAACCCATTCTGAAAATATTTGACCCCGGATCGAGGGAATTGAAATTTTGACCCCAGCCTGTGACGTCATCAGACCGATTTTTCATATGTATTTGGTCATAAAAATCTTTATTTATTAACCGATTCGAATGATTCTGGTGTCAATTGATGCAGAATTGGAAATACTTTCTTTTTCATACCAAAACAGTAGCTTTTACTATAAGCGTTTGGTCGAAAACTCAGGTAATCTATAAAAATTAGACAAATTTGGTGCAATACAGGAGACATTGTGGGTGTGACCGCCACCCTGAAGCATCATCCCAGATCAGCTTTGCGGCAATGGGCCCATCTGAAAAGCATAATAATAAGAAATAGGCTTATTCCGATGGGTGGGAACAATTTTGAACATGTCAAAGTTGAAATAAACCTTTCACAGAAACGGAATGAAAAGTCAAAATTGTCAATGACATGATCAAAACTCCTTTTTTTTTTTTTTTTTTTTTTTTTTTTTTTTAATTAAAGCGTACAAAAGTAATATAAAAAACATTCCTTTGAACCCTCCTTGCCAGTTTATTGCCAATTCGGTTGCCGTCGAAGACCCTGCAAAAAAAAGAGAAATTGTTAATAATAATTCATAATATTAACCCAGATTAAATACTGAAAATATTTTAATGCTTGAAACAGCAGTATATAGAACACTCATCTTTTATTTTTTCAAGTAGTTTCGCAAACTGCTCCTCTTGTAGATGTCTGGAAGAAGGCGTCTTTCATTTTCAACAAGTTGAAGGAGGAAATGGCGTTGCTGTTCATTAATGGTGAGGCTCTTAGCATAATCTTCAATAAGTTTCACCCCCCTTTCAGCCGTATCGTTTGTTACCTTCATGTCTCGCACGTAAGAAGCTAAGCGAATATAGTCCTCGTGTTTCTCCCATTCTTCTACTAGTCTTCTCAACCAATCCCCATTTGATTTAAAGAGCCTCACAAACTGCCATGATTTTGGACCGGCAAGGTCGGAAAGCTTGGTTCCTTCCCTGAGTATAGGGAAGACCGGATGGCCAGTTTTCATGTCATAAATCTTTTTCTCTGACTTTTTTAAGGCATTGGCAATCTTAGCCTTCTCTGCATTGTTGACCTTGTGTGAAAATAAGGAGAGTGGTATCACTTCTTCCACAAAGTACCACATTTCCCTATCAAGGGCTTTAAGACCTGCACCTGCCACTTCACTGTTATGTTTTTCATAGGTTTTCAGATCGTGAAATAAGCTTAAATCATTAAAAGAAGAATCTGCGGCGTTGTCTGAATGTAGCCATGCTTTAGCGTAGAACAATGCATTAAAAAGACATATCTGCTCAAGCATTTTCATCATATTCTCATCGTAGCCAGCCTGGTATCCAAAAGCATACATTTTATAGGTATATAGGATTGCAGACATCCATCGTGCACGATGAGCTGCTCCTGGACAGAGCCAACGTACTCCTTTTGGGGGTACTTCACCTAAAATTTGGATTGTCAACTCAGCGCATTCCCGATAATCACCACGTTTGAATGCATTCTCAGTCAGCAAATCGGTTAATGCATCTAAGACTTCTTGCCGTTTAGACCTTAGCTTTCTGTCCTTGATTTTCACTGTTCTGAAATCTTTTATGCTTGTGTCAGTGCCTTGCCACTTTTCCTCCCGGAACTCTTTGAAAATTTCATAATCTGGCGAAGTGCTTTTTCCAAATATTTCTACAAACACACTGTTGAGTATCCGCTCATATAGGTGATGCCGACAAGCAAGCCACAATACTTTCCTACATAGATATTATTCTTCAAGTCTCTTAGAGGCTCCAGTATGGCGCCCTGAGTTGGAGCTTGTAGTGTCAAAAACAAACGCAATAACATGGCGCTCCAAGTTCCACTTTTTGATCATATCAAAAGGTTCATTAGCCTGCGACTCGCCACTAGTATTTGGGAGTTTAGGAACAGCCAACAGCTTGCCCTCTTTGGCATTTGGGGCACCCGATACCAGCACGGCAAGTCTTTCCGATTTGCCTCCTGCTTTATCTGTTATCAACTTACTGTCCCAGTGGATGACCGAGAAAAGTGGGGCAATAAAATCCTCTCTTATTTGTCTTGATGCTTGATCTCGAACCATCTCTGCTGCACGCTTGGCAGAACTTTTAGATAAGGCCAGCTTGCTTAGATCCATTCCACAAACAGAGGCTACTGCTGCCGTCATTGCTGTCCTCTGTCCCAAAGAGATGTTAAGGCGATCTGCCATGGAGGATACGTTTTCGGAACGAAAATTTTTATGTCTTTTGGATGTGTTTTTAGGAACGGTGAATTCGTCATCGTTATCGTTGTCACTGCTGGACGTCGATGAAGAAGAATTGGCTTTCGATGGCGTTTCAAGTGCTTGGAATTTCTGCAGTGTCCTTTCTTTTTCTTCTCTTTCAAATTTTTTGTAGCTTTCCTTTCGTGTTGTTTTTCACTACTTTTTTCTCGTAACTTTTGTCAACATTTCCCAGACAATATCTTCTCTCTGTTCTTTGATCTTCGAGAAATGTTATGTCTATCATTATCATTTTTTTATTTTCATCTTTAACCTTGTCTTTTTTTATCTTATCTAAGGCGTCACTGGCCGCGATATCAAATAATTTCTCTAACTTCCTTAGAAAGTCTCTTTGTTTTTGCTCAAAATTAGGCTTACCTCTGTTACGAGCTAGTGAAGAACGCTCTTTTATCAAATATTTGAGTTTGGCTTTAGGCAAGGATTCTTTATTACATTTTTGGTAGGAATACTTGCCATATCCCAGACGACCTTCACTTTTCTCAAAGCAATCGCAATCACTTCATCCTGAGAAGCATTTTGGTATTCTCCTTTAGTTAAATAAATAAAATACTTCAACACATCACCATTGGATGGCAACACACTGCCTTTACCAGTTTTTATGTCAGTCAAAAGTTTTCCAATAATAAGATCACTGGAATCATCACTGACATTTACTTCACTTCGCCTTAGCGAATAAGCATTATTATCCATGGTCTAAAAAGAAGTACAATAAAAGATCTGAAAAAAAATACAAATTAATAATTAAAATGCATTATTTAATAACATTAATAACTACTAATAACAATTAATATTAATAAGTACAATAACATTAATAACTAAAGAACTTTAAATTCTGAATCAATTAACATAAGAATCATTCGAATCGATTAATAAATAAAGATTTTATGGCCAAATACATATGAAAAATCGGTCTGATGTCGTCACAGGCTGGGGTCAAAATTTCAATGCCCCCGATCCGGGGTCAAATATTTTCAGAATGGGTTAAAACTTCATATTCGCCAATAAAGTAGCAGGGATCACCACATGAGAATATTGCACCTCAAAATTTCAAACTTTTATTAAAAGTGGCACACACTACATAAGCGAAAGATCATGAGGTACATTAATAATGTACCTCATGATCTTTGTCTTATTATCTTGTTTTCCATCAAAGAAAATTCCCTTGATTTCCTCTCCCTCTGTTCTTTTCTCCAGGGCCTCCACCGAGGCACCTATTACAGACTCCTTGCCCCTCCACATCTTCATCCTGTCAACAGCTAGATATGCCTTATCAGCAGATAGATGGCCAGCTTTGATGAGATCTTGCAAGAAACCAGTTGCAATGGCTGCTGCAGGAGTGTTTGTCACCTTGAACCTGACTGCAGCCGCAGCAGTGTTTGAGATATCCATATCCATGTAGTTCCTCCTGGCAGAGGTGGAGACTTTGCCAGTGTTGACACTGGAGCTTGTGCCTGGTGCAGTACTGGAAAAATCTGTCAGCAGTAGGAGCTGCTCTGCCTGGAGACTCTTGCAAGAAAGTCACCTCATCTTCATCATCACCACCATCATCAGCTCTAAGCAGTAGCTCCTTTTCTTCTTCCTCTTTTCTGTTTCTCTTCTTAGCTGCCTTCTGTTCTTCCTCCTTCCTCTTAGCAGCCTTCACCTGCTTCACTGTTTCCTTCACATAAACAGATGCCATCCGGAAGCCAGAAACTTCTGAGGTTTTGATCCTCTGGTAATGCAGCCACTCTAGCTAGCTCTAGCAGCTTTAGAATCTTCTGAGGCAGAGGACAGTCACAGTTGACATGAACTCTAGTAGCACAGCCAGAGCAGCCAGATGCTTCAGTTCCACAGAGAGTGATATCATGTCTGCAGGTTGTTATGTCAAACAATGTATCAAGTTCAGATATTCTCTTCTCTCTTTGCAGCCTTCACTCTGCCATTCACTAGGTCAATCATTTCATTCCACCTGACAAGAATCTTCCTGGCAATGGATCTCTCTTGAATGATCACAGGAGGAGTGAACTTGGCATTGCTTTTGTGCCAGTAACCAGTGATGCCAAGTCCTTAGCCAAATCTTGCAGAGGGTACTGATCTCTCTTCATATCATCCAGAAGCAGCTTCTCTTCCTGGAGGAGGATTCCTCTCTGAAACAAGCTCTCCAGGTTGGAACTTCTGTGGGAAATAACTGCTTGCCTGGACCCACCAGATCACTCGGCTTTGAACCAGAACTTTTTCTGGTCTTACGTCCTTGCTTAGCCATGGTGGCTACACAATCTTCACCAAGCTTTGTATCTGAAACAGAAAATTATCACAGTGAAACTCTAGTAGCCTATAACAGCTGTTACAATGATTTCGTTGGTAAGAAACCGGTCTGTTACATTTGTACAACAGTGTATGTCCTGCACAGCTGTTCTGTACATAACAGAAAACGAAAAAGTGGAAATTTGAACACTTAAACGTGATTTTTAGCAAACGTTCAAGAAAAGAAACCCCTCCTAAAATTTAATTTTACATAGGAATACATACTGCTAATCTTGAAATTCGCGCTTCAATGAGCATGATACACCCTAGTGAACATGTCTTTCAATAACATATCTACACTTTATGTATATAATGTAAAACCATATGGAAGAGCAAACTAGAACATTCACTCTATTTATGATCAGGATTAACTGTCTATACAGTTTCTTCATTTTTTTTTTCAAGGTTTGCGAATGCGTTGCCAAATGTAAGATGAACAATGTTACGCGTATCTCTCTAGAAACATAGAACAAAAAGAGCTCATGGAATCAATGTACAAGGAGGCCATAAAGTCTAGAAACATAGGATATTTTTCTCAGAACTGTAGATTATCTACAACGGAGAAGAATTATCTTAATTTATTCTTTGTTTCCAAAGTTTATGGTCACCCTGTATCTGATATATCTCCGTCAATGCTTTGCATAGTAGTTGGTTCTTCATAGCTTTCAGAACAAGTGGTTGAAATAAATTTATAAAAAAATATTTTCTGATAAAAACTTATAGCAATCTCTCTCTCTCTCTCTCTCTCTCTATTTAATTTTTCTCTTTTTATTTCCTTTCTTTCCTTCCTGCGCCCATCAAATTTATTAATAAAATATTTACGGGCGGAAAAAAGGTTTCCACGTTTTATCTCGCAGTAATGATATTTCTCCTTGAATGAATCTGATCTGAATTTAACTGCATATACTGAACACTCAGTAGGCGGTTTCCGTTTTAATAACTTCTTTCTCTTTCTAGATCTAATAAGAACCCTCAACCACTATTGTTGTTTCTCAATCATACTAAAATTAAAGCGCTCGGGGATTCCCCCTGACTCCACGATAGTGGTTGAGGGTTAAAAGTGCGGTTTTTTTTCGTAATAACAACTTTGTTAGTTGCTTGGATAAACTTTCATCTTTGCGCAGATATACGTAGAATTAAGTCTTGGCAAGATAATATTTGGAGTTGTTTAAACTAACCACCTCCGTGATAGTAAAAGTCATGTGACGAATGGACTCGCACGCACAAAACAGAAACTGGTCGTCTGGTACGCCTTTGGACTTCTTTTAGTATGGTCAAAAGAATTAGACCATGTTTTAATGCCTTTGACCAAGTCTGTAATATTCCAGGTACATAATCTAATCATTTGACTCCGTCTTTATTTATCAAAATCCACTTTTATACGAACAATTTAAAATGGTTTTCTATGACAACTTCGTAAACCTTTCTTTCGTGGTCCACCTGACCACTTTCTGTTTTGTGTGCGGATAAGCACCAGCGTGTGATTTGCCAAAATGAAATGTCTGCCGTGCTCCTTCTACTCGAGGAATAAATAACCATGCGGTCTATATGACCCCAGGCCTAAAATCTTACAAAATGGTGATATAAAAAGTCTATAATGAAACATTGTATTTAATATTTAAAAACTTTTAACGAATAATGTCACCTTTTTCATTGTTTTGATGAAAGTTAAAGAAAAATAGACCGATTATAATCGGTCTATTTTTCTTTAACTTTCATCAAAACAATGAAAAAGGTGACATTATACGTTAAAAGTTTTTAAACATTAAATACAGTGTTTCAGTATAGACTTTTTATATCACCATTTTGTAAGATTTTAGGCCTGGGGTCATATAGACCGCATGGTTTCAACAACGCAAATAAATTGAAGGTTCCTGACGAAGGTTAAATATGAGAATGGAAACGCTGTGAATGCAAACAGTGATAAATATCATGTCCATGTTTTAAACATTCTTTTTTCGAAAGCTTCAAGAAACTGCTAACATGGATAATGATATTTTTCAACAGGACGACGTTCCACCGCATTGTGGGTCAGCAATGCGCAAATTTTTTGTAGACGCATATTTCCAAATGGGTAGAGGAAGCGTCGCGGCCCCCTTGGATAGGTTCCAAGATGACCCGATTTCACGCCTCTTGGTTTACGTATATCTGTGGGGTTACGTCAAGAGGATAAAATTTATGATACAAAGCCACGTACTCAACAGCTAGAAGAGTAAATCGGAGCGACTACTGAAGAAAATAGTCGTGAAGAACTCGCTAATGTTGGAAATGAATATACGAGTCGACGACTCAAATATCTGGAAAATGATGGCAAATTGGTGGTGGAAGTGGGAATCAAACTCTTTATTTTATGGGAAATAAATATTCACTTATAGGTAATTCTAACATAAAATTTGTTTTTATTCTGTGCCTCATTTTTTTTTGGAGAAAAAAAGAAAAACAATAATTAAGAACCGTTTTGATTTTGGGGACACCTCGGTACATACGTGAATTGGTAATGCATATTTTTCCAATACTCTACTAAATCAAACGAAATTGATACGCCTTTCGTACTAACATCGTCTCTTATTTCAGTTTTTGTCAAAAGATTTTTAGTTTTTGGCAAGATTTTTTTATTAGAAATGCTAAATTATTCAATACATGTCAAACGGTAATTTAAGAGTATTTATGACAGGGAAAAAAAAAAAAGCACAGAATAACATTTTATATATATATATATATATACTGTGTATATACAGGGTGTTCTAAAATTACCTAGTAAACTTTTATATGCCTGTCGATCAGAAGGGGGACGTTGTGAACAATGTGTTCAAGTTGAAGGAAGACACTTTGAACATCTAAAATAAACAATTATTGTTGCTGTATTTGAAATAAAATCGTTAAATATAGCATAATTTTTAAGATATTGCGTTTATATAAAAGTTTACTAGGTAATTTTAGAACTATATATATATATATATATATATATATATATATATATTATATATATATATACAGGGTGCCGCAAAAGTCGCGCATCATAGGAATTTTCAGTGTTGACTATAATATATTATGTTTTTATTTTTAGGTATGGGATGGCTGCGAAATTAACAATAGACGAGAGGGTGAGCTTGGTTTTAATGTATGGAATACCAGGTACAACAAATCGATGAATCGGTACAGAATTTAAATTCTGTACCAATTCATGTACCAATTCTCTACCAATTCATGTATCCTTTAATGTACTGCTTAAAGCAGTGTTAAAGCATCAATTAAAACAATATGAAAATCGGGACGTCCCAGGAATTTGGCTTCTCGTGTGTTCAAATCCAAATTTAACTTTTTCTTTAGAATTTTATTTAGTTTTAGTGTCTGTGTAAATTTTTGTGGTTTAATTTTTTATTTGAATGTGTTGGCTTTGGCTTTTATTAATGTGTGCTCGAAATCAGATATTTCACCCAATTATTGTGTGTATATATATATATATATATATATATATATATATATATATATATATATATATATATATACAGTAAAATCACAGAATAACACGTGATCTTATTAATAAGCAAACAACCACAGGTGGTTGTTTGCTAATTAATAAGATCACGTGTTATTCTGTGATTTTACTGCATAATGGATACCACGCGCCACACTCCCTGTGGTTGTTTGCTTATTATATATATATATATTTATATATATATAATATAATGAAACCCACAAGGAAAAAGAAAAATGATTCCAAGGCCTTTCGTGTATTCACGACGAGGTGTACTTCTGAATACACGAAAAGCCCTGGAATCATTTTTCTTTTTCCTTGTGGTTTGCATCATTCATTCATTTCACGTGTTAATTGTGAAATTCATCCCATATATATAATATATATATATATATATATATATATATATATATATATATATATATATATATATATATATATACAGTATATATGAGATGAATTTCACAATGAAACACGTGAAATGAATGAATGATGCAAACCACAAGGAAAAAGAAAAATGATTCCAAGGCCTTTCGTGTATTCAGAACTACACCTCGTCAGGTGAGTTTGCATTATATATATATATATATATATATATATATATATATATATATATATATAAGCACACCGGACAAAAAATTAGTCACCCCTAATAGCACCGATAGTAGGAAGTTCAAGGTCACACAGAGGGCGCCAATGTAGCATTGGTAAGTGACAAATAGCGGTGACGTAGCACACAGGATCAGATCTGTTTCGTGAGGTGGTGAAGAAAAAGTGTGTGTTGGATATAGTCTGCAAAATGGGTCGTGAGGCAGACGTTACTCAGTGGCAAAAAGGAGCCATCGTGTTTGGCAGAGCCCACGGACACAAAATGTCTGAAGTAGCCCAATTTGTTGGTGTGTCAACGCGTACTGTCCAGCGAGTTTACAAAGAGTGGTGTAGTTCGCAATCAACTGACAATCGACGGCGTAACTGTGGCCGGAAAACAATTCTCGACAATAGGGGCCGCCGCCATGTTTCTCGTCTAGTAACTGCAAATCGTTTTCAAACCAGAGAACAATTGCTCCAAGAAACCAATGAGGTTCTCCAGCGACCAATTTCCGAACGGACATTGCGACGAGAACTGCATGCGATGGACATCTGGAGCAGGGTACCATGGAAGAGGCCGCTGTTAACAGCAAGTCACAAATTGGCACGTTATAAATGGGCTCAGAGGCACAAAAACTGGACTGCGGCAGATTGGAAACGTGTAATTTGGTCCGATGAGTCCCGTTTTTGTTTGTTCTCCAATGATGGGAGGCGACGAGTACATCGCAGGTCCAATGAAGCCTTTAATCCTGAATGCGTCGAAGGTGTTGTTCAGGCTGGAAACAGAAAGTGAAGCGCAGGAATAGACACCCACGGACTCTGGCGGAACTTCGGGACCGGCTGATGAACGAGTGGCAGCAAATCGATGTTCAGTACATGCACAACCTCGTAGAGTCTCTGCCTCGCCGGATTCGTGCGGTTATCAAGGCCAGAGGCGCCGTCACACGTTATTAGGTACATTCTGAGAGGGGTGACTAATTTTTGTCCGTGTGCTTTTATATATATATATATATATATATATATATATAATATATATATATACAGGGCGTCCCAAAAAAATGTATACACACTTTAAATAATTATAAAGGCAGTGTTTATTAAAATACATTTCATTTTCAAAATGTAATAGAATCTACAGACATTATTTAATTGTTTTGTCAACGCCTGTTTTCAAACTGACGTCCGTTCTGGTCCAGGCACTGCTGATAACGCGAAGCAATGGAATCGCAAACATCACGAAACATTTCGTTTGGTATTTGTGTGCATTCTCGTTCAATGGCTGCTCTCAATTCAGCGACTGTTGCAGGTTTTATAGCGTAGATTTGTCTTTTAAGTATCCCCATAAAAAAAAGTCTAGTGTGTGAGGTCTGGTGAACGCGGAGGGTATTCTACGAAACCCCTTCGTCCAATCCACATCCACATCGTGCCAAGTACCACTCGCAATACTCCACTCTTCGGTCCGGATCATCTTCATTAATAGCATGGACTAATCTTGGAATGTAACTTTTCCATTGACAGCGCTTCAAAATGCGTTGGACAGACGATTCTGAAATTCCTACCTCACGACTCGCTTGCTGCACAGATTTTCTTGGACTTTGGTGATACGTTTCCAGTACTCTTTCTTGCTTTGTGGGGCTTGTCGATGTCCGTGGTCTTCCGGAACGCTTCTTGTGGACATTCTGAACAGTTCCATCGGCTTCAAACTTATCTCTAATTCGAGTGATGGTAAGTCGCGTTGGTGGATCTGTTTGAAACTCCCTCCTAAACTGTCTTTGCACTTCAACTGCGTTTTCACACTTCCAGTAGCATTTTAGAATGAATTTCCTTTGTTCAAAGCTTAGTCTGACTGCCATTATTAATTCTAATGAGTTTAACTTGGAAAGAAAGAAACATCAATTGAGCTATCAGCTGTTAAAGTGTGTATACATTTTTTTGGGACGCCCTGTATATATATATATATCAATGAACCTCAATTTTGCAATCCCAACACTAAAGCCACAAACTAATGGATGAAAGCAAATAAAGCATAGCCTCATATTTAAAGTGTACAAATTATACCAGACCTTGTGGAAAATTTGGGCAAAGAGCTCTTATCATATGGTCCTACGCTTGCCTAAGTTTAAGTTAAGATACAAAGAATTGGGAACTTTCAGAACAGTAAAAAACCTGAAAATAGGAAGATAATTTATCATTCATATATGACAAAGTTAAATAAAAATTATAAAAGATATTTGACTTTGGTATGAAACAGTTGGATTGTCAGGTGCAAAAATGGTATTTACAATGTATTTTTCTGCGTATAGTATCAGAGTTATGGGACCGTTATCAAGGTATACTGATAAAAGAATGGAAACGCTTACCTCCGACACCAAATGAAGCGTTGCAGAATTGAATGATGGCCACTAAAGTTCATAGTATGACTTCACATGTATGTTTATAGGCTATACGCGTTTTGTGTGTGTGTGTGTGTGTGGTGTGTGTGTGTGTGAAGGCATATACTCGTATCTGGGCAATCCTTATGTTTGAACAGAAGGTTGACAAGAGATAAGAGGGAATGCCTTTAGAGGGTACTTGTATGACTCATCATTAGTCATCATATATATATATATATAATATATATATATATATATATATGCACGTGTATATTTATGCTCCTCATTCCCTTATCTTATACCCTAACCCTTATTATCCCGCACCCCTGAGCAAGTCTTATGTTTACACAGGTGTCGAAAAAAAGATGAGGAAAGGAATGCCTTCAGAGGGCACTTGCATTACTCACCTTGGCATTAGTACACTGTACATAAATTTTTAACCCTAACTACTTTTGAGTTTGTTGTTTTAAACAGTGCCATACACCAAATTATAGGAAAATTGGAGATGGTGTGCTGTCATGTACTGCATGATTTGTCCTGGAATGCCTCTATACTGCATAACTCCTATTTGCATTAAATAATAATTGCAATTTAAAATAAATTTTTAATCCGACTTCACAAATCCATCGTCTTTGAAATCCGAGTGACACCCTCTCACTTAATATAACCGAGTGTCCCAGAAAAATGCTTACACATCATATTAACATATATATCAACAAGCAAAATAGATGGATAGTAAATAGATAGCAAATAGGCTTCTTTAATGTTTAAATGTTCGAAATATCAGCCAGAGGCGTCAATACCTTCATGGTTGTGCTGCTTACTTTAATGTTTTAAATGTTCAAAATGTCCGCCACTAGCATCAATACATTCTTGACAACGGCGCGCAACAGATCGGCATACTGTTCGGATTGTTCAGAGTGAAATGTTGGCACAGGCTATTTCAATTTCGTGTCTCAAGGCCTGTAGTGTCCTTGGTTTTTCAGCATACACAGTGTTCTTCAGAGTGCTCCACAAGTAAAAGTCTAAGGGTGTTAAGTCACGAGATCGTTGTGGATACTCCGTACATCCCCTACGTCCTATCTATCTTCTTGGAAAACAAACATTAAGAAAATTTCTAACGTCATTGTGGTAATGTGGTGGCGCGCCATCCTGTTGAAAATAACACTCTTCTTCCAAAAAAGAGCTCTGATTGAAGGTACAATGTTGTCTTGCAGCATTGATAAGTAAGCAGCACCTGTGACAGTGTCCTAAAAGAAAAATGGCCCTATCAGTCCTCTGGAAGACAGACCACAACACACTGACACTCCTGGTTGATTAAGTGCTCGTTCTTCTGTTACGTTTGGATTTTCGGTGGCCCAGTACACACAGTTGTGTTGATTGATAGTACCATTAAGTTTAAACGTGGCTTCATCGGACCAAACACTGAAATCAGGAAAAGATTGTTTTTCATCACACATGTGCAAAAACCACTCAAAAATCTTTCGACGATCTGGATCGTCCTCATTCATTGCATGGAGCAGTCTAGGTATGTACGGTTTCCACTTTTCACGTCGCAAAATGCGATGAACGCTGGATTTAGAAACACTACTTTCACGAGAACATTGCCTTGTAGACTTATTTGGAGAGTTTGTGAAGGCCTGTAACACGGTCTCAACACTCATTGTCAGTTGAAGTGCGACGTCTTCCAGATCGGCCTTTGTTGACGTTTTGCACCGTTCCGTCAGTCTCAAACTTATCACGTAATCTTGTAATTGTTACCCGTGATGGTGGTAATGTTCCAAACTCATTTCTCCAATGTCTCTGTACCTCAGCCACATTCTCCGTCTTCCAGTAGTGCTACAGAATCCACTTACGTTGCTCAAACGATAACTGCAATGCCGCCATTTCCTGTAACAAGGGATACTACTGTTATTTAAGTACAATACACCATTACTATACTACTATACTACTAAGTACTATAAATATACTAATACATCAGCGCATATTACTATCATCTAAAATTCTAAAGTGTGCATGTTGATATATATATATATGTTAATATATGTAAACATTTTATTGGGACACCCGGTATATAATTAAATACACTCCTGCCGATTAATTTAACAGTAAAGTTTTTTCACGTATTTCTTGAATGTGAAATAACATGAAATAATGTCAAAGTGGGTTGAACATTATACACACACCATAATTATAGCCGTAATTAAGTTCGATATACTGTATGTGTGTGTGTGTGTGTATGATAATTATACATTCTTATCTTAAATGAAAAAGAAGTCAAACAAAACTTTTTATTATTATTATTATTATTATTATTAACATTTTCGGGGGGTTTTCTACCGAAATGACGCCCGAATTTTCGATATTATTTGGCGTTTGTCGGTGTTTTTACGTCTCTTCCAAGAGAACGTTTATTAGTTCGCCACCGTGAAAATGAGGATTTTTTGTTTTCCGCTAATATTTGTTTCGATCCACTGACAAAAGAATGGAGAATCCTATCGACTTCATTTCGCATGTCTGGTTACAATATCTTGTGGCAATATTGACTCCGAGTCTCGTTACTGGATTCGAAGCAAAATGCTTCTTCAGCCTCCCTCAGGATTCAAAATGGCCGCCTTCCGAAATTCCTCAAGGCCTTTATACCCGCACGTAACACATAAAAACAAATTAAAAATATAGATTTTTTTCTACTCGAGTTCATCTTTCTATTTCGACCCTTCTCATCTCTAAACAAAAAAATTTAGACACACACACACACACACACACACACACACACAGTCACACACACACACAGTCACACACACACACACACACACACACACACAAGAATTTAATTTTTAATTCAGCAATTAAAAAATCGATTGAATAAGTAAATTTTCGTTTCAGTGACGCGAAGTCATATTCGGCAATGTTTTATTAACTTTTCGGCTTTCGAAATTGTATTCACTAATCTTGCTCCAGTGCAAATAAAATAATTTAAGTCATTGGGGAAGATAACGGAGAATCGCCTGATTCCGTTTTCTGAACCTTCACCGAATTGGAGGTAGAACTGTCCAATTTAAAATAAATGACGAAAATGAATAAAACATTGCCGAATACTGGTCAGCGCCAATGCATTGAAAATGTATTCATTCAACTCAATTTCTAATTCTCGAAATGCAATTCTTATTTGCAACAAATATTTGAAGTTAACGTCATATTCAATAGGATATATATATATATATATATATATATATATATATATATATATATATATATATATATATATATATATATATTACTATATATATATATATATATATATATATATATATATATATATATATATATATATACATACAGTATATATATATATATATATATATATATATGGTGCCCATAAAGTCACGCATCATAGGAAAATACATTTATTTTGTTTATTTATTTTGTTTTATTTATTTATTCGAAATGATTCCCACCAATCTCAAAATATGTTTGTAAACGAAAAAGCAGGTTTCTTTGAATGTTCCCCAACATACTGTATTTGGCCTGATGGAGACATAAATAAATAGACATTGCTTATGTTCCTATGATGCGTGACTTTATGGACACCCTATAAAACCGCCTATTTTTACACTGCAAAGTTTATCCCTCGTTGAGATTCGAACGCTCGTGTTCGTTTGGTAGATTTGAATTAAATGCTGCCACTGACTAGAGTGCGGGGGATTAACACCAGTGATGTAGAACTCTAGACCGGTCTCGAGACCCTTTTATCTGGTCTAGGTCTCGGTCTCGGCCATGCTGGTTTCGAGTACACCTACAGGGGTTCCCAAACTTTTGGATGATTTCTTCTTGCAGATCAAACTCCAAATCTGCGGACAGATTTTGGTATAAGAAAAAAAATTAATGGAAATTTATTTTAATGTAGTTAATGTTACTATTTTTCCAAAAGCTTAGAGACCCCCTGGAAGCTTCCTACAGACCCCTGGGGGTCTGTACAGACCACTTTGGGAATCCCTGGCCCATTAACACACAAAACATTCATATCCTCGGGTGATGAAATATCGCCAATTTCGTGCTGTTGTCCGCGTCTCCGAATAAGAGAGAATTCGATTCCTGGCGGGAGATAAATTTTGCATATACAGGGCGTCCCAAAAAAATGTATACACACTTTAACAGCTGATAGCTCAATTGCTGTTTCTTTCTTTCCAAGTTAAACCCATTATAATTAATAATGGCAGTCAGACTAAGCTTTGAACAAAGGAAATTCATTCTAAAATGCTACTGGAAGTGTGAAAACGCAGTTGAAGTGCAAAGACAGTTTAGGAGGGAGTTTCAAACAGATCCACCAACGCGACTTACCATCACTCGAATTAGAGATAAGTTTGAAGCCGATGGAACTGTTCAGAATGTCCACAAGAAGCGTTCCGGAAGACCACGGACATCGACAAGCCCCACAAAGCAAGAAAGAGTACTGGAAACGTATCACCAAAGTCCAAGAAAATACGTGCGGCAAGCGAGTCGTGAGGTAGGAATTTCAGAATCGTCTGTCCAACGCATTTTGAAGCGCTGTCAATGGAAAAGTTACATTCCAAGATTAGTCCATGCTATTAATGAAGATGATCCGGACCGAAGAGTGGAGTATTGCGAGTGGTACTTGGCACGATGTGGATGTGGATTGGACGAAGGGGTTTCGTAGAATACCCTCCGCGTTCACCAGACCTCACACCACTAGACTTTTTTTATGGGGATACTTAAAAGACAAAGTCTACGCTATAAAACCTGCAACAGTCGCTGAATTGAGAGCAGCCATTGAACGAGAATGCACACAAATACCAAACGAAATGTTTCGTGATGTTTGCGATTCCATTGCTTCGCGTTATCAGCAGTGCCTGGACCAGAACGGACGTCAGTTTGAAAACAGGCGTTGGCAAAACAATTAAATAATGTCTGTAGATTCTATTACATTTTGAAAATGAAATGTATTTTAATAAACACTGCCTTTATAAGTATTTAAAGTGTGTATACATTTTTTTGGGACGCCCTGTATATATATATGGGATGAATTTCACAATAAAACACGTGAAATGAATGAATGCTGCAAACCCACAAGGAAAAAGAAAGACGATTCCAAGGCCTTTCGTGTATTCAAAGCTACACCTCGTCAGGGAATAACGAGGTGTAGCTTTGAATACACGAAAGGCTTTGGAATCGTTTTTCTTTTTCCTTGTGGGTTTGCAGCATATATATATATATATATATATATATATATATATAATATATACACTCTTTGCAGGTCTTATTTAAAATTATTTTATATCATGAAAATGGGCACTTTATTACACCTTTATATGCGTTTTTGTGTCTTTCTTTCTAAATTAAAATCCGATAATCCATTCCTAATGTGAAGAGACGTTATAGAGAGAGGTAATCATCATTATTTAAAGTCTTCCTTATACAAAGCAAACTTAAATATTCATTTTAATTTGCTGGTATTTGCGTGTGTGTGTGTGTGTGTGTGCGTGCGTGTGTGCATGCGTGCGCGCGGGCGCGCTTAGCCAACTGGGCATAAGTGAGGTCGAGTGTGTGATAATTCACAGACGTAGTGGGGTAATTTTTTGGGCGATAACATTTTTGGTACCTCGGAACATAAAAAAATTAATATAAAAAATTTAGAAATATTTTTATCTGAAAAAAAGATAGTTGGTCCTGATAAGGTCAAGTTAGTTAAGGTTCGGTTAGGTTAGGTTAGGTTAGGCTAGGCTAGGCTAGGCTAGGCTAGGCTAGATGAGTGAGTAGGCTACTTAACAGAAACCATCGTTCGATCACTCACTCACGTCCGAAACCTTTATCACTCCCTTCCCGGTTCAGTGGTACTAAGGTTAGGTTAGGTTAAAATACGTCTCCTTAATTGTTTAGATATATGGATTGAAAAAAAGTCGGTACCTCGCTTATGCGGAGATGTGTGTATGTGTGTGTGTGTGTTTTGGATTTTAATGAAGAATTTGTGCTTTTTACGTTGTGAAGTGTTTTTTTCATTTAATAATTGGGTGTATATATATTCAGTGTAATTTCCTCTCACTACAATATTGAATATAAAATAAGGAGATATTCCATTATTATTATTATGTAATATACTGTGTATATATATATATATATAAGCAAACAACCACAAGGAAAAGGAAACACAAAGTTCGAGCGCTTTCGTGATATATTCACATTATCAAGGAGGAACAGAATATTCCTTGATAATGTGAATATATCACGAAAGCGCTCGGACTTTGTGTTTCCTTTTCCTTGTGGTTGTTTGCTTATTAATAAGGTCACGTGTTATTTTGTGATTCTAGTGCATATATATATATATATATATATATATATATATATATATATATATATATATATATATATATATATATGGGAATGAACTCAGAATGGTCCTCTGAGGTTTTTTTATGATACACACAGACCGTGCATGGAACAAGGAACTCTTCTGGGATAATTAAATCCACTATAGTCCGAATAAGTAATGGTAAATGACAAATACCATTTTTCTTTTTCATGATGTTAGCCCGACGTGGGCAACGGTCACTCGCAAAGAGGTCCCATAAATATAGCTTCCCTCACCAGCTATCTGCTGCAAAGCAGACAGGATCCAGCTTTGGGACATGGATCTAGGGTTTAAAGCAGCCTAGCCCTGCTACATTTAGAACCTCGATATAAGCAAAAGACTCGCTGCCTCTACGTCAGATTGAATACATCAAAGAAAAACGGGTAACTATTTTATTTTTAGCCAAAAACCAAAACTTAAACCTCAACTGGCAGAATTGAGCGTCCACTTTTCAAGGCACATAACATGTCCGTTTCAAGATGGGAATGAACTCAGAATGGTCCCCTGAGGTTTTTTATGATACACACAGACCGTGCATTAAAAAACCTCAGGGGACCATTCTGAGTTTATTCCCATCTTGAAACGGACATGTTATGTGCTTTGAAAAGTGGACGCTCAATTCTGCCAGTTGAGGTTTAAGTTTTGGTTTTTGGCTAAAAATATAATAGTTACCCGTTTTTCTTTGATGTATTCAATCTGACGTAGAGGCAGCGAGTCTTTTGCTTATATTGAGGTTCTAAATGTAGCAGGGCTAGGCTGCTTTAAACCCTAGATCCATGTCCCAAAGCTGGATCCTGTCTGCTTTGCAGCAGATAGCTGGTGAGGGAAGCTATATTTATGGGACCTCTTTGCGAGTGACCCGTTGCCCACGTCGGGCTAACATCATGAAAAAGAAAAACTATGGTATTTGTCATTTACCATTACTTATTCGGACTATAGTGGATTTAATTATCCCAGAAGAGTTCCTTGTTCCATGCACGGTCTGTGTGTATTATATATATATATATATATATATATATATATATGTGTGTGTGTGTGTGTGTGTGTGTGTGTGTATACATGGAAGATAAATGTCCTTAACGTTTATATTTAGAACGACTTCCAATCATCAGTAAATTAATTAGCGAATCTCATTGATTTCTATCCGATCCCATTTATTCAGTCAAATTCAAGTTTATTCAACCCAATGAGAGAGATTCAACTGTAAACACGCTCTCTCTCTCTCTCTCTCTCTCTCTCTCTCTCTCTCTTTCTCTCTCTCTCTCTCTTTCTCTCACTTTAGAGAGACGTCTCTAGTTGATTGTGTCCCACATAACATGATCAACCATCGAGCAACTCCTTTTTTTTAGCATTTGCCCCATAAACACCTCCGAGTGGGAGACTCTTGAATTCGCCGTAGCAACAACGGATGATCACCCACGAAACACTTTCATTCTCTAAAATGGACAAGTACAAGTGGATAGATACATTGACCTCCCACTGATATTCCTCGCCGGAGAGAGATTTTTCCGTACTCTCGTGGTGGCAAAACACCGCGAAGTATGAACGACTCAATAGGTATATCATTTGCTGCATAAACACCTTTTACGGCGGGAGACTCAGATTGAAACTGCGCGACATTCGAAGAGTTGGCTGATACATACATATCACAGACATCCCATTACAGAAAACACGCTAACACACTTTCCTGCCTTGTTAATATGTTTAAGAGTAGAATAGAAAAATACTTTGTAGAAACATGATATCATAAAAAATGCAGGACATGAATGAGGCGACGTTTTATCTTTTCGTTGGCTGGATGCGCATGACGGGTCAGGGCATGGTGTGGAAAATCTGATTTCTGTTCTTAATTTTTGTTTTCATACGTTTGAAGTTTCTGTGACGATACCAAGTGGTTGATGGTGCGATCGGCACAAGTATATTATTGGTTAGTTTATACAGCGGTGCTATCAATAATCTCTGTGTGCATGGCGTAACTGTAGAGCTATCTTATATATTCTCCTCTTTAAAATTTCCTTAGCTACTTTTCCTCGGTCGAGGTGGGTTTTTTTCAACCTTTTGCCGTACCCGCCTCTGATGCTTTTCTATCCAGTTTTCTACTACTGCTAGAAGAATTTAAAAATGAACAGTTAATAAGAGAAATCTCCCGAGTGGACCGAAAGGGCTTTGAGGCTTCCTGTTATCCTTGTAACTCTTTGTAACTCACTCTCTCTCTCTCTCTCTCTCTCTCTCTCTCTCTCTCTCTCTATTTTGATGGCAAGAATTCCTTCTTCGTAATATGCCTCGAAGCTTTCCCTTAACTCAAGATATCTCATCATTTTCATGAGCCAAAAGCGGATCCTTTAAATGGATAAATTGAACATTTGTCTGAAACGAGTTGTCATGTTTGAGTTGCTTCGGAATTATGCGTCACTCTTTCGCTCAATGTCACCAAATGTTAAAATAAGAGTAATGCATTAATTATTAATATTAATTAGTACATTAGTATTAATGTATTACTCTTATTTTAAAAATGTGTTAGTCAAATGTTTATAACTGTTTTGTATTCAGGGTGTTTAGAAATTCTTACTTACATAGATGAATGCTCATGTAATATATGTGTGTGTGTGTGTGTGTGTGTGTGTGTGTGTGTGTGTGTGTGTTTCTTGATCATGAATAACACCACCTTTATTAACATGGGTGATTCTGTATTATTCAAATATATGTTCTTAAAGCAGTGACGTAATTTTGAGAGGACGAACCAACGTAATTATTACATTTTTTCCAATGAATATTTATTAAACCAAGAGTTTATAGACGCGGCTGAAGTCGTGTGGGTAGAGAGAAAGCTATTCGAAACGTCTGTCATCATAAAGGTATGACACTTGCCTCTTATTTTTAGAGTTATGCTTCGCACTCACATATAAAAGTGATATCATTTCACTCATTTTTCTCCACGTCAACGTTTATACCTCCCATCAATATATATATATATATATATATATATATATATATGAGCTCCAAGTACTGCTGATTCCGTTATTCTCGTCCTTTCAGCTAATAGCCTTTAAATGGATCTTTCGTGCGTTCGCTCCAACTTTACGTGGTCCCTAATGGCGGTGATATATATTTTCAATTTTTTTTCTTTTTTTAATAAAAATAATCCTCTAAAAATTACTTATTAAACATTAGTCTCAGACTATAAATAAAGGTTCAGTTCTTGAATCCAGAATAACGTTGCCAAAACCATTGATTTATATTACATCCGATACTTCATTTTTTTTCCGAGGTTTAAAACTGCATGTATAGAGAATGTACTCTTACATAATAATCAAATGGGAAGTTTGCCCGTATCAATTTTTCGTGGAAATGCTGAATATTAAATATATGCAGTTAATAATACACGTACACGCACAAGTACGCGCGCACGCACACCGTACTATTTTTTTAATAGTATTATTGTAATATTTACAAATGCACAGAGACTTTTTTGTACTGTATGTACCGGGTGTGTATAAAGTAAAACGAGTGAAGAGACAAATCCGATTTGAATTATATTAACGCGAGTGAAAAATGGATAAGTAATATTTATTATAGGTATTTTATGACAATAAGATTTATAATGTTTATAACAGGTGCTGAAAATGTCTTTAACAGTTAAAAATAGGTTGAAACTAGGTTAAACCAGTTCAAATCAGATTTGGCTCTTCACTCGCGTTATTTTATACACACCCTGTACTTCTTCTATTGCATGTATACTACTACATACTCCATAAATATTTCAAATAAAGTAGCTAACGTTATTTCATTTCGTATTTTAATTATTTAATAAACACTTGTTTTATTTCATCTTAACATTATCTACTTTCTTTGAAAGGTCCAAAAGAGCCAGTTCATGACTTATCTGTCCCATCATTTTCTTTTTTTTATTTTACTGTTGGTTCGATTATCATTTTTATTTTTCACTTTATCAACTCCTCTACACCTTCGTGGTAGTACCTATTGTAAATATATTGGTATCGTGTGGGTATACAATGTTTTTTGTGTACAATTCTTTCGTCTGAGAATATATAAATAAATAAATATATATATATATATTTCACTATTTTAATAATGTAATTGCATTTCGCTCATCGCTGTGAAATATTGAGAAAAATGAAGACTAATTCAACTTGACTGTTACAGTTTAGAAAATTAGGCCAATGCCAGTGACTAATATACGAGTATATCTGGCCGATATTCAGCGCTTTATATAAAAAAAAATTTGGCTATTTTTTTTTAGCATTTGCTTTAATTTTAACTTTTAAGATATTTTTAGATTAACCTCGAGTAAACAGATTCTAATTCGTGTCTAATGAAATGACGTCTATTCGCTTTATTTGTTGATCATTTATAAGAAGGATGTGTGTATATATATATATATATATACAGTATATATTACAGTCAAAAGCCGAAATTAGTCAATACACTTAATGACTGGTGTTGTAGTTTAAACTTTTACATTTCACCTTTAATGTAATGATATTTATTATAGTAACATTTTTATTTACTAATAATATTAGTTGTTATATCGAACTTACGCTGTACTACAAATTTTAACAGTTCTTCAATAATGAATATTTCGTTTAACTGCAGCAGCGTGACTCGGCAGCGCGTGTTTGATTAGGCCTAACGTATGGGAAGCCGAAACACGAAATAGATTTTACATGATTTTATTCAATTAAACTTTTGAAACAAGGTGATTTAAGGTGAGAGCGAATTAAGATGAAGGTGACAACGAAAGAGAGAGATTAAGTCGGCCTGAGCCGACTATAATTAAAGGAACTAAATTAAAATGCACAATGAAACACAATGTGCCTTACGATCACAAATCTCAGCGAAGATCTCTTTCGTAAATGAGGGGAAGAGTTGCCAACTGTAAATTTGAAAACTAACTACAGCCATCCCCCGGTTAACGACCTACTCGTTTATCGACCACCCGCGGATACGACCGCGACCGATCGTACCGATTTTTGGAAATCATACAATGTTTTGCATTGTATAAAAAACATTGCAACTGCTTGGGATGTTACTGCGAAGTGTATGAAAGGCATTTGGAAGAAGTGCCTAAAACGATCTGTGGGTAATTTCGAAGGCTTCGATAAGTTTGAAAATGTCGATGAAATTAATAGAAAAATAGTGTTATTCGCCAATACCCTCAATTTAGAAGTAGAAGTGGAAGATGTGGAAAACTTAGTGGAATACCAAGAGGGAGAGCTGACAAACGAAGAGCTGATAGAGTTGGAAGAACAACAGCATTTGGAGGAAGAAGAAAGAAAAGAAGAAAAAGAAAAAGCACCAAAGCCGTAAAACAAGGCTTTCGTTTACCGACCATTTCGTTTACCGACCTGCTCGTCGGAACGGAACCCGGTCGTTAAACGGGGGATGGCTGTAATACTACTACTACTCGGCATACCAACTGGTATTTTAAAAACTCTCTCTCTCTCTCTCTCTCTCTCTCTCTCTTTGCTGTTAATATAAACAAATTTCTAATTAATAATCACATTAATTCCAATAATATAATTACATTGATCAATACGCGTATTGACTGATTTCGGCTTTTGACTGTAACATATATATAAAACGAAGGAGGGGCCAAGGGCGAATGCCCCCTCTATAGAGGAAGAAGAGAGCCAAAATCAAGGTTCAGGGTATTCGAGATGTCTGAACACTTGGATTGAGGAAGATTGTTACAGAGTTGACCGGTTGAGTAGATGAAAGATTGAAAATACCGATTAACCCTTGCGTTACAGAGTTGGACAGAAAAGGAATGAGAAAGTGTAGAAAATCTGGTACTGCGTGCTCTCCTTAAAGGAGGAGGCATGCAGTTAGAGAGTTCAGAAGAGCGGTGTCCGTTATAATAGCGATAGTAAAGTGAGAGTGAGGCAGCGAAGAAAGAGGGATTGAAGACGGTAAGAGGCGGGGAACTGATGAGACGAAAAGGCTTTGTTTCCACAAGTCAAGTATAGCTGTGTGAGTTGAGCCATCCCACACGTGAGAACTGTACTCCATACAGGGGCGGAGAGGACCCCTGAGCAGAGACAGGAACTGAGCGGGGGTGAAGAAACTGCGAAGCCGTACAGCCTAGCCTCTTGGAAGCTCTTTTGGAAAGAGAGTATACGCCTCAGTAGTGTAGTGGTTAGCGTCACTGACTACGAATCCATTGGCCCTAAGATCGAAACCCGATGATAGCAGGCGGCGCGCAGCAAAACCCAACTGTTCATCCTCCCACACAATAAAAATTGGTACATAAATGGGTACCCTGGGTAGCCTAGTGGTTCGGAAGCTGGGCTGCTGGAGGGGCGTGGTTCTGATTCCACGTTAAACTGTAGGTCTAAGGTGGAGTAACAACCTTGACCTTCGTCAGAATGAACAATTCGGGCGGAAACAAAACTAAGGTTATAACCAAGGTTTTACGTGAACTTTCTAGGAAAGATTACGAGAAAAGGAAACGCCAAGAATGTTAAGAGAAGAGAAGGATTGAGTTGTGTATTGTTGAAGGTAAGGAGATAGTCGTGTGGAAGATTGTGACGAGTAGACAGATGATAGAACAGTTTTTGAGGTTATTGAAAACCACAAGGTTTTCTCTGCCCGAGTCAGAGATAGCAGAAAGATCAGAGGCCAGTGCACCATAGCCACCCTACGCGAAGCATGGAGTGATTGTTGATAGCGACGCTTTGTGAAGCGGGTGGGAAGTGAAGAGTGGAATCATCGGCATAGGAGTGGATAGGACAGGAAGTACGATTTAATAGATCATTGATAAATAAAAGGAAAAGAGTGGTGACAGGACAGAGCCCTGAGAAACACCACTATTAATAGCTTTAGGAGAAGAACAGTGGTCTCTACAACCGCAACTATGGATCGGCCAGAAAGGAAATTAGAGATGAATGCACAGATAGAAGAATAGAAACCGAAGGAGGGTAGTTTGGAAATTTAAAGATTTGTGCCAGACTCAGTCAAAAGCTTTTGATATAATATGAAATAATAACCAAGACCTGACCTAAAATAACCTAAGTGAAAGCCGCAATCAGTTGGTGCTCTTTTTTACCGTGTATAATAATTATTTACTCAAATTTTAATTAAAAAAATCGAAATCAAATTACTGCTACTTCATGCTACCTCGGGATTTCACACATCCAGTTTTTTGTTTTATTTTATTTTAGGTTAGGTCTAATCTTGTGTCGTTAGTTTGGATTGTAGACATTTCACCATTCCTTATAGGTCTATTCGAACTGAGGCGTGCATGAGTTCTGCACGTTGGTTAGACATCCCTTTTAAAATAGGGTAAAAGTTGTGACGGTGTATCATTACACTTCAATTTTATACGCGTAAAAATATAAATCGTAAATATGGCAATTTACTCGTAAAAATATTGGAAGAAACAAGTACAGTAAGTGTACAATAAAGTTCTTTGCAGTGTTACCCCTGTTCTCAATTATAAGCCTACTCCCACATAAGATGCATGACGTTACGAGAACCAATGTTATTATACCACTGTTTACTTATAAAGTCATTTTGGGACTATAATATTGCTATATTTTTAAAGCATAATAGGTCAATATTTACGTTATTAATCACATACATCTTATATTAGCTGACGGAAAATATTTTTTTAAGAATTGTACATTTTCTAGTATTGATTTGGATATATATATGTAATTTGCGCCGAATTCCAATATCCAAATAGGATTAGATGGAGAAAAGTGTTATGTATGCCCTTGTAAAGTATCGTTGTACCAAGAAATAAACCCTTGCAGGGTATTTGCAGCACATATGGCATCATTACTAAGAATATTTTAAAGGGTCATTCTACCCACGTGACACGCACACGCAGCCCATTACCACTGATTTTGTTTATCCTATTGAAGACGTGTCCTTAATCATCGTCCTTTTCACGCGCGTTTCCTCAATCTGTATTGGAGTCACGTACGTTGTGTAAGGCCCAGTGCATCATTCATCAGAAGATGCACACGTTTGGGTCGTATAAATGTATTGGCTCTTATCCTTCGAATCACAAATTGTGTGTGTGTGTGTGTGTGTGTGTGTGTGTGTGTGTGTGTGTGTGTGTGTGTGTGTTTTTACTTATCTGATTATATATGTATTATATCTTAAAGTTTGTTAAATAAAACTTGAAATATATAAAAATAATTAATTTTAAATTGTATTTGTTTTCTCTGCTACATTCAAAATAAATTATATTGTCAACGTTCCCCTTTTTTATATTCGTTGTAGTTCATACTTTTCCCCTCAAAGTGTGTCATCAGTGAATTTACGCTGGTTATGACATTTTCACAACAAATAATATTGAAATTGGAAGCTAAAAAATTTAACTTCATTATATATATATATATATATATATATATATATATATATATATATATATATATATATATGCAGACTGCAAATTACAATACTTGCAAAATTTAGCTACGGAAACCAGCATAGATATCATATGTCTAACGGAAACACACGCAAGTGCGAAAAAGGCTGTGAAAAGTTGAAAACTGCATCGAGAATACTGAAATAGCATTGCTGGACTACAACATATACAGAGCAGATAGAGTGGCTAGACGAGGAGGAGGGTGTTGTATTTACGTGTAAACACTTACACATGTGAAGTGAGGGTAAAGAAACCAAACAGCTCAGTTGAAGTTATTATATTAGAAGTAAAAGAACTGAACCTAACCATTATGAACATCTACAGACCACCAAACACCACAAAAAGTGAATTCCAATTTGCTACAAATGAAATAGAAAACTTATTAAAATTACTTGAAAGTCCAGGCAACAAATATTCTAATTTTCGGAGATTTTAATTTCCTATTCATATCATGGAAGAAAAATGACGAAGTTATATATGTTGATAAGTTTCATGGCAACATTACTAAAGATGACAGAACCCAAGCAACAATGATATTAGATATTATGGAACATTACGCCCTTACCCAGGAAATTGGTGAAGCCACGAGAAAGGAGAACGTTTTGGATTTAATCTGGACAAATAACAACGAGATAATAATAAATAAAAAAGTAACGCACACAAAGTTCTCCGACCATAACCTCATCGATATACAATTGAAGTTAGCACCCAGAGGTCCGAAAACGCATCCTACAGAGGCGGATGAATATTTGAAGGCTTAAACATAAATTCAAAGAAAGTAAATTGGGAAAACGTAAATAAAGATTTAAAGGAGGTAAATTGGGAATTACTACTGCACGAGAAGACTCCACAAGAAATATTATGTATAACAGAGACGGAAACCAAACCTATAATACTGAAACATATTCCAGAGAGACAGGAAAGAAAACTTAGCAAGCTCGAGAGGAAAATCAGGACTCTATTCAGGCAACGAAGACAAACCGTAAAATATCTCCACAGATGCAGAACTGATGCAAAGAGACTCAAACTAGAGAGGAAACTTGGCGAAATAGAAATGGACCTAAAGCAAACATTCATACATAAGACAAACGAGGAGGAAAACAAGGTAGCAGAAAACATAAAAAATAACCCAAAATACTTCTACACTTTTGCGAAAAGGAAAATGCAGTGTAAGGAGAGTATTGGACCGTTGATAGACGGGGAGGCCGAATACACAAATGACCCGAAAGAAATAAGTGAACTGCTTAGGGAACAATTTAAATCTGTGTTTAGCACCCCTAAGTCCGAGATGGAAGTGGAAAACCCAGACGAGTTTTTCGACATTGATACAGATCAACCAAGAACAAATCCCGGCACAAACCTATTAATGGACTTCGAGTTCACGGAAGGAGATGTAATTACGGCCTTATCACAGATGCGAGACAATTCAGCGCCAGGGCCAGACACAGGGAGTGCCACATTTCTGAAGAAATGCAAAGAGAGTATTGCAAAACCGCTATACTTACTAAGGAGGAAATCACTCGACACAGGACAAATTCCACTCCCATTAAAGAACGCGAACATTGCCCCCCCATTTAAAGGTGGTAACAGAGCAATGCCCAAAAATTATCGGCCAGTGGCTCTCACCTCACACCTTATAAAGTGTTGTGAACGCATAATTAGAGGCAAAACTACCTACTACCTACAAGAAAAAACTTATACAATCCAAATCAACATGGCTTCAGGGCGGGTACATCATGCCTGTCACAGCTACTAGACCACCAGGAGAAAATATTAGGAACATTCCGTCGAGGACAAAACACTGATGTAATATATACTGACTTTGCTAAAGCCTTCGATAAATGTGACCATGGAATCATAGCACACAAACTTAAGGATACAGGAATTACTGGAAAGCTAGGAAGGTGGATATTTAATTTCTTGACGCAAAGAACGCAAAGAGTGGTGGTAAACGGAGTTAAATCGGAAGTCTCGGAAGTCGTGAGCTCTGTCCCACAAGGGACAGTATTAGCTCCCTTGCTGTTCATGATTGCAGATATTGATGCAGATATTAAGGACAGTATTGTATCATGCTTCACAGATGACACAAAGATATGTAAGGAAATATTGAACAAAGATGACATAAGAAAACTAACTACAAAACGACATTGAAACATTATTCCAGTAGGCAGAAGAAAACAATATGAAGTTCAACGAAGAAAAATTTCAACTTCTAAGATATGGTAATAACAAAGTTAGAGAAAAAAGGGTACAAAACTCCGCAAGCCAAACAGATAACCAAATCCACAAGTCAGGGATCTTGGAGTAATAATGTCGTCGGATGCAGAATTCAGAGAGCACTATAAAATCAAAATCACAACGGCTAGAAAAATAATGGGAATAATCTGGAGGAGCTTCCGCAGCAGAAAAGCAAACATCATGCTCAAATTATGGAAGAGTCTAGTCCTACCAATAATTGAGTATTGCTCAGTACTCACAAGCCCACACAGAAAAAGAGACATTGCGAGCATTGAAGCTATACAAAGGACTTTTACGTCTAAGATAGAGGAAACGGAAGGTGAAGACTACTGGTCTCGACTACAATCCCTGGAACTCTACTCACTTGAAAGAAGGCGCGAGCGGTACACAATAATATACATATGAAACATACTTGAGGGTTCTGTCCCTAACCTCAGAAATGAAATAGAAACAAACTGGAATGAGAGAGGAGGCAGATTTTGTACGGTCCCAGCTGCGGTGGGACAAGGAGCCATGAAAACGAGGATGGAAAATTACCCTCAGAAACGGGGCCCAAAGCTTTTCAATGTCCTTCCAAAAGAAGTAAGGAATCTCCAGCACACTGACCTGAATAACTTCAAGAACCAGCTGGACAGATTCTTGTGCAAAGTACCTGACCAGCCATGCGTGGCTGGCTACGAGGGCAGGAGGAGCTCAGAGAGCAATTCCCTCCTTCACCAAGTCCCGCAAATGAGGCGGGATGCTGCAGAGGGTCGACCGCAGGTCGATCCTGAACCATCGTTCAAACTCAACAAAAGTAACACAATAAGTAATATATATATATGAAAGGCAATGACAACTACGATGTTATATACACAGATTTTGCTAAAGTTTTCGAAAAAATGTAACCATGGTATAATAGCACATAAAATTAAATATATGGGAATAACAGGCAAAGTGGGAAAATGGATCTACAACTTCCTCAGAGAACGTCTGCAGGTTGTCAAAATTCAAGGTATATCATCATCAGAATCGGAAGTACGCAGTTCAGGACCACAAGGGACAGTACTGGCCCCACTCCTGTTCATTATCATGCTAACAGACATAGACAGCGGAGTAAACAGCAACAGTATAGTAACATCCTTTGCAGACGATACAAAGATCAGCAGAAAAATCAGCGATGTACATGACGTGGAGGCCTTGCAGAGGGACACGAACAAAATATACAAATGGTCAGAAGACAACAACATGTCATTTAACACCGAGAAATTTCAGCTCCTGAGATATGGTAGAAAAGAAGAACTTAAACAGACTGCATATTATGCTCCAGATAGACAGGAAATTCAGAGAAGCACGAAAGCGATCGATCTCGGGATAAGAATGACAGATGATGCGAAATTCGAAACACAAAATCAGGTAGCGATAAATAAAGCAAAAAAGTCGCCGGTCAGGTACTAAGAACGTTCAAGAGAAGGGACAGGTCAGTAATGATTCCCCTGCTAAAAACACTGACTATACCAAAACTTGAATGCTTAGTTTTGACGTCCCCATATAAAACTAATAAACTAGAAGAAACGCAAAGGCATTTCACAGCCAAGATTGATGGCTGCAAAGAACTCAACTACTGGGAAAGACTACGTAAACTAAATCTGTACTCCCTGGAAAGAAGAAGAGAGAGGTACACCATAACCTACATATGGAAAATGATCGAAAAACTGGTACCAAACCTAAAACTAAACCCAATTACCATTCAAACAACGCTGGACAATAGGAAAGACAGAATATGTAGTGTTCCCAAACTAAAGGCCCGACAAGGGACCTCTTCAACTCTGAAGGAAAATAGTTTGGTTGTCAGAGGGCCAAGACTTTTCAACCAGCTTCCAAAAGACCTCAGAAACGTAACGGGGGTCAAAGTTGAAGTCTTCAAGAGAAGACTGGATGCCTGGCTCAGGACGGTACCAGATGAGCCGGGCGTGCCTGGCTATGTACGGTGGAGAGCGCAAGAAAGCAACTCGCTCCTCCACCAAGCCAGACCTAGAGGCGGGGCCACCAGCTTGATCTCCGTGTGAAGAGAGACCAACGCACGAGACAACATAAGGTTCCTAAAGTATATATATATAAACTGTTTCTTTAATGCCCCTTCCTGGCACTTTTGTTCATATAAAGTATTTTTATAGTTTTATATGAGTATACAGTATATGTATATATTTTGTTCTGGGGTAAATATGTAATGTATGAGCTGTTACTTCGTGCATGAATATATAAAAAAAACCTTTGGTTAGCTTTCACCCGAATTGTTCATTCTAACGAAGGTCAAGCTTTTCATTCCACCTTAGACCTACAGTTTAACGTGAAACCACGCCCCACCAGCTGCCCAGCGTCTTAACCATTAGGCCACCCAGGGTACCCATTTATCTACCAACCACTTTCTTTACTGTGTGGAAGGATGAACAGCTGGGTTTTGCTGCGCGCTGGCTGCCGTCACCGGGTCTCAATCCCGGGGCTGATGGATTCGAATCAGCGACGCTAACCACCACATATATACTGTATATATATATATATAGTTTCCTATATCGATGCTTATACTGTATATCTTAGCATCTGCTTGTCTTTATCTCTTTATTTTCTCCTTTCACACTCGTGTTTGTCTGTTTTGCATCGGATTATCTCTCTCTCTCTCTCTCTCTCTCTCTCTCTCTCTCTCTCTCTCTCTCTCTCTCTCTCTCCTTTTTCTTTTTTCGGTGCCTCCGCATTACGTCCCGGTCTCCCTGTACGAGCGAGGAGCAATTCTGAGGGCGGAAATCAATAGGATGGCGCCACGGATGTCGAATTACAGATGCAGAGGAAGCGGTTAAGAACATCCTCTCGGACTTCTCAAACCCATACAATCCGATCTCCCTACATAGTCAAAGATTTCTTCTAAATATGCACATTTGGTATGGCATTAAAAGCTTCTCTTTCTCTTTCCACTTGGAATACAATAAATATATTATATATATATATATATATGGTGAGTCAAAAGTCTCCATACATAGGCAAAATGGTCATGATAAATAATGGTAAGTAAATTATTATTTATTTTTTATTTTTTGCAGGTGATGTGCTAAGATGCCTTTGTATGTGCCATCCGTATGTGCATTCAGTGTAATGGTGCCCACATAGAGCATATTTTGTGACTTACAAGTGATTGCATAATGAAGTGACCATTTTGCCTATGTATGGAGACTTTTGACTTACCCTGTGTATATATATATATATATATATATATATATATATATATATATATATGTATATATATTATATATATATATATATATATATATATATTTACTCTTAAGTTGAAGCATAAAAATTCAAAGTTTTTAAATTTGGATCCTTCGCTTAGTACAGTCCAGCAATTTAAAAATTAGGTTTAGCGTATGTATATCCTGTATATATTCCCCCCCCCAAAAAAAAATAAAACGAGGAAAAGAAAAACAATATCAACCGAGCCAAACACATTTTCAGACCTTCAAAATGCGATGTTAACTACACGCAAAAGCGCTCTGTTGATATCGTTTTTTTTTTTCCTTGTTAGTTTTTAGTGCACATATTTTACTATTTAAGGGAATATTTTTCACACACACGCACGCACGCACGTATACTGTATATCGTCTCTCTCTCTCTCTCTCTCTCTCTCTCTCTCCCTAAATATATATATATATATATATATACATATATATATATATCACTCCTTGTTTATCCGTTCCTTTCACACTGATTATATTGAAGGCATACTCGTATAAGAACTTTCTTTCACAGTAGTGTTGTTGATGGTGCTCTTATTCCTCTTTGCTGTGCATCTTATCAATAACAAAGCTTCCTTCTTTCGGATTTTATTAGGATTTGTGTGATAAAAGCGGTTGAAGCTAGCTATATATATATATATATATATTATATATTATATATATATATATATATATATATTAATATATATATATATATATATATATATATATATATATATATAACGTGTGGGTGTGTTGACAAAGTAGTTTTTGTTCGCTGTTAATTATTATAAAACGTTTTTGTTTCTCGTCCTTTGGTGTTTGCGGATGAAAAAGGATTTGTATCGGAAATAATATGTATAGATTTTATACATTTCAATAAATTAATTATTTGTGATATATGTCGTAAAAACGGAAATACATTCTATTTGTAGAGTCTCATTGTATAAAATATATTTTCTTTTAATTAAAATTGAACTCGCAGCTGCAACGTTTGTTTCAAAACTCTTTTGAGCTTCATTTATATTTCAAATGAAAAATATAGATAATTACAGAGCCAATAAAATACTTACTAATTGTTATAAGAACAAAGAAAGAGTCTATCACGCGCGTAATAATTGTAAAAGATTTAATATTAATTAATGTTAGGCCTCTAGGGTACAAACTCTGAAGCGGCGGTTCTCAAACTAGGGTACGCTAAAGATCAACGAGGGGCACGTGGCACACCGGAAGAAATTCCAAAAATAGAACTATATTTACTCGCGCGAAAATATGAAAAAATAATCTCGCAACGAAAGAGGAAATGGGTCATCTAACGGTTAGCCACAAAATGCGGGAGTCTGTTGTCATTTCATTACAAACAGAGACATAATGAAGTTCCGAAATGTATACATCCGAGTTTATGTAGAAGTTTTAACTTTACTGCCTCTGAAAGTTGAGATTTCAAAGTTAGAGATGGAATTGAGAATAATGTGCTAAAGTTGTCACAGATACGCTTATTTTAATGGACATAAAAATTTATTTATAATATTGATTACGTAAATTTACAATATTAAATTATAAACAACATTGTGGTACGAATTTATTGACACAAGGTAAAATAGGGGAAGATTACGTGAATAGTCAGTATCTAAAGGTAGCCAGCCCAGAAAGTTTGGAAAACACTGCCCTGGGGAGATATTTAATGTTTTGAACTTTCTTCTACATTTTCAATATGTGGGAGCAATCAAGAGCAGGAAAGTATGTCATATTCACAATTCCAATCATACCATGATATCAGTTGTTCCCAACCTTTTTTAGGCCAACACCCTTTATGTCCATCAATATTTGCTGGTGCCCCTTCATAAAGATAATAACATAACAGGATAAGTGATTTATTAATAGAAGGTAGCAATTTTACAGTTTCCTAGCGCCCCCTAAGATTCTCAAACGCCCACTCGGGGGAGGGGTGGTGCTCACGTTGGGAACCACTGTGCTATATTAATTATTGATATATAATTAAAATTCTATAAATTTAACTAATGAATTACTCTTAATCGTCGTCAACTCGAGTTAATATGGTTCCAGAGATAGCCAAAGAAGGTTTTGTACACGATCTGATTCCTTTGAAGTTGATATTTTAAGAGGCATTTCATTAAATAACATTTCAATATATTTTTGGATATCTTGGTAATAATTAATATTAAAAATTAATCATAATAAATTAGTTTTAACATTGAACAGTAGGAACCCTAAAACGGGGACCCCGGGAGACCCTAAAATATGGCAAAAGAAGCGTGTTGCATTATTCTATCACTTCTTAAATTTATATTTTAAGTAAAATTTCTCTTGAGCAACTTAAAAAAAAAAAAAAAAAAATACAGGTTTTTGACACTTGATGTTTTTTAACTGCAAATATTGTTTTTAACAAACCACAACAAATCAAGACGCAAATATATATATATATATATATATATATATATAATATATACGAGGGTAATTCAATAAGTATCCGCACTTTCTATTTTCACAATTTTATTTCCACATCTGGTAGATTATAAACACATCACTTCTCAACATAGTCTCCATGTTTCTCAATACACTTAGTCCAGCGATCTACAAGCTTCCTAATGCCATCATAAAAGAATGTTTTTGGCTGTGTGCGTAGCCAGTCATGCACCGCCTCCTTCAGGTCATCATCGCCTTGGAATCGCTGACTTCTCAAAGCGTCTTTTAGTGGTCCAAACAGGTAAAAATCCGAAGGTGCCAGTCTGGACTGTAGGCTGGATGGTCGAGAACTTCAAATTAAGTTCTTGAAGGCATTTTCTAGTCTGTGCAGCGGTATGAGGGCGCGCATTGTCGTGTACAGAATAACACCTTCCGACAATTTCCCTCTCCGTTTTGTGCGAATTGCTTGCTTTAACTCATTCCGAAGCATGTCAGAATACGATGCACTTGTTACTGTAGTTCCACGCTCTAGATAATGTTCAAGGATAGCGTGGAACTACAGTAACAAGTGCATCGTATTCTGACATGCTTCAGAATGAGTTAAAGCAAGCAATTCGCACAAAACGGAGAGGGAAATTGTCGGAAGGTGTTATTCTGTTACACGACAATGCGCGCCCTCATACCGCTGCACAGACTAGAAAATGCCTTCAAGAACTTAAATTTGAAGTTCTCGACCATCCAGCCTACAGTCCAGACCTGGCACCTTCGGATTTTTACCTGTTTGGACCACTAAAAGACGCTTTGAGAGGTCAGCGATTCCAAGGCGATGATGACCTGAAGGAGGCGGTGCATCACTGGCTACGCACACAGCCTAAAAACATTCTTTTACGATGACATTAGGAAGCTTGTAGATCGCTGGATTAAGTGTATTGAGAAACAAGGAGACTATGTTGAGAAGTGATGTGTTTATAATCTACCAGATGTGGAAATAAAATTGTGAAAATAGAAAGTGCGGATACTTATTGAATATATATATATATATGTGTATATATGTGTATATATATATATATATATCAGTGACGTACCTTGACCTTCGAACATCGGCACGCAATGTGAAGTACATGAGCCCTTGCCTGGATCAGAAAATCAAGCAAATATAATTTCGAGGAATTTCCTAATATAAGAGCAAGCGTAAAAAATATATCTTACAAATTACTAAAATTGAAAACTTTTTTTTTGTAATGGTTTCCAATACATGATACATAAATTAAACGTAACTTCAAATATTTTCCTTTAATAAATAATTAATCAATAATTGATTACTCGCGAAGTAATAGCAAAAATTATTTAGGTTTCAAGTCTGTGCCAATTAGAGCTTATGGATCAAGTTTTTTATTATTTATAATTCAAATTTATTCTTCTGGTGTTTGAAGCAAACTCATCTATAAGAGTGCCATTGAAGTTTAGACTTCATTAAACTTTTATCAGTAATTCCTTTTCATTACTAAGAAGTCCTAGAAATGACAGTCTGATAGCCAATTCACTTTACCATAAGTTGAAGTATGAAATCTGCGGGTATACTATTTTTTTTTATTTGAACTAGATTAGGTAATTGCGGTTGTGGTTTATTTGCATTTTTTATTCGTATCTTTTCTTTAATTGTTTTGGAAGAAAATGAACTTTTGGTCTGTTCGCATATCAAACATTTATTTTCAGATGCACTCATTATGTAAATCTTTAAAAAAAAAGGGGGTAAAGGATATTTTTAAATCCACAAACGTACAAAATTACGATAGTTGGATGGTCACAAATAACACCATTTCTGGCACTGCATGACCTTGAAATGATGAGAGCCTCGAGATTTCGTTGGCAACTTAACTGTAATGCGCGACGTTGCCAGTGTTCACCATCCCAGCCTTCTAAAATAAACTACATATTAATAAAATACTTAAAAATTACTCTTATTCTGAAGTTAATTTACTACTCACAATTAATAATTAAGTCACAGTAGAATTGTATACGAGTCATGCTTATAACTAAGGTAATCATATTTGATAAAATTTTAACTTTACATGGACTGTTTGAGTTGAAACGCAAATTGAAAGTTGCGTACATTGTGACTTTTCTCAGCCAGCTAGGGAAATATAATTTTCTTTATTCACGATGGCGAGGACTTGAAGAGAAAGGTAAATAAAAGTTTAATTAGGTTAATTTTATCTTGTGATAAATTTTCGTTGGGTACGCTGAGAGTACCTAGCTTACCCTGACTGCACGCCACTGAGATATATATATATATATATATATATATATATATATATATATATATATATATATATTTATATTTATATTTATATATATATATATTGACATATGGATGTAGCGACACCACCACCCGCTGAAATGTGGCAACGAGCTCCGCATTTCCTGAGATACTAAGCCTCAGATCCAAGTTCTTCTGCCTTCTCACCACAAGTCCTTGGGAAATGAGATTTTTTATAATATATATATATATATATATATATATACACGAGGGTCGGTACGAAAGTAATGCCTCTTATTTTCCAGTTCGTAAATACAATAAGAGTCATTACTTTCGTACCAACCCTCGTATATCAACAGTTACTCCATGATTCGCGGAGTACGGCTATGGAACACCTGACCTGATCTTTCTGCTATCTCTATTAGGCAGAGAAAACCTTGTGGCTTTCAATGCCTTAAAAACTCGGTTTCTCCCTCTGTCTACTCGTCACACGACTATTCCCTTCCCTTCAAAAACACACAACTCAATCCTTACTCTTCTCTTAACGTTCTTGGCGTTTCCTTTTCTCGTGATCATTTCCTGAAAGATCTCGTATACTCTCTTTCCAAAACAACTTCTAAGAGGTTAGGTGTGCTGTACCGCCTCCGCAGTTTTTTCACCCCCACTCAGTTGCGGTATCTGTACAGGGGTCTTGTCCGCTCCTGTATGGAGTATGCTTCTGATGTATGGGGTTGCTCAACCACACAGCCGTACTTGACCAGGTGGAATCAAAGGCTTTTCGTCTCATCAATTACCCGCCTCTTACTGAGTGTCTTCATCCCTCTCTCTTCGCCGCAATGTTGCCTCACTCTTTCTTTACTATCGTTATTATAATGGACACCACTCTTCTGAACTCTCTAACTGCACGCCGCCTCCTTTGAGGAAAGCACGCAGTACCAGATTTTCGACACTTTCTCATTCTTTTTCTGTCCAACTCTCTAACGCAAGAGTCAATCGGTACTTTCAATTTTTCATCTACTCAACCGGTCAACTGTGGAACAGTCTTACTCAGTCCATCTTTCCCCTTGTCTGTGACCCCCAAATTCCAATCTTTCAAACGCAGAGTGTATAAGTATCTCCAAGACTCTGGACCTTGATTTGGCTCTCTTCTTCTCCTATGGGGGGGGGGGGGCGCTTTTGCGGGCATCCGTCCTTGGCCCCCTCCTTCCTACATAAGAAATATATATAAATCTAATTAATATCTTTGCTATTAGAGGGTTAAAGGTAATTGTATCATAATTATTATTATTACGAAATATAAAGAGAACTTAATGATGAATATATACAGGTAACCAATCTCGTATTATTTACCGATAATAATAATAATAATCACTCTTGGTGACACCCCTTCTCCTTTCCCCACAAATTAAATATATCAGAAGTAAATTCCGGTCATAATTTTGGTTCGGAGTATGAGAACACTTTTTCTACAACCCCTAATTCCTGGTTTTAAATGTTTGCTAGTCATTTCAGAAATGGTTGATTCAGTCACGGGGTCATTCCACATGCATATTTTTATTATGAATTTCTGAAGTGACTGTAGCAAACGTAGTATGGTTCGATTAACCAGTCGGGGATTAGTTCGCAGATATTTAACTACGTATTACGTGGTTGAATCAAAGTTTTTTCTGGGTACCATTATTATTATTATTATCAGTTTTAATCGAATGTAAGCCTATAATATTTATTAGAGGTAAATTCAGTAATGATCAGAACTAAATAATAAAATTTCGTAGTATATATGTACAGTTTCGGAAAAAGGTTCGCCAAGAAACTCAAAATTTGTAAAAAAGAACAAAAAATTACTAATTAGTTACATTTTTTTTCTATTGAGATATTTTAATCTTTTTGGTGACAGTAATAAGTTCCAAAAAACGGACAATTTTATTTTAGGAATTTTGTTTCAAGGCGAACTTTTTTCCCAAACTGTACCAATATAATTAGCTTAACATTGATATTTAGTACTATATTATATACACGTAAATAACTCAGTCGGGGTGTATATATATATATATATATACACACCTCGTTAAAACTATGAAACTTCCCAAATAATTAACATTCTATACGAATAATTTCTCATATTAAGTGTTTAAATTATAGGAATTAATGTTACATAATTAGTTAATAAGAGAACCTAGCATTAATTACGCGAGATTTCGAAGTGAAATTTCTAAATTTTGACTGTTTGGAATTAATTATTATGTTTTGCATATTTTTAAGAATTATTTAGCAAAATTATACAAAAGTTAAAAGAAAATGTAATGCAAATTCAAGTATGTAACAATATGCAGGCCTGTATAAACACAAGGGTTCCGACTGTATACATATTCAGCTTTTGTTTCATTTTGTGTAGAGCAGGATCAGGATTGAGGTTATGTAAATGTATTGTGAGTGGATTTATGTGTATCATATATCCATGATACAACTCAGAATGGACCCCTGTGAAACTTTTATGTTGCGCACAAAACCCATGCATTTTCCAGAAGAGTTCTTGTTCATGCACGGTCTGTGTGTAACATATAGGGGGGGCCAAAAGTCAGGGACACGCTTGCAGTTTATATAAAAAAAATCACACCCCACTATGCACGCGAAGTTCGTGATTTCGTCAATGAAGCTTTTTCTGATCGAGTAATTGGAAGACGAGGGGTTGTGGAGTGGGCCCCCCCCCCCACCAGGTCCTGACTTACAGCAATGGATTTCCTCTTTTGGGGCGTTATCAAAGATACAGTATTTAGGCGTAAACCTAAAACGATGAGAACCTAAAAGCCTACATCGAAGAGGCGTTTGAAGAAATTGACTCTGACGCAGGGCTTCGTGCCAGAGTGATCGCAAGTATCCCAAGCAGACTGCAAATGTGTGTAAATGTAAAAGGTGGACATTTTGAACACTTCAAGACGTAAGATTGAATAAATAGCTTTCATACATGTAATATTCTGGTTTATTGTAATGAATAAAAAAGAATATAATATAAACTGCAAGTGTCTGATGACTTTTGGCCCACCCTACCTAAAAAAAAAAATATATATATAGTCAACACTGAAAATTCCTATGATGCGCGACTTTTCGCCACCCTGTATATCCTGTATACCAAAACTCCTAAACAAACAATGATTTCAAACTGATAAATATAACTACATATAGTTTTCTATGGGAAATTTCAAAGTTGTTTCATTGGGTTAAGCGATACTATTTTTATATTCATTTCAAGTGACTTTATCACACCTTGATCCGACACTGACAAGGGGTTATTTTATATTTCAAACTAACATTGCAACGAGGTTGATTACGTCAGTCACGATGTCAAAAAGTTGTTGAATAAAATTAAATTCAATTTCATTTTATATTAAAATGAAATTCTTTTTTTATATTCGACACTTAAAATCAAGTCTGTTACAGTGATTTAAAAAAGGTATTTGAACCTCAACAGTTCTTTCATTCTTCTTTTGCAAAGAAACTTTAAAATCAAAGCTGAAAGAAGAAGTATTTTGTCAGGTTTTATTTCCATCGACGTCAGCACCGACTTATATACACTTTGAAAGTCGTTAACAACGTTTAATACGTTTGTGGCACGACGATGACTACCTTTAGTTAGGTGCCATTTCCAATCCATTCACAGTCCGAAGATGAGTATGCTCGAAGTGAGAATTTCAGGGTGGAAAGAAGGTTTCCTGATTTGGGAGAAGATAGAAGAAGGCTGTAACGCAAGTGCGGGTCCAGGCCAATCCAGGGTCAATGTATCGCAATAGGAATTGCGATGGATTGCCTTTAGAATTCCCTCCATCCAGATTCTCACTTATTTAAGTTGGCCTTAAGCTTTAGGCCATATACTCTCACTGTGCGTGTGTATATTAATATCAACATTTGAAAATTACATTTAAAACGTTTATAATGAGTTTAACAATCTCGATATGTGCATCATTTGTAGCTCTAAATACATCCAATCGGTTTCGTATATACCTCTCGCCAAGTGTTTGTTTTTTAGCGATAAGATTTGATGATAAAGAAAATGAAAGTTTATGCTGGTGGTGTTGTCTTAGTGTTGTACGATAGTGTGAATGAGCTACATAAACTTGGAGAATCTGGCAGTTAGATGTCGCAACGAATTTATGCTTACGTCACTTCTTTAAGGAATGAGAATTTTATTTTATTTCACACACTTTTCTGATACACCCCATAATATATTATATTCTAAGAAAATTTATTGGAACCAAGGTCCTATATATATACATTTGGTGAATAAATGTGACACACTCTCTCTCTCTCTCTTCTCTCTCTCTCTCTCTCTCTCCTCTCTCTCTCTCTCTCTCTCTAAATCTTGTTCGAAGTGTCATTATCGTTTTACGACTGTTCAGAAATCAAAACTTTTTTCTTCCTTTTTAACTTTTTTAACATTTACACAACTAAAAATTAACTTTCTTTAGATCTTTATTACGGATATTATCATTTATGAGGATCACGTTAATTTATTTCATTCATTTATTAACTTAATCATTCCTTATTTGTGTACTTGTTTATTTATACATTAGTCTAACTATTATATTTTTGTTTAATGAGAATCGGCTCAATTATGAAAAAGACGAGTTTATTTATACGACATATAGTTATATATATACATATATACAGGGTGTCCCATAAATCCGGCATCATAGGAGAAATTCATATTTTTCTATTTCTACAAACCATAAATTCATATGCTCGGGATGCCAATTTCCCGTCCACCATTCTGTTCAGTGACGAGGCTGTTCTTTATGGAAATGGTGAGGTAAATCGACAGAACACCCGCTACTGGTCTCGAAACAACCCTCACTGGTATACCTCTTCAAAGTAACAAGGTGCATCTCGGGTGATGGTATGGTGTGGCATTTGGAAGGATCGCATCATAGGCCCCCTCTTTTTCGATGAACATGTCACTGGAGGCACCTACGTACGTATGCTCAAGGACGAAGCATTTCTCAGTGTCTTGAACGAAGAAGGAAATTTCCCAACATGGTTCCAGCAAGACGGCGCTCCTGCAATTACAGCACCCAAGTAAGGGAATACCTGTACCAACAATTCCCTGGTCATTGGATAGCACGTCGAGGGCCTGTGGAGTGTGGAATGGCCAGCTAGAAGCCCGGATCTCAGGCCACTAGATTTTTATCTCTGGCGCCACTTGAAAGCGCTGGTATACACAGAGAAAATTAGGAGTGTTGAACATTTGCGGCAGCGCATTATTAGGGCATGTAACACCATTACTCCTGACATCATTCACCGTGTGCTTGCTGACTGGGTATCACATCTGAATTTGTGTATTGAAAACAATGGTGGACATATTGAGCACGTTCTGTAAATAAAAGCTTTTGTTTTGCCTTTTTTTATTATTTTTCCTATGATGCCGCACTTATGGGACACCCTGTATATATATATATATATATAATATATATATATATATATATATATATATATATGTGTGTGTGTGTGTGTGTGTGTGATGTAAATCCACAAGGAAAAAGGAAAAGCGATTCCATGGTCTTCCGTGTACTCAGCAGTACACCTCATCAAGGGATGGGTGTTGAATACACGAAAGTCTTTGGAATCCTTTTTCCTTGTGGGTTTGTATAATTTATTTATTTATTTCGTGTGTTTAATTGTGAAATTCATTCCATATATATATATATATATATATAATCCAAATCCCGCAAATGAGGCAGGATGCTGCAGAGGGGTCGACCGCAGGTCGATCCTGAACCGATCGTTCAAACTTACCAAAAGTAAGTAAGTAAGTACATATATATATATATATATATATATATATATATATATATATATATGTATGTGTGTGTCTTAAAAACAAGTGGCCACCTTTTTCACTGGGTCAACGAAACCACAATTCTAAGGATAACTAAATGAAACACAAATCATATTAAACCCTAAAATGAGAGGCAGTTTATTTAAATCGGATGAGTAGTCTTTTTACCTATTCATCTTGAACATTAGTTGTTAAAAAATTAATTTTACAAGGAGGGTAATTAAAATCTTAGCTGAACATTAAAGAAGTTTACAATGAACAAAAACGAACTGAATAAAACATTAACGCGACGAGTGTTCAATGCGTCCTCCATTATTATCAAACGGACAATCTTGCGGACTTCGGTCACTGAGGCACTACCCAAACTATCCCTTCTAATATCATTCCATTTTAGGGTCATTTAAAGCTTTCCAAAGGCCGTGTTTATTTTTATTCTGAAAGAAAAGCTAAAACCAACCTCAGCATATAGTAAAATATTAAGTGTTTTAAATATAACATGAACCCATAGATCGATTTGGTACAAAATATGACGTTTGATCACGAAGTGTAAAGGAGAACGAGAAACCTACAGGCGTGTCCAAACTTGTCCAAACATGAAAGTACTGTCATGTATATTTCAACGCCTCTCGGGCAACTTCATGGCCGATGTCTTAACACCGCTTCCTGTCGATCAGCGAGGTTAAGCGACATTGGGTCTGGGAAGTAGTTTGATGGGAATCTCCTTTGTGTCCAGATCAGGGGTTCTCATCGGTGGATAATTACCCCCAAAGGGGTAATTTGGCATATCCATGGGGGGGGGGGTAATTATATTTAATAGTGGTGTTTAAAGACAATTGTATGATTATAAACTACTACTTTAACTTTTGGTTAATTTACGCGTCATTAGGGGTAACGGGGTGAGCGCCAATGCTACAGGTGGGTAATGGAAGTGGGTTGAGAACCCCTGGTCCAGATTATGTTGCGACTCGCGGTTCAGCAACCATGTAAAGCTGTAGGTCTCCTCGATCATATGACCTAAGGTGTTGTGAAGGAGGCGACACAACCCAATCAAAATGCATCTCTTCCTTGAGGAAACAAAGGCTTTTGCTTCTTGGGATGGTGTTCAAATAGATACGAAAGTACTTAGATAACTATCTTTATTTTCCCTGCCGTTTGTTCTAAATAATTATTAATTCATTTGACTTTTCTAATTTTTTCTGATATATATATATATATATATATATATATATATATATATATATATATATATATATATATATATATATATATATATATATATATATCACACACACACACACACATTTTGGGTTGAATACATATTTTTAGTGTTACCAAAGCCTACCAATATCTAGTCGATGCACGCTCCCATTATAACGCGCAAATATAATTTCATACAAAAGAATTTTAACAGAAAATTTTAAGCCAGTAAAAGCACACAATTTATTTGAAGCTCACGAACCACTCAGCTTTTAAATGGAACTTCACAAGTTTTGGCATCATGGCTTTAGATGTGAAACTCAAAAATTGATGGCTGTATCATTTTGTAAATTTATTGACCTACTGGCTTTTTCTCAATTTAACAAACGCGTATGAAAATTTGTACCACCTTCGTCTCATTCTACATAAGTAGACTTTGATGCTACTAATTATAAATTAAACTTCTGAAAAGTGCTAAAATTTTCCTGTTTGAGATTGTGTGTGGTTTTTGTTTTTTTAATTTGTTTGAAAAATGGTGGAGAAAACACAAAATGGCCCCGATTTACCACACAAGACATTTTACCTGTCCCAAAACTCAATTACAAAGTAAAGTTTATTTGTGTACGTCAAACAAAATAAATGTAATTGCAATTGTGATGAACGATGGCAGGTGGGGTCCTTCTTTAACGGTTTCCTAGCGGAACGGTACGTAATAAGAAAACATCCGTATTATGTAAGATTTATGGTAAGCAATATATTCGGAATAAGGCAGTTCACTAACAAGTTTAAGTTACGAAGAATTATGTACATCGACGGCTTCGTTATACGAGTATTTACTGAAAAATTGTTAGGAAGAAGTGTTGAATATTTCACATTCTTGATTTTTAAGCCACTGTCTCTATCTATATGCAAAATTTATCCCACCAAAATTCGATCATGTATGATATTCTATATATTGAATTCCGGTGTTATACCAAAGAGATTTGAATTAAATGCTGTCATTGGTTTGATTGCAAGGAGACTGGAACTTAAAACACCTCTGGTAACGAAAGCGTTTTGTGTTTTCTCGAGTGTTGAAATATGAGCTCGGGTGTGTTAGTTTTTACCTTGTTGTAGCACAGTGGTAGTGTCCGCAGCTTGTATTTAAGAGGTCCTAGGTTAGAATCTTAGGGTGGGTTTAAATTTTGTATTATGCCAAATCGTGAATGACCATGAATGATACTCTATATATATATTATATATATATATATATGCACCTCGGTGGTGGAGTGGTTAGTATAGCTGACTACGAATCCACCGGTCCCGGAATCGATTTCCGATGACAGCAGGTGACGCGCAGCAAACCCAGCTGTCCTTCCATACAATAAAAATAGGTTGGTAGATAAATGGGTACCTGGGTGGCCTAGTAGTTGAGACGCTGGGCTGCTGATCGGAAGGTCGCGAGATTGAGTCCGGGCGAGGACTTTGTAATTTCTGACCACTCGTGTTGAGTCCTGGTTCGGATTCCACGTTAAGCTGTAGGTCTAAGGTTAAACAACAAGTTTTTACCTTCGTCAGAATAACAATTCGCGCGGAAGCAAAACCAGGGTCAAGCAAGGATCACCTTGGTTTTGCTTCCGCACGAATTGTTAATTCTGACGAAGGTAAAAGCTTGTTGTTTAACCTTAGACCTACAGCTTTAACGTGGAATCCGAACCAGGACCCAACATATATATATATATATATATATATATATATATATATATATATATAATATACGAAAATTATTTCACGAAAGTAACACGTGAAAGTAACACATATATATACATAAAATTTCATAACATTTTTATTTCGTTCAACAAATAACTTGTACTTGAGAACGTGTAGTTCCTTTTCATGGGAGAAAATATCTCGAGGAAACTAAGTTTTATCAGGTATAATCCTTTTCTTTATATGTTACTCGGATCATAAAAGTCATCAGTGTGTTTCGCCAATCTTGTAAATCAATGCACCGTGAGGATTCTAAGTTACAGGTTATACGAACTACAGGTGTGATGCCAGCAATAAATAAAAAAAATAAAAAAATAGACTAACACGAACGTAGATGTAGCTCGTAGCGTAAACTAACCCACTTTTTGTTATACTCTACCTACTTTTTTTTTTATTATCCTCTCCTTACTTGCATGTCTGTAAATCTTTTTACTTGCATGTCTGTAGTTTGCATGGTATGACAGTGCTTTGAGTTAAGACTGTGTTTGCATGGTTTGTAAGGGTTCTTATTTTACTTCTTTTCATCTTTCACCCCTTTCCTATTCTCTTCGACTATTTTTCCGACTTGTCGGCAGTGGCCGGCGGATGATAGTGGTGAGTCTTTCTCTCTCTTTTTCTGAATGAATGTTAACCCACGAATGAGGGTTTTGCTACTTACTTAACCTTTATTCTCCTCTTTAACCCCCTCCTCTTTCCTTTCTCTCGGGCTAACCTTAGAGTGGATCTTAGGGTCTTTGTTAGCCTTAGCTTCTGTAGATCATGCACTAACCTTTCTACTCAATGTTTAGAATGTCATTATATTTCTATACACATCTGCAAACTACTCTTGTGTGTGTGTATATATATATATATATTATATATTATAATACAGGGTGGGCCGAAAGTCTGGATCCATAGGAAAATATTTATTTTAATACATAAATTACAACAAATGGTAAATACTTAAAATGAATATCAACTTTAACTCGTAAATGCGTATCCGTGATACTGTACAGTGGTTCGTACTCCAGTATAAACAACAAATTATAACAAATGCTCAAATTGGCGGCCTCTGACATCGAGACACTTAGGGATGGAATTTATGATTTTTAATAATTCTTCGAATTGACGTTCTCGAGATGCGTGTTTCATTTGATAATCTTCTTGTTGACTTTACTGGACTATTCGTTAAAGTTTCACATACCATTGCAGAGGTATTTTCATCAGTTGCAGTTTTTGGACGACCAGAACGCCGTCGATCATGTACACTTCCTGTTTCTTTGAAACGTTTAAACAACTTGCCAACAGTCGCATGTGTTACTGGATACTTATCAGGATGATTTCTATTGAATTCGGTAGCAACTTCTCTGTGTGTAGCGCCCTGTCTTGCGTACATGAGCACAAGTTCTACCCGGTCTTCTGTTGTTAGATTCGAAGCCATTTCTGGGCTGAAATAAAAAAAGTATTGAGTATTTATACTGGAGTACGAACTACTGTACAGTATCACGGATATGCATTTACGAGTTAAAGTTGATATTCATTTTAAGTATTTACCATTTGTTGTAATTTATGTATTAAAATAAATATTTTCCTATGGATCCAGACTTTCGGCCCACCCTGTATATATAAAAGGAAAAATAAACTGAAAGACGTGTTTCGGTGTAATTATTGTAACTTTTTCAAAGCAAGTAGAAAATATTGACAGAATCCAGAGAGAGAGGTGGGTGGGTAGACGGGGTTTAGGGAGCAGAGAGAGAATGAATAAAAATTGGTTTTCCACTTTCGAAATACACTTTATAAATAATGTTTGAAAGTGTGCAGTGGAATGTAAAACTTGTTGTTTATAGTAATAAGAATGGTGAACAGAACTGAGTTATTCATAATTCGAAACCCTAAAAAGAATACACTCATTTCTTCAATATTTTTTCGAAGTCAGCCCCATTACAAGGTTGGTGATATTGGCCATAATTCTGTATCAAGGAAAATCTTTTGGATTAAAATGAATCTCTTTTATTCACAAAGAAAATTAAATTTCTTCAACTCTTGAAATGTTCTTTTCAATTGAATTTTGCACAAAAATAATTGCGTGTGTGTGCGCGCGCGCGCGCGCTTACAGAGCCTACAGGCATTTAGTGGTGATGAACAAATTAATGAAACTATAAAAAGTACTTTAACCAATGTCGTAATAAATTATTATAGATTCCGTTCTAATACGCAAACTGTGTGAAAATCTTGATTAGATACAGTATATGAAGGGTACAGTAGATAATTACTTTACTATCACCTTCCCTTATTTCTTCGTAATTAATTCTTCTACCTATTAGAACATCTCTCAGCGCGTATGATTTTTAGTTCCATCGTTTAAAAGCATTCAAGTTTTACAAAAATTGGAAAGTTGTATGTAATTAATGAATTGACTTCAAACAAAACAATTTTAACTTTTTTGAGAATTTATATAAAGAAATTATTTCTTAATTATAAATTCATACAAAATAATTATGTAAATTAATTTACGAAGATAATTTACGTACGAGAGTTTCATTATTGGAATGAATTTAATGTTAAGCTTCATTTACACTCTGCTTAAACGAGTTAAATTATAGTTTTGGACTTTTTCCAGTTTGTGTACCGTTTTTCATATAATTTATTTTTGAGAATATTTTTGTTAAAACTAACGAAAATATCACGACTTAACCTAACCAATTATCAAGAGCGTACAGTTGATCTATTAGTAAATAGTAAATACTATTCCAGAAACAAACAATGTTATAATTAATAATAGATCAACTGTACGCCCTTGATAATTATAATTGGTTAGGTTAAGTCGTGATATTTTCGTTAGTTTTAACAAAAATATTCTCAAAAATAAATTATATGAAAAACGGTACACAAACTGGAAAAGGTCCATAGTTTTTTTAAATCTTGTATATTTTGTGATTAGGTTCTTTCATTTTAATTTATAATGATAGTAACGTATGGTGATCAACACTGATCATCATGGTGATATCTGAGGTTGTTTAACCTATTCGTAACGGATCTATACTCATCGAATCGACAAGATTGTAACATCGACACTAAAAAATTAATTTAACCTAACTTACAGTAACCTAACCTATGCTAATCTAATTTAATTTAACCCGCAATATACTCGTCGATAAAACGTCAAGGCGGTCAGATATCGTAACCCTGTTTCTAACAGTAAGGTCATGTGGCGGATGGGACCTACAGCTTCAAGTAGGATCTGAACCATCTACGCGGAATGTGGAAGACAATCACCCATCCAACTAACGAATGATCCCACTGTTGCTTACTTAACTGCTCTGATCTCATGGGAAGAGGTGTCGCGACGTGGTCATATGGAGTCGTGTGGAACGATACATTGTATAATTCATTGTTTTTTTTTTTTCAATTTCGTGACTATTGGTCGTAATTGCGTCTCGCATAATTATCTGTTACGTATAACGACTCTATGTAGTTTCTTCTTTAATGTCAAATTTCTTTATCACATCTTTTTAAGACATAATACCCCTTCAGGACTCCCGACCGCCAGTATTACATATTTGGTGCTCGCGCGAATGCACAAACGAAGTATACGTGAATGTTGATACGTTCAGACAAAGGTCTTTTAACCAAAAGCGGTAGTTCATTAGACACTGCCGCAATATCACTTCCCGTTGATCAGCGGAGTTAAGCGACATTCGGTATGGGTAGCGGTTGGATTGGAGACCGTCCTCCGCGTCTAAATGATGTAGCAACCCGTGGTACGGATCCCACGTAAAGCGGTAGTAGGTTCCTTCCATTATATGACCTTTCCCTTTAGGAAGAAGGTTACCCCCCCCCAAAAGAAAAACACTAAACAAACATTAATGTCCGTAATAATAATGATGATAATAATAATACTTTGTCTTTACACTTGAATTATAAATAGGTTTAAGTCGATGTTCTTGACAATGAGACCAGTGTGCGAAATAGCATAATATTAATAACAGCTTTATGACAAAGGAACACGGGAATCTTACACAGAAGAAATTGGGCCAGTTTAAAAATTCAATAGCCTCGCATGTCCTTCATTATTACGTTTAATAACTTAGATTTATATAAGACCACAATGTGCCAAATAATGTTTTTATCACTGACTTAGAATATAGAAGAATGTAGGAAGCCAAGAATGGCTTCATTATTCTTTGAATTAATAATAATCCTTTGGGAGACAAGAAACAGCTTGTGATGGTCCTTTATAGAGAAAATTTATTGATGTTAGTTTATTTAAGGTATATATATATATATATATATATATATATATATATATATATATATATATATATATATATATATATATAATAAATCGCTTCAAATCTGTATTCAGATCTATACTCGTTAACCTCTTTGATGTTCCGTGTGTTGGTCTCTTCACAGGAAGGTCAAACTGGTGGCCCCGTCTCTTGGTTTGGCTTGGTGCAGGAGCGAATTGCTTGGATACTGGTTGGAGATGGTCTATTCGCCGTCGTGTGTGCTTATGTAATCAGTAAATTTGTCAGGGATAACGTTAGATTCGAGCCAATTTACAAGACTTCATTTTATTACTTTTTAGTCTCCGTAACTTATGAAAATGAGAAATTGGAGAACTAAATTAGGGGTTTCTTTCTGAATATAATATAATATGCGCAAAAGTTTAAAGCGTTCTTCGTCTGCAGAAGGGTTTCTCCTATGGGAGACATCATTTTTTTTATTTTATATAGGAATAGGAAATGGTGTTTGTTAAAAAGTTTGGTGAAGTGAGAAGTAAAATTTGCCTTATTAAATAGTTATAATCACTTTCTGATATGTATATTTTCTCTTAAAGAATATATATATATATATATATATATATTATATATATATATATATATATATATATATATATATATATATATATATATATATATATATATATATATATATATACTGGTCAAAAAAAGAAACGCAATTTTTGAGATTTATTAATAAACATGAGGACTCAGTATATAGTAAATGATTCTTTAACATAACAAACAGTCAATAACGCGTATGGCCACCCCTAGCCACAATGCAGGCTTGGAGTCTGGCCCTCATCGACCTCAACAGTCTCTGCAGGAAAGCAACAGGGATGGCCCTCCACTCTTCAATAATTGCATTGGTCAGTTCCCTGATGCATCAGTGTGAAAAGGACCTCTGTAAGGCCTGCGGGATCGGAGTCCTGCATTACGGAGTCGGTTTCTGACGGTCTGGTCACTAATTCTGTTGTTGTGGATACCAGGTGTCTCTCTGGCTGTCTGACGAGCATTCCGCTGCCGATGACGCAGGTGCTGCAGTACAATGTGGCGATCCTGGCGTTGGGTCGTCACACGAGGTCGCCCACGTCTTGGCAGGTCCTGAACACTTCCTGTGGCATTGTACCGTCTAACAAGCCTAGAGATTGTGCTGGGATGCACATGCATTCGTTGTGCAACTTGGACAGCAGACATGCCTGCATCCAACATGCCCAAGGCACGACCTCTTTTGACCTCTGAGAGTCGTGGCATGCCTCAATCGCGGGAAAAAGTTTGGTTTTCTCAACGGGCAGTGTGTATTCTGTGAAGTCAAAGAAAAAAATGCATGCCTTCATAAAGAATACATTCAATTTAATCTCTGTTTATTGTTTGTAACAAAATGGCGTCTTAGCCGGGATTAGTCAGGTTTAAAAACATGCACTAAGTGGCTTTAAAAGATTTGAACAAACATTTAACCATAATCTTGAAACTGTGATAATACCACTAATAACTTAAATTTTACACCATATGCAAGCTAATTGAGTTTCTTTTTTTGACCAGTATATATATACATATATATATATACTGTAGACTATACATTAGAGATGTACCAGATATTCGGTATTCGGCCGAATAGTTTTTAACCAATACCGAATATTTGATAATTAGGATCAATAACGTGATTTAGGAAATTAAACTTAAAATGTATTTTTTTATTTCAAATCCAATTTTGTATAGTGATACTAATAACTAATAACCTTACAAAAAAATGAACAGGCAATAATAGTAATTACCACAAAAACAAAACCTAATAATTGAAATTTAAGGCAAATAGATTATCGTGTAAAAAAATTAGTCGTTCAGCAGCATCAGGAGCTAAACGATTACGTGCTTCAGTAATTACATTTTGGCCAGAACTGAACAGCCGTTCATTTCGTACACTTGCGGGTGGCGTTGTGAGATATTTGCGAGCGAGTACTAATAACTTATAGCACCACCAATCAAGAGGGTTCGTGTCGCGACTGACTCGTGGTTTCTCTGAATAGATGTTTAATTCTTTTTGACAACTTTGCTGGCGACTTTTGATAGGTGGTGACACATCTGATTGTGAAAACGTAGCAACTTCATCGAAGTTACTCCATAAATCAACCTTCGACTTCCTTTTCGAAGGTTCTTGATTTTCACAAAACAAAAGCAGTTGCTTCATCGCCGTGAGTTATATTACGTGTAGGACTAACATTAGGTGATGCATATATAGTGATTATCTCATTTTTTACAAACTCACACACCTTAATGCGAGTAAATTTGAAGTGATGATCTAAAACCTGAGCAATCATGCGAGTAATATGTCTTCCACTGCTTGAAGCGATTTTGTAAATTTTTTATTTTCATAGTATGGATACTCGCATCACCATTTATGTTACACAAAAATACCACGAGACCCGTTACACCGAAGACACCATGGAAAGACAAGCAGAATCAGAGGAAAAGTCACATGGGTTAAGAAGCTTTACAACACGCTGAAATAGAGTCTGTTGATGGTTATTGAGGGTTGGTATGTCATAATTCGAGAGTATGCAACAATTGCAGTTTTTTGTTGAAGAAGTCGTCGTAGCATATAGAATGTAGAGTTCCATCGGGTGATAACGTCTTTTATAAGTTTGTTTTCGGGTAAATGATGTTCCTTTTGGATTTTCTTAAGTCTCTCTGTTAGAGGCTATAGATAGATAAAGATAGATAAAAGATTAAAATGCGAACAGATTCGGCGCGCAATTGCGTAGACAATAATTCTATTTAATTTTTTCCATTGATGCCGAATAACTCAAATAGTATAAAACTAATATTAGGTGTTCAGCAGAGTAGTTTTGCACCGAATATTCGGTATTCGGTACATCCCTAATATATATATATCGAAATTATCTTTTTTCAGTTTTAGGTTAGAGGTTGCCTTGTTATGACTTACCTTAATATTATTATTATTATTATAACTAAACATCATGACTCATGCCACACACCGTCCATATTGAGGACACAAAACATGCGTGTCCTCCTTGAGGTACTCCTTCAGTATGAGGGAATGTCTTGATGGATTGCTTAATTTTTATTAAACAGTCGGCGTAGCCATATACGAGTACTTTCGTATCTATACATAAATGAATGATGCATATACAGTTTGTTCACAAAGTCCCGTACTGAAACTCTACTCTTCTTACTGATACATATGGGTAAGAAACATACAATTTCATGGCGGGACTCTTTTAATTGGCTGTACCATTGTTATAAAATGTTTAATGTTCAATCATTCGAATTGTTTGAATTATAAGCTTTATAAGAGGCATAAAATTAATATTTGATAATTAGATAATTCATCTTTGAAGTACAATAATAATGATAATAATAATAATAATAATAATTAGGTTTATTGGCAAGATATAAATCCCATCACATAGTACAATATTCTTGAAGGTAATAAGAGGTAAGATAAATCAAACGATAATACATTTAAAAACAAACAAACTAAAAATTATGACGTAATAATAATAATAATAATAATAATAATAGTAATGATAATAGTAATAGTAATAGGTTTGTAAAAGAACTTTGTGAAATCAGCGGACACAGTGTAAACACATTCGACAATAGTTGGATGCAAAGTAATCAAAATATACTTCGATACATTAATAATGACGAATTTATTATGGAAGTAATATGAAACGAAATAGTATAATGATGATGGTAAATAATAATATTTATTATTATTATTATTATTATTATTATTATTGATTTGTTAGATGTTTTTCCTTTTTTTTCTAAATATTCTTTTACTCTGTTAATTTTAAGTAAAACAAAGAGATGGCTTTGAATTATTTTATTAATAATACAACGTCTCGTCCTCATATGGCAAATATTTTCAACGAAGTTATTATTATTATTATTATTATTATTATTATTATTATTATTATAGTGACAATTAAGATTAATAATAAAATAGTGACTGACAAAACAATTTAATTATCTTTAAAATTTTACATTTTTTTTTTGTAAATGAAGAGAAAACATTTCGCCTGTAGTAAAAAAATGTAATTAATCTTTTTGACTGAAAACTTGTATTTCGTATTTCGACTCTTTATTCATTTTTTATTCATTTTTCATTCATTTTTTTAATCATTTTTTATTCATTTTTTATTCATTTAACTGGATGGTAAATATTTTTTTTATATAAAACTATTTATATTAAAAACTTTTATAATTAGTAACCTTAATTACTCTAGACTCTAGAGTATTATACGATATTAATGAACTCGGTGCTTCATATCCGACCTATCTACTACGGAACTGATAAAGAAACTGAACTCCCTCTCTTTAAACGTTAGATTTTAATGTATGTATTTTTAATCATGAGCTCCTTTTAAAGGAAACTAATAGTGAATAACTCTCTCATCTTTTTTTTTCTTTTAATTTTGCATTTGTGCGTGAATTCTGTGATTTACAGATTTAATAATCTCTCCGAGTTGTCACATCGGATGAAGAATTATTGCAGAAATGAAGCTAAATCCAAAATCTAAGGAATTTGCGTTTTGTATTTCAGTTACTGATTGCAAATTAAAGCAAGATTGTTTTCAATGATAAGGATATTTGTCGCGTACACACGCATACACGCCTCACATACACATACATATATACAGTGTGTGTGTATATATGCGCACAAATATATAGTCTATATATACAGTATATAATTTATTTATTTATTGTCAATGCTTGAGATACGTGTGTTAATAGCTTAAGTGCAAGTCGGAAAAAATGTTTCGCTGCTTTATACGAAGCACCGCTTCGCCCACACACCCATTCACCCATTCAGAGAGAGAGAGCGGCTCGCAGCAGCATCATTGCCAAGTACACAGAGGGCCATCTTACTAACTGGGCTCCGTACGTGGTTTATCACTACTGGAATGTACAGTATGGATAAGCGTGTGTACGTGTGAGTGTACCACATTGTAAGATAATGTAAGATATTAGTTATTTTTTGTCTTCCATCCACTGTGTTTCCTCTTTTAAATCGTTACTCTGCGGAAACCGTAATTCTTGAAAGGATTTAAACCGCAGCTTGGTTCCATTAAGACCAAATCTAATTTATCCTCTTGTTTGTTATCCGGGAGAAAAGCCGTACCAGAGTGCTGTCAAGAGCCGTTCTGAAAAAGCATCGAATGAGAACGCATCACTTAGAAACGGTTGTCCCTCTTCCTTTGTTCCTCTCTCTTTTCAACCATTTCTTCTAAGTGACTTTTCGCTTTTGAGATTTACGCGTCTGTGGCCAAAAGAGGACCTTTTGCTTCGTTATAAATTGGTTCTACCAATTAAAAATGTCCTTGTTTCTATTTCTTATCTAGTATGGTTCGGTCCATTTTTTTTTTTTTTTGTACAAATGGAACGAAAATGAAATAATTTCTTCATGGATTTCTTTTCTTGACCATATTTAGTACTAGCACTAGTGTTAATGTTAATAAGAAGTGTTAAATAAACCGTATTTCATTATAGACGGTGTACTAAATAAATGCCTTCTTTGTTTATGATATTTTAAGAGATTTTTCATGAACTCTTCTCTGTCTTCAGCAAACACTAAAGAACGGTTAGAAAAGCACCAAAAATTAATATAATATTTTAATTGAAATTATAAATACTTCATCCTTGAAGCTCATAATACCTTTGCTATCGTAATAAACCTAATAATTATTATGATCAAAACGTATTCCAAAAGATTTTAACAGTGTTTTAACGTTGTTTTTAACATTATCTTAACCTTAAATTATTTGCAAAACCTGAAACACGGCTAAAATATCGCAACGAGAACCGTGA
>JAJOZX010003791.1:97500-112500 GCA_023014485.1 Bathynomus jamesi
TGCGTCATCTGTGAGCGAAAGTAATAAAGTTTCACGTGATAGTTGTCAGATGTTAGATTATTGTACAGGGTGTACACAAATTACCAAATTGGTACGAAATTTCCTGAACATGCATTTCCCAAATCGGTGGATTAGCCGAGGGGGGCCATCTCTTGGCCGGCCAGATCAGACATAACACCCCGTGACTTTTTTCTATGGGGTTATGTAAAGGACTGCGTGTACACAACTCCAGCGGTCAACATCGACGATTTAAAGACCAGAAATGCTGCTGCTGCTGCTGCTGCAAGAGTTGACGTTGAAATGTTGCATCGTACATGGATGGAGATAGAATACCGTTTGGACGTCTTACGTGGTGTGACAAATGGTGCCCATGTTTAATGTGTTTGAGGTTATGTGAAACTTTATTACTTTCTCTCACAGATGGCGCAAAACGGTATTTGTACCTTGTTTCCTAATATTTTTGATTTGAGAGAGAAGTTGTAAAGATAATTTGCGTACACCCTATATATATATATATATATATATATATATATATATATATATATATATATAGTTTGAATTTACCTGATGAAGTGTACACAAAAGGTCTTGAAATCGGTTTTCATTTTTCTTGAATTGCATCATATATAGGGTGTCCCAAAAAAAACTATATACTCTTTATAGCATCATATATTTTATAATTTAAAAAAAAACCAAACAATATATTGTTATAGCAATTGCCAATGAAAGGTAAATTAGTAATCTAAGTGATCAAAATGTTATAGCGAGTTGTTTGCATATAAAATTTAATTAACTACGCCAAGTGCTCAAAATGTTCTCCGGTGGCATGAATGCACTTTTGAATGCGTCGACTAACTGATTCGCAGACATGGAATAATGTGGATGCTGTGATGGTCCCGCACTTTTCCCTAATTGCATCCTTAAGGTGTTCGAGTGTTGCGGGTCTTGTACCATAAACTGCATCCTTCAGGTAGCCCACAAGTAAAAATCAAGTGGAGTCAAGTCCGGTGAACGTGGAGGATACTCAACGCTTCCTCTTCGTCCTATCCAACGGTTAGGCAACGTTTCATCGAAGTACCTTCTGACATCACAATGATAATGAGGGGGGGCTCCATCTTGTTGAAACTAAAAGTCGTCGTTTCCAAACAACTTCCGAACTGCAGGTATAATTTCTGTCCGCAGCATGTCGAGATATACGGCACCGGTAACTGTCCCATTAAAGAAAAATGGTCCAACCAAACCCCTGGATGATAAACCACACCATGCTGTTAATCCTGGTAAATTAACATGTTTATCCACATAAACGTGCTGATTATCAAGTGACCAGTACCTGCAGTTGTCGATTTACTGTGCCATTCAGCTTGAAGATAGCTTCATCAGACCACACGATTTTGTTGTATTGAAAGTGCATTCATGCCGCCGGAGAACATTTTGAGCACTTGGCGTAGTTAATTAAATTTTATATGCAAACAACTCGCTAAAACATTTTGATCACTTAGATTACTAATTTACCTTTCATTGGCAATTGCTATAACAATATATTGTTTGGTTTTTTCTTTAAATTATGAAATATATGATGCTATAAAAAGTATATAATTTTTTTTTGGGACACCCTATATATATATATATATATATATATATATATATATATATATATATATATATATATTATATATATATAAATCATTTGTAGCATAATCCTTTTCGTATTTAGTTCAAACTTTATTGTTTAACAGTATCCAGCTTTTACCAAGTTTTAGATTTAAAATTAGGAAAATGTGTATATAAATTAGCGATTCTTTAATAAAGTTCTAAATTAAATTACTTCTAAAGTTCAAGAAATTGTTCTTATAGAATTTTAGAATTAGAAATCTTGTTAAAAGTTTAAACGCGAATTTTTTTATTATTTTTTTTTTTTTTCCCCAAACTGTTTTCAAAACATGGTTGCGAATTGACTGAGCCTCATTCGTCTTCATTCTTATTTTAAATCTCGAAATCTCTCGAAAATTTAAGCCAAAAAACCACTTTTCAAAGGACCTACGCTCCATCCCTCCTCCAAAAAATAGAAAAGGGGTGTCATTTATCTTGTCATGAAATTTTGTTAAATATTTTTTAATGCGTCCTCTTAAACGTAATATATGTACGCGACATGATTTTATGTAGATCGGTTATCGGTTTACTTTTTAGAGATGTTATCTCTCCTCTCTCTCTCTCTCTCACACACACACACACACACAAACACACACACACACACACACACACACACACACACTGTAAAGACTGTTTTTCAATCGTTTTTCTCTCCTGATTATTCAGTGGAAGGAGGAAAGTTAAGCGAAGGGTTCCATTCCGAATCAAGTACCGGCGCACTGTAACCTAATATCTTCGAGTTACGTGACTGAAGTCGAAATGGAATAAAGTCGAATTCTTTTCGATATAATTTCGGTTTTGGTTTTAATCTTGGAATGTGAAATCGGAATCCAGTCGACCCCTCTCTCATTACCGTCCATATTAATAGGATTTGATTTAATCCCAGTTTCACAATTAAAACTAAGTTCCTTGATATAAACTCATCTTTATATACAGGGTGTTTCACAACCGGTCTGCCATACTTTGCGGGGTGACTTCGGGGGTGATATCGAGTAAAAAGTTAATACAACCCGTTGCTATTTCCAACCGTTGCGGAGCTACGGACGTTTTAAGGTGCACACGGGAAAAACTAAACGAGAGTATTAATCTGATGTATTTATTGGTACATTTTATGAGATACCGTATAAATGTAATGTCCCCTCGGTTTTCAATGCACGGCCTTGCTCGTTCCAAACAAGAGTCCACTGCCCATTGAACATATCATTTTTGGGTGTTCTCGTACGTAAACAGCGGCATCCATAATCCGACGCGAGAGTTCTTCTCTCGTTTGTACTTGGTCTTGTAGACCATCTCTTTCATAAGACCCCTAATGGGGTTAGGTCCTGAGATCTCGAGGGCCACGATATTGGACCAGCATGACCAATCCAACGATTTCCGTACCGCTGATTTGAGTAATCCGTAACATGACGACCAAAATGTGGTGGCGCCCCATCGTGCTGAAAGAACATCCTGCGCCTTGTCTCCAAGGGCACGTCTTCCATCAAAAGCGGTAATTCATTCGCCAGGAAGTTCAGATAAATATCAGCAGTTAATCATTGTTCCAAAACGAACGGTCCAATCAGCTGATCTTCAATTACACCGCACCAAACATTCACTGAGAATCGATGTTGAAAGCTTCCTTCAACGATACCGTGGGGATTATCGGCGGACCATAAGTAGGAATTTCATATATTGTTAATTCCATCCCGAATGAATTGTGCTTCATCACTAAACAGTAAGCGATTAAGAATTTGACGATGCATAACCATCCACTGGCAAAATTAAACACGTTTATCGTAATCATCCGGTTGAAGAGCTTGCACATGTTGCAAATGATAAAGATACAAACCCTCATCATATATGGTTCGCCATACACGCGATGTGGATTCACCAATTCGTCTAGAAATCCTTCGAACACTGGTAGTTGGCCTACGTTGTACTAGGTCCAGTATGTGCTTCTCCACAGCAACGGGCCGTCGTGTTACATGTTCTTGGTTACGTGGAACAATTGTCCCTGTTTCCCTTAATATCTGGTGTGTATCACTAAACACTTGCCTGTTCGGTATTCGGCGGTTCGGAAAACGTCTTCGATATTCCTCAACTGCCGCTCCGCTGTTACCATCACAGAATCCATAAATGAAATGGATGTCAGCGTTTTCAGCCGGTGTGAACTGTTGATTAATTTGGATTGTTCACCTTAGCGCAACACACGGTCTCGTACCACAGATCAGAACCAACCGAAAGAAAAACAGGATTAGTAGTGGTAACTTCGTTAAGCGAAACTACCACCAGTGCTGCCATCTATCGAATTACACACAAGTAGGGGTTTGTTGTTTGCGCATCTTAAAACGTCCGTAGCTCCGCAACGGTTGGAAATAGCACCTATGTTGTATTAACTTTTTACTCGATATCAACCCCCAAAGTATGGTAGACCGTTGTGAAACACCCTGTATATATGTATATATATATATATATATATATATATATATATATATATATATATATATCCCCGCAAGGGGGTTCTAAGCGCGTGCTCTCGAGAGCTCTTTGTGTTCGTTTGTACGTGCTTGTTCCAGGAGGTTTCACGTGCGCCCTCCCTGCCCTAGCACCCAAGGATGATGGGCTCGACCTTGCAGTCCTTGTCATCCTTGGTCTTTTTCCACTTCGACTGTCCCCTCCACCCTTTCTTTTTCCTCTGTCTTTCCTCTCATTTTTTCTTTGTTTTTCCGCCGAGATATGCCCTTTTAAATAGAGGCGAATCGGTTCTTCCCGAACTTAATGTACACGTGGACATTCGCGTACAAGTACAAAAGTGACACGCGATAAAATGTGCCTTGACACCTTCCTGGAATGAAGACGAAGTATCAGTAAGTGGAAAAGAAAGCGTTTGACACCAACTAACGCAAAGAGGCGCGAAGCCTTGGGCACTCTTTCTCTTATAATTGCTTCACGCGTCAGAATATAAGATCATTTTACCGATTCAAAGAATATATATATATATATATATATATATATATATATATATATATATATATATATATGGGAGACCCAAAATGGGTGCACACACATTTCTACATTACTGTACAGTCTTTACAGCCACACCTACACTTTTTCTCGTAAGTGTATATATTGTAATGTATATGATTGTAAATTTTGACTTGGTCCGCTATCGATATGGACCGTGACTTGATGGATACCGTAATGAAATTGACTGGATTCTTTGGATCCGATATATTTGCATGTCCTTTATAAATAGATATAGAGTGTAACATATTTGTGGATAGTAGTCTATTATGACTTGATCCTCTGGATCAGAGATTCTATCTTTAATTTTAAATCGATAATTAATTAGTTTTAAATTGATAATTATTTAGTTTCGTAAAAATTGGTCGTTGCCAATTTACCGGCAGTTTTTACATAAATTTCTTATGTTCTTGTGGTTCGGAACCCACGTAAAATTGTAGGTCCCCTCCGCCACCACGGAGGACATACACAATACACGAACACAGTTAGGTAGACCAGCCATGAGTGGATCCTAGGGTCTTTGTTGGTCTGAAACATTATAACATTATAACATTATATACACACACTGTATATATATATATATATATATATATATATATATATATATATATATATATATATATTATATATATATATATATATATATATATATTAACACACATACACAGATGGTTGGCAAAAGTAAATAGACACCTTTGATATTTTTTTTTCCATAGTTCCTGATTTGATAAAAGTCAATAAATAATAACGGATTTATCGAATTAATATTTTTCTAATCGTGTTGCTGTCCCCTTTGCATTATATAAGGTGTCTCAAAAGTCTGGACCCAAAGGTAGAATTCGCTTTTTACTTTTATTTTAACAACTGTTCAAATTGCATGCCATACACGCATCAATTCTTGCACATCAATTCTTGCTCAATTGAATTAATAAATTAAATTATTAATAAATAACCACTTCGACCATTGATGAGATTTGTCATTTATGCTTGTATACAATTATTGTGGTGTCTATTCATTTCAACCTTATAATATATATATATATTATAATATATATATATATATATATATATATATATACAGGGTGTCCGAGAATTATCTGTACAATTTTTGGCTGTTATTAAAAGTCACCCATGAAGTGTAGAAATTCCAGTTTGTCCATTTTACAGAGAATCTCATTAAGTTTTTTCTGATACCACGTTTTGACCAGTTTTTTAGAAATGTACGCGGTGACAGACATTGATGATTTAAAAGCAAGAATCACAGCTGCTATTGAGCGAATTGATGTGGATATGCTGCAGCGTACATGGCAACATTTGGAGTATCGATTGGATGTTTTGCGAATCACTAATGGTGCACATATCGAATGTTTGTAACAACGTTACTTTAATAAAAGAAACTTTTGAAAATACAGATTCTAAATAATCTTGTTTAAGAATTTTACGTGTGTTATCAAGAATTTTATTAAAAGATGAAATTGTACAGATAATGTTCGGACACTGGAATTTCTAAAAAACTTGTCAAAACTTGGTATCAGAAAAAACTTAATGAGATTCTCTGTAAAATGGGACAACACTGGAATTTCTACACTTCATGGTTGACTTTTAATAACAGCCAAAAATTGTACAGATAATTCTCGGACACCCTGTATATATATATATATATATATATATATATATATATATATATATATATATATATATATATATATATATATATATATATATATATACTTAACATTGGGTTCATTTTGAAATCCTTTAATCTGAACGTTATGGAGTTACGCTGCCATCTTCTGTTGAAGTGAGTATTGAATTAATTAATATACTTAATATATAATAATGGTTTAATCCTTGCACACAATTTGCAAGTATAATTTCGATACGTCTGTAATAAAAGATTATATATATATATATATATATATATATATATATACACCGTTAACCTCGTTGATGTTCAGTGTGTTGATCTCTCTTCACACGAAGGTCAAGCTGGTGGCGAGTTGCTTTCTTGCGCTCTCCACCGCAAATAGCCAGGTACACCCGGCTCATCTGGTATCGTCCTGCGCTAGGCATCTAGTCTTCTTTTGAAGATTTCAACTTTGACCCCTGTACCGTTTCTGCGGTCCTTTGGAAGCTGGTTAAAAAGTCTTGGCTCCCTTACAACCAAGCTATTTTCCTTCAGTGTTGAAAGGTCCCTTGTCGGGCCTTTACAAATACCTGTAAAATATATATATATATTATATATATATATATATATATAGATATATATATATATATATATATATATATATATATACACACTAGGTTGAAACTAGTTTTCGCTTCTGCCAGAATTGTTCGTTCTGAACAACGCCAAGCTTCTTCCTCCATTATAACCTACAGCTAAACGTGGAGTCCGAACAACGACCAGCCAAGAAGTCTGGTCCGTAATACGACTTGATTTCGCGATCTTACGATGAACACCCGTGTCTTAATCTCTGGTTTACTCAGGCTACCTTCATATATCCTTTCAACCTTTCAAATGTTCCGTGCGATGATTCCTCATTTCACGAAGGTCAAGCTTGTCGCCCGTCCTCTCGAGTTGGCCTGGTGAAGTAGTGAGTTGGTTTCTTGTACCGTACTGTAACAGGTAAAATTTCTCATGAGCAAAGAGAATAACGAAGTGTGTGTGTGTGTGTATATATATATATATATAATGAACAGGAACACCAGAGAAAATACAAACATCCTTCAAGGTTTAATAGTACCAACGTTTCGGAATGCACTAATTCCATCTTCAGGGCTAAAACAATAAAATTCCAAATCACATAGAAAATTACAAAATACAAATTGCTTAATAACAATTTAAAATAAACTTTAAAAAAAAAAAAAAAAAAATTATAAAAAGTAGCTAATAAAATGTAAAACATTAAAACTAAAAGGTAAATAAATGTGAAGTTAAAAAGTTAAAATTATAAAAAGTAAAAGCATTAAAACTGAAATGTAAATAAAATAAACTAGTACCTTAACCAAAACATAGCAGATCTATCGATGATTCGTCAGAATTTAGGTCTGGTTTTAGTTTATAAATAAACAGAGACTCCATAATTTTAAGCTTAAGGTCAGAGCTTCCAGCAGCAAGTACGGTGAAATTAGACTGTGAAATTGGGTGGTTATTGTTGTGCGAGTGATTACGTATGAGAGAATTAGGTGGTTTGCCAAGGGGTAAATTTGTACGAACCGATTTACCGAGATGTTCATAAATACGAGATTTTAAATGTCTTTTAGTTTTACCTATATATGACCCCTTCACATTTATTTACCTTTTAGTTTTAATGTTTTACATTTTATTAGCTACTTTTTATAATTTTTTTTTTTTTAAAGTTTATTTTAAATTGTTATTAAGCAATTTGTATTTTGTAATTTTCTATGTGATTTGGAATTTTATTGTTTTAGCCCTGAAGATGGAATTAGTGCATTCCGAAACGTTGGTACTATTAAACCTTGAAGGATGTTTGTATTTTCTCTGGTGTTCCTGTTCATTATTAAACTGCGTTTTCCACGCACCAATCAATAGCCGATATATATATATATATATATATATATATATATATATATATATATATATTATATATATAGTAATTGTGAAGATGCTGTCGGAATTCCATCGAATGAGTTAAAAATAGGAGTAAATATCTTCGGTGCCTCTATTCTGTGTGACGCTAAATATATTTCTTATCCGTCTGCGCTTATCCATAGCGTTCACGGGAGTTCGGGAGGCCGAGGAGTGAGGCGGGGGCGGTTCGAATAATGGAATCCTCCCGCAACAATCTTGAACCTTTTGTCCCTTCAGCATAAGGCGCTATTGGAAGAAAGGGACTTAACACTATCTCACCTATAAACACGAGAGGAGAACGGCAAAGAGATCTCAGTTGGGTATTTGCACCTGGGACGAAATAAGGTATACATATCGCTTTAACGGGAATTCTAAAGGAATTCCTGGTTAGAAGCGTTTTGCATCTGCCTCGCGATATCGGTGGTCTTAACCTCTTCTTTTTTTCTTTTTTTTTTACATGATTTTCAATGAATAAACTGTGAGAGAGAAAGCAGGTTGAGGGGTGAGAATCCTACGATGTTACATGATCTGTGTTTAAAGCTTAAACGACGACAACTAAGATTTTAGAACTATTATGAAGAAATTGGAGAGAAAAGAAACTAGAACCCAAAAATGGAATGAGAGAGAGAGAGAGAGAGAGAGAGAGAGAGAGAGAGAGAGCTATTCGACACCACGATGGCGATCAATGAGTCTGATACAGTGGCTGCACGGAGGCATGACCTCCCCTCATTGATTGTCGAATGAAGCATTTTTTTTATAATTTTTTTTCTCTGGCACTCCGCGAAGCGAATAAGAATTCAGCTCTTTTGTTTCCCCTCATTTTCCCTTTTTCTTTTAGTGGTGGCACATATTTTGGGATGATAATTTTTCCTTGGATCGAAGACGCGTTCGAAACTGGAAAGAACCACTTTAAGAGCTGAAGTTAAAAAGTTTGCAAAGCTACAGTAAATAGCAGAACCTTAATATCGCAAATGCTTATATGAGGTCATTGCTATTATTTTTATTATTATTGTTACTACAGTTTTGTCTAATTTCAATTCACTATACCATATATATATATATATATATATATATATATATATATATATATATATATATATATATATATATATATATATATATATATATATATGATGGGAAAACCACGAAGGTTTATTCGTGGTTTTTATTCATCATAAATATTTTTCACGTGTTACTTTTGTGAAATAATTTTCATATATATATATATATATATAATACATACACAATATTTCCACAACTGAGATTGTTTAGAGGAAAAATAGAATAAAAAAAAATGTTAAAATATACAGAGAAAAATACTCTCTATGACGTCATAAATTAAGTACTTAATTCATAAAAAAATCCCAATTGGTGTTTCAACAAGGAGCGTTATCGCAAGGGAAGAAATGTAAAGTGATTCCCCCCATTACCCCCATTTGACTCTATTATGTTCTTCCACCCCGCGTAAAAGGGGTAAAATGGGGGCTATACCCAATCTGACGATAAAAAATGTTTCTCGATAATTACGAAGCTTGACAATGTTATTTTTTTAGTTCATTTTCATTGAACTTAAAAGCACTTTACCTAACCTAGCCTAACGTAATCCGGCATTACCTAACCTAACCTAATGGATAGCGCGTGATCGGTTTCTATTATTATTTTTTGTTGTTGTAAAGTTTGTGTAAAAATCCTTTGGTTAATGACTCTTCCTAAAGTTATTCAACTCCAAATTGAAGTAGTTTATTCGTAAGTTTTATATTACGAGTAAAATAATATTCACAATTAAAACACTCTCTCTCTCTCTCTCTCTCTCTCTCTCTCTCTCTCTCTCTCTCTCTCTCTCTCTCTCTCTCTCTCTCTCTCTCTCTTTTCTCTTTACAGTTTGACGAGCCAAAAATTATTCACTGTTATGCGAAGGTAAAATTCTATTTCGTTCTAACGACGAACAACTGTAATATGTCATATCGATTAAGTAAATCGATAAGTTAGTGAAAGGTGATAGATATGGCATGTCACTTTCGTGTCAATGAATGCGTCTTCTTTTATTTTATACTATTATGCTGTTCGTGCGGCCCTTTATACTAGTTATTTTTTAATGAAAAGACATTTTAAAAATGGAATGCTGTTAGACTTAAAAATTAATTATACGCTGTTACAGGCTGCTGCTGCTGCTGCTGCAGCAGCATTCATTTTCATGTACGCTTTCCTAATATTACTGTTCGCACGAAGACGAGAATGAAGTGTGCCTTCGTTGGCGTCTTTATGTCTTTTTCCTAGAAATTACCTCATGAATACGTATGAACTTACGATGGGTCTTTTCGGTAAATAAATCAATTAATTCTTTAACGCCGGTATTGTTTGTAGGGTTAAGTTATGAATGCGTGTATTTGAATGGTTAACAATATGTAGCGTCGTCCTTTTACGGTTAAGTTGGATTGGTTTCATTCATTTTAGTTAATATATAATTTCATTTATGTGATAACTTGTGTCCAAATGAGAGAGAGAGAGAGATTCTTTTTCCTTTTCGTTTCATCACTGAGCTAACTTAAACTGGATCTTCTCTCTCTCTCTCTCTCTCTCTCTCTCTCTCTCTCTCTCCTCTCTCTCTCTCTCCACTGCTGGCAAGAAAGCTGTTGAAGGGGAATATATGTAAGAAAATTAAAACGAAAATATTGAAATGTTGTACACCACATTACTACATACATACACTTGGATCTTGTCCTCTGCAGGCGCTCATTCAAAGAAAGTATAACATAAAAGTTTGGGTGAAACGCTACGATTTGAGGATGTTTTGAGTTTTCAAATATTTCATGAAAAGAAAAGATCATTACTACTTCATTGCAGCGTTTCTTCATTGAATTGTCGCAGTCAGTTCGTATTCATACACACATTGGGCAAATTATATTCACTGCACGATCCCCGCATCCATCTCAAGGCGTAAAGAGCGCTCAAGAACAAAAAAGCGAAAACGTGGTTTCAATTTATGATCATTTTAGTGTAATCAGTGTCTAAATTTTTCTTAAATCTCACTAAATAGAACGTTTATCATTGGTTTTCCTATCAATTATCTTACAGCTCTGTACTGAAACCTCAGGTGGCTTCTCTCAAACTGAACATGCGTTATTCGGAAGTTTTGGCTCCCGAGAATTGCCACGAAGCTTCCCGTCCCCACCAACAATTAGTGTCTCATGCAGTGCCATGGAAACAGACTCGGCCAGCGCCTCCTACTACAGTTACTAGGCAAAAGAAAACTTTGCTACTGCTATACTCTCTATAGAGCGCCCTTACATACTGGTAGTTACACGAGGTTTAGGAGGGAGCAAAAGAAAGAGAGCAGGAGGGAGAGGGGTTTCCCATAAACTGAACACAACTATTCGAAGGCTTTTACTCTCGCCGAGAATTTCCACCACTTAAACAATAGAAACAAGAGGGAGAAATTAAAAGCCATTGTCTAAGAACTCCCAGTGCTCTGATATCAGACCCGACCAGCACCTCGTACTACAATTACGAGTAAAAGAGAACGTCATCACCCCAAACCTAACTCCGTGTATGTAGCCTTCCCTAATAGGCTTCTTCTGGGGTTGTAACTTTCGAGCGTTCCCATATTGACAGCTGGCCAGTCCTCTGGAACCAAACTCGGCAGGAAACTCTTGCTACACTTATGAAAAAAGCGAACATCACTATCCCTAGCTCTAGAAGTAAATACTGACTACCTTGTAGTGTGGTCTTCCTGTTTAATTTAAATAGTTATTCGAGGTTTTGGTTCTCAGAGTTCCCACCAAACTTCCAATCTCAACCAATGGAGTATTATCTGAAAAGTCTGATTTCTAAACCCAGACCCGACCAGCGTCTCCTCCGACAACTATTATAAAACAAACATTAGACTACTCCCTAATCTAGTTAACTAAACTACCAGAGTAATCTCCCTTTAAGAAAGATAATCGATAAATATTTGTTTTCGTATCACCCGAGAATCAAACTCAAAGTCTGAAATTCTGCTTGCTTAAAGTATACGTCACGATTAACGTATGCTGTGAACAGTACTGACCCTGAAACCTACACGTAGAACTCCACTACAGTTACATTAGCCCACCTTACTCTTCTCCATTTACTACTGCCCTCCGCTTTCAATTAGTTAATTAGTTCATTGTCTATCCACTTGGGTACTTTAGACCTTGTATCGTAAATTCTATAAGTTTTTATATCATTCGCTAATGCTGAGCTATTTCCGACGCCTTTTGAAAATTTAAATATATGACCTCTATTGCCCTATTTTTATCGCAAATACCATTAACGTCAAGAAAAAATTAACAAATTCGTTAAACACAGTCCGTTTGTGCGAAACCTTCTGTCATCATTTCTATAACAACATTATTACTGCGAAGGTACTCAACTATGATGTATCCATTAATGATTAATGTATTGTAAGAGTTAGCCTATGATAACTATAAGCCTATAGTTCCTCGCTAATTGTTTACCTCCTTTCTATCAAGTTTTTGAGTTTTATTTATGAATTTATTTTAAGTTATTCCTTAAATTAACGTTAGGAGATGATTTGATAATTGTATTGAGAGAGAGAGAGAGAGAGAGAGAGAGAGAGAGAGAGAGAGAGAGAGAGAGAGAGAGAGAGAGAGAGAGTCTCTAATGTGTTTATATTTCACTGTTCTTATTTCTGCCGGCTTATCCATCAAAATGTTCTTGTCTACAATTCATGATTGATTGAACTGCTTAATGGCATTTTTTATAAAAAAAATATATATATATTTTTTTTTTAAGTGTGAAGAATTTACATAAAATTTCCCAATGCAAATCTAATGCGTTCTGTTTTCCTTTTAATTAATGGCCATAAAGAGCACAATGAGATTCATAAATGACGACATTTTTGTCATACATTCCGTCTGAAACGAGATTGAAATAGTGATAATGAACGACTAAATTCTGACAATACCGAGACGTCTGCCCGAGAACACTAATGAGGCTCGTCTTTGAAATATTTGTACCGTTGTTCTTCTTCGAAATTCTTGCTATATCTTAACGCGAAATAAATTTATCTCTTCAGAGCCATTAAAAGTGTTTTCTTTAACTATAAATTAGTATACCATGAAATTTGCTCATGGTGACGTAATTTGTTTTATTTCCTCCACTTGTTTACGGTATGTCGGTGTCATTAATATTTTTCATTAATTTTAACATAAATTTTAGAGTAATTAGCGTAAATCTTTCGTCAATGAAGGGTAAAAATTGATATATTTCAACGATAACTAATATAACTCGCTCATAATTATGCAACTATTTGAAAAATCGTATGTACGCGCATAAAGTAAAAAAAACGTTTAAAAAAATAAAAGATATAAGTAATTTTAAAGTTAATAATATCGTTCCTATTTTCTAGTTAAAATAACAGATGTTTTCGAATAAAAACTAATAAATTTCGAAGGCTTTGCTTCGGAATTAGATCGTAAACTAAAGGACACCTACTGTCTCGTAGACTGAACCACTTCGCCATCCTCGGACGTCTTTCGCCTCGGACGTCTTTCGCTTCATCTAAAACTAAACGCGATTGTCGGCCAAATAGTTTTAGGACGCTTTATGAAACTAATAAAACGCGACTCAACAATTTTAGTTAATAATAATTTTTATTTAAAGAGACTATAAAACTAGTTGAGACAAATCCTAATAGACCATTTCCTTCGTGTTATGGATTCATTTTCTTTTTAAAGTTACAGAGAAGAATGAAATGTTTTGGACAATGTTTGCCATTAACCGAGTGTAGAAAAATTAAATTCTTCTTTCTTTATAAGTGTATTTGGTAATTATCTTGACATGATTTTCTTTTATGAGAGAAAATAGTACGAAAGCCAAATGCGAAGTTTATATAATCAATATAATCTACCAATGACCTTGTACAGGGTAAACCAAAAAATAAAAAAATAAAAAAATATATATATAATATATATATAATATATCATACTAAATTATAATTTTAGTGTGAAATTGCACACACAGACTTAGGGGCACGTTTGATGTCTATACACATATATAAGCGATGGATTTTTTAACGTAATAAAGTTGGGTAAATATAAGTTTTTTACGATTACAACATCGATAAAGACAGTTTCATATAAAGTCAAATTAAGAGATTTGTTGACTCAAGCCTCGGGATATGAAGACTCGCGCAAAAAGGTTTCCTTATAATTCCGTTCGAGAAAAAACCAGACATTTGCCAAAGTTTATATAGAGAATAATTAGTTTGTAGGCATTTAATAAGGAAATCTCAAACCAGAAATAAACCAATTACCCATTAAAGAAAGGTATTAAATATGACGTTTGCAGATGTACAGTTAGGAACGAAATAGCATGATACAAGGATATAATATATATATATATATATATATATACTCTCTCTCTCTATATATATATATATATATATATACTCTCTCTCTCTCTCTATATATATATATATATATATATATATATATAGGTACAGGGCTATTCAAAATTATTCATCCGATTTCAACTGAGAATACTTCCGTACCTATCAACCGTGCATCAACTGGGCATACACCACATGAAAGAGAAAATCTCCTTGTTTTACAAGATCACCGCGAAAGGGCTCCAAAGTCACGCCGTGGCCTAGCCTAGCAACAAACAGTCAGTGTGAAAATGGCGTCCGCACAGCAGAAGGCGTTTTGTTGGCCCCATGACTTGGTGCTCCACAGCTGGCCCCCTAGGTCGCCGGATCTTACACCGTG